>CM067311.1:30941126-31103626 GCA_034231615.1 Meghimatium bilineatum | reverse complement strand
CTATGTGCAACATTATATGACCAAAACACACGCAACCTTCCACAAGCACAAATAATCTACTGCAAGACGTGTTGTTGCGTCAGGAAATCAGAGATAGTGAGTACAAGATTAACACATATGCACGGATTCCTGACAGGAAAATCCTTTGAAATGTGGTGTGCCAAGTTGTAACATTCAGTTAATATGCAATGTTTCTTCGAATATGTGGTTTGGAAATATGAAAGAAAGAAAATAAAAACCTAATTTCTAGTTTCTAAATAAATAGTTGCGTATTCAACTCTCTCTCTCTCTCTTTCTCCCTCTCTATCTTTTACCTATCTCTCGTGCGATGGTACACGAAAGTGAGTTATGATTCAGATTCATAGTACATTTTTTTCCTAGATGTGTTCATCTGATTAGACATTGGTAGATCTGAAACTGTATGACTAGTGTGCCCTTGAGCACTTGCTTAATAACGATCGTGATATATCTCGACTTTCCCAGATCCCTGATACCCATTTACTAATGACTGGGTTGAGTACAGCTGTTTTGTGTTGGAGCTCTGCACACAAAATAAACATGCATAAATTCGTTATGTTTTTGTTATTGCTTTTCGGTGGTCACTATTTATATACTGGTAGCTGCATGTCCAAAATATCCAAGGCAGATCAATGAAATGTGTGGAAGTAATTTAAAATCAGCATTTCACTTCATGTTTACTTTCTGTACGCAGGACTTTACTGGAGCCCGGTCAAGCTTAGACAATGCAATACAGATGCTCTCGCATGCATAAGTATCACAAGAAATAGTCAGAAGGAAACAGAGATTTGAACTTTGTTCGCACAACTGGCAGTGATTCACTACACAACTGAAATAAACTGGTTTTCCGAATTCATCCACTCCGCATCCTTAAAAATAGATGCGATTTTACTCCAGTAATTTATTCATACTCTAAAGCTACTATGTGAGTATGGACCAATCGATCGATGAAAATACAGAAAATCACAACGCGAACATTTCACAGTTATGTATCAAATATGTAACAAGTACGTACCATTGGGCATTCGTATCTATCGCATGGGATAATTCTTCTCCAATGGTTCATTCAAAGTATTGTAGGACGGACGTTTATGGAACTCACTTGAGTTGATCAGGTAAGAGGACGATTAAGAAATATCCGGAGGATATAATTAGATGCAGAGGATAGGTAGGAAAGAACTGGAAGCATTAACTAAACATACGACAAAATGAAAGAGTTTTGTTTATGACCTATATATATATATATATATATATATATATATATATATATATATATATATATATATATATATATATATATATATATATATATATATATACATATATATGTGTGTGTGTGTGTGTGTGTGTGTGTGTTTATATATGATATATATATAATGTGCTTCCAATCACTAAGCTGATAGGTGGCCCGAACCGGCTCAGAAAGCAATAGCAAACTCTTGGGACGCATACAATACCAATAAACTAATGATGACCTTGGCTGAGGACGCATCAAGAACGGTAGTAATAATATATGTTTGTAAGACGTCGGCAATGACATGCACAATGCGGAAAAAAATATCGGCATTTGAACTGAAATGTTATATAAATGCCCTAAGAATATCGTGGACAGAAATACTAACCAACGCAGATGTCGGCAAAGACTTGAACATATCTTCTTCTTCAGCATTCATTCTCAAATTCCCATTGGATTTCTCTTGTAACAGGACAATGGTCCTACAAGATGTCCAGTTGGATGTCGTCAAGAGAATGGAAATGCGTTGTGTTGCCGTTTTATTTGCTCAAATGGCCCAACACATCCGTCTTCGACAGAGAACATATAATATTTAGAATCAATGTTTAGGACAATTGAAATAATGAAAAACGTAAGCTAACATATTTTGACATATAAAAAGACACAATGACCTTAGAGAGATTAATCATGGAGGGAAAAGTTCCAGGGAAGAGGATAAGAGGCAGACAAGACTAATATGGACACATGATTACGAGGACAGTCTAAACATGACGTTGGAAGAAGCTGGAAAGCTTGCACATAATCGAGAGACTTAATGGCAGTGAGGACAACGTTCTGTAAAGTATGCGGTACATATGTGATAATTCTGTCTACTGCTGCCATTCAGCTCTGCTGATAACTTTCATTCCAAAGTGTTTTAGTATTGCAAAACTTTTTCTCATCAACTTCACTAATACATTGTTTCTGTTATCTACCCTGTCACTTTCTTCACTTTTCATACATTCCAATGTCTCGACTCATATCGCTTTACTCACTTTTCATACATTCCAATGTCTCGACTCATATCGCTTTACTCACTTTTCATACATTCCAATGTCTCGACTCATATCGCTTTACTCACTTTTCATACATTCCAATGTCTCGACTCAATACCATACGATTGAAGCAGAATAAGTACAGCTATGAAGATCATCATATGAACATCTTTAGTAAAATGTGTTATTTTGTACTGATATACAAGTTGGAAATTTTCCAGTGGGCACGGAAAGAAGAAAGGTAGATCTCATGGCAATAACCTGCTGTCTGGAATGGATATAACTCCTCATGTACTAGGTCACTGAAACTATTAGATGAGTTAGTCAGTTCCCTTTCTTGCTGTTCTTACCTTTCCTAACTCAAGCATCAGATATATATTTACAGCTGGGTGGACTTGGGTAACGGTCGTGTCAGGTGAGATATCACGACTTGGACATTTTGTGTTCTACAATGAAGCAATAGCGAAATTATTTCTTGACAATGCATACGTCTCAATAGTTTGCCATTGCTTTCTGAGTCGATTCTGGTCGCGCACCAGCTTATAGACAGGAAGCTAATTATATATATATATATATATATATATAGGCACATGAGGAAGAGAGTTCTGTAGTGCTATATAACTCCTATACTAATATATGAATGCGAGTCCTGGACATTAAACAAACTGGAAAGTGGTAAATTAGAAGTAGTAGAGATGTGGTTGTACGGATTTTGTGAATACTATGGACTGCCGGGAAAAAATAATGTGGAGGTGTTTAAATAATCAAATGCGAGACGGAGATTAATCAATAATATAAGAAAAAGACAATCTTAATTTCATGGCCACTTTATGAGTCAAGAAGGTTTGGAGAACATAGTCACAACAGTCACGATTGAAGGCAACAGAGACTGATGCTGACGATGTGAGAAAATACAGGACAGTTACAATCTGGCAACAACAACAACGATCCTGATACATAATACTGAACTTAGAGAGCTGTGGGGAGCCATGATCGACTACGGTAGCCTGCATGGTACCTTATGATGATGATTTATACACATTTTACCTCCGTGAGAAGCATAGGTCATTAACAAATCGTTTCTATTTATTTCTTCCAGTTCTTCCAATGCGATACCCAGACGTTGAGTCTCTGCCTCTAGAGGAGAATACAGCCGTTTGAAAACAATGTTACAGACGGATCTTGCGTATCCATTTTACAGAAAATGCAACGAATATATATATCTGCAGAGAAGATATATATATGAGAGAGAAACAAAATGATTAATTCTAACGCAGGTCAACAAAAACATCTCAAGGCAGTAATGAGACTTGACAATCGTGTGTGATTTTACGAAGTGATATAGCATATTCCCTTTCCAAAATTATTCTGCAGGAGTCACTCTGGAGACACATCTTTGGTATCTGGAACAATGGTAGTAAGGGCTCATATTGTGCTGAGCTCTCATCACGGATATAGATACGTTTCCTATGGAGGGAGTTTACCTAAAAAATAACCGGAATGCTCAATCTGTCTGTTTACGTGTTCGTAAAAGAAGAATAACATCCCAAAGAAAAGTACAGAAAATATAATTTTAATGGCTACAAGATTTCAATTATCCACTCTCAAGCAAAGAAAGGAGAATAGTGAGATATGGAAGGGGGGGGGGGGTTGTATTGATGTTTCCAAAGTGGCACTCCTACGACACTGAAGGTTTATGGTTGTAATGAATGAATGAAAATTCATACTTATAAAGCAAAATCATGTTTTAGTTTTATTTGTGTGCTTAACTTTCGTTAAGAATTCTTTCAATCTTTATTAGTGACTTTTTTTTAAACGACGGTGGTACACTACGGACATCTACCGTCCTCATCTCTTTCAGCAGATACTGAAGAGTATGTATACCGATAATAACCTTTGCCATTTGATTGCATATCTTACACATCCTTCCACGTCGAGCAATTCCACTGCTCCAAAAACAGTCTCATCCATCATTTAGTCCTCGTAGAAAGCCTTAAAAGGCATAGAGGACTGACTTCAACATACTCGGGTTGTTGTTCGTCCATCACAAGTGATGATGACCATTTGTTACATCCACTTTTGAAAATTCAATTTTAGTTATGTCCTTGATTATGAGTTCGTAGATGGCTAATGAGCCCTATTCGAGCTGTAAATGTCCTTGGACAGTTTGGACATGGAATAACGACTGTACCGGATCTTGGTCTATCCGTGACTTTCTAGCTGCTCTCCGCTGTTGAGCTGCTGCATTTCTCTTCTTACGGGTTACTCCATATGTACTCACAGAAGCGGCGTGCCAAATGTACCATTCATAGCACGTAACTCATATCTGCAAGTGATAATCCACAGAGATCACCGAAGAAATCAGCCAATTTTATAAACGTTATAAACGAGTGGGAAACGAACCTATGACCTCCTGAGCACAAAGCCAACGACTTAACCACTATGCCAGGGAGATAATTGTAGAAAAATACGAATATATAGAAGATCAGAATTCCCCCATTGACCATTGTCATCTGTCCTGACACATATGTACTTCATTATCCAGACATACATCATGAGTAATGCGAAATATCTACAAATGTTCTTGCAGGTGTGAAATTTCAATATTCTCCATTTATGTATATCCAATAAATACATTCTACATGATGAAGATCATGAGAGTCGAGTCCATAGATAAAGGGGGAGGCTTGGAGGGGAGAGGGGCTCAAACCCTCCTTTCCTTTAGAAAATCAGAGTATGCGTTTTAGTACTACGAATGTTGCAAAAAGGTGTGCGAAACCTCCCCAAAATGTCATTACCGTTCCATTTAAAAAAAAAATGGAATTACACAGATGAGAACGAACGATTATCCTTTTCTTATAAGGTAAAACCCCGAATGTGAAATGTGTTTTCTGAAATTAGAACTCAGTGTATATATCTGATGGACTTGTACAACATGTTGGTGTGCCAGATGTGGCCCACGTACCATATTTTACCCATTGCTCTCAAAACCGTGACTACCCACAGTAAAGCCATACAAACAGAATCACAACAAGCCATCATACGTCATGTTTTCGATTATTTCCGTGCAATTCGTTGGTCGGCGCTGACAGACAACTCAAAGTATATGTACAGTGACCAACGAAAATCACAGCAATAATCAAAATCATCACGTATGAAGACTTGCTGTGATTGTTCTCGTAGGCCTTTACTGTAAACAGCCACGCCCAGACATACACCTAATTGATATTGCATGGCTTTGATACTGGATATTACAAACTATATTATATGCCGCAATAAATTTCACACATCAAAGGAATTAGAAGGATATTGGAGTAAGTCATTATTGCCAGATAATTGCTGCAAGTTGAATAATGAAACTGTGGTAAACATAAATAACCCAGAGTGTTAAAACAGGCATACCACTTACAAAACAATCCCATATGTGATAAATCGGTTTTAGCAGATGGAAACTTGAGAACACTTGTGACATGGCTTTAATAGCAACTACGAGAGTTTATCTAGCTGAGAAAGTCTAGGAACCATTGTTAGCTGAGCGCATTACGGCAGTTGTTCTCAACCTTTGTTTCGACTGTGGTCCTCCTTTTGGGACAAATTTCTTTCCAGTTCCTAGAATCGTGTAGCATAAAAATCGCTTGTCAACTTTCATTTAGGCTTTTACTAAATATCTTGTTAAATATAGCCTAGTTTTCTTTATGTGATTCCATAGACGGGTATGTGGTCTCATAGACGGGTATGTGGTCTCATAGACAGGTATGTGGTCTCATAGACGGGTCAATGATCACATAGATGGGTCTTTTGTCCTCTGAAGGGTCTGTGATCTCTTAGAAGGATATGTTGTCCATTAGACGAGTATGTGGTCCCCTACGAATCTGAAGTCTCGAAATTTCAATTTTTTTTCGTGGTCCCCACAGTAAAACTATATTATCCACAGGAGGGCATTATTTCTCACGTTGGGAATAACTGAAGGCTTTAGACGTTTGCGTTGGTTCATCTTTCAGTCTGTTATATTCGTAGGACTTTCCTATAACATTGAAACTTCCTTAAGTTTTCGATTGTTAAGCTTTATATTGGTTGGGAGTATTGGCTTGATGTATAGTAATTGATCGCAGAAGAACTCAACCTCCATCCTTATACGGGAAATATTTGTCATGTATGCTTCGCTGTACTCGGCGTTGACCGTTACCACTAGCACTAGTTATGAAACTTGAGTCACATTTTCCCCATGACCAACACGACCATATTGGGACTGGGCACATCCACATCAGTGTCCGTGCAGTTATCAGCGCGATGAATTAATTAAAATTTCACTTTCTTATGAACCCCTATCACTACATTATTTTCCTTTGATTTCAAAATTTTAAGAACAAGGGATCAAATACGCAGAGAAGTGGCTTTATTGTACACGGGTTACCATCCCGTCAATAGTACCACTCATTGTACGTAACTCCGTAGCTTCAAACGATAATCCCAATGGATCCTCCGAAATAAAACCACTTTACTAAACGAGAGATAACGAGAAGAAACACAAAGCGAACGCCCTAAACACTATGCCAGTGAGATCACTGCTATCACCAGACTCTGACATGACTGTATCGTAACTCGGGGATTGTTGGCAGACACCGCTCTGTACAGAGCTGTTACCGAACTCCAGTATATACCTCTGAAAATAAAGTAAACAAGACCTAATTCATGACATTTTTTATTACTTTCATGATTTTCGCTGGTCACTATTTATATACTTGGAATCATCTGTCAAAAAGCCAAAGCCGACTAACAAAATGAGCGGAAATAATAAAAAAAATTAGCCATTTATGTCATGTTTACTTTCTGTTCAGAAGTCTTCTGTGTATGATCACGGCAGAGCTGACCACCAACAGCCCCGGCATCTCAATTTAATAACAAGCAGGAGACAGAGAAATTCAAAGAATAACAGTGTTAACATCATTTCTGTGTATGCGATTATGCGATGTTCCAATTAGGCATGCACTTAAGCAGAAACTGTGAGTATCTTGCAAAACGTAGATCTACCATAGAGAACTAGGCGTGCGGATACCGTTGCGTTGTTTTTTCAGGGTTAGCCAGGAATGACAAGAGAGCTCATACCATGTATATATTTTGAGTTTATAGAGTGCTTGGTCTCAGTTGGTCTGTTCAGAACCACACAAGCAACCAATTTATACATTCGAAATATTAATATGGAACTGATTGATTCTCTGGCACAAGTATTGGCTAATCAGTCGACATATTTCTCAACTGAGTAAAAAACTATGTATCAACATCATCCAAGAAATATGGCCAGTAAGTCATTTAACTTGTATTATTTGATGCTCACATTATTTCTTTCAGGGGGAAACTATTGATAATGATGATGATCGTATCTCTCCTGCCCAAGCAAAACTGAACATGCCGTAGTAGAAGAGTCCACCAGTCTTGATGTCTGTGAGTCCAGATGGTTGAGAAGCTTAATTCCAGACTCTGAATAACCTGTTGTAATATGAACATCACGGAAGAAAGTCTTGAGATGAGGACAAACTATTTGTTAATAAGAGAATACATTGCACAACGATATGTTTCTACAATACTCAGAAAGGAAAAAATACAATACGATGGACTTATACTTAAGTGGTAATTGAGACCCATTGCCTAAAATGTGTAGTTTTGTAAAATAAGTAAGCTTAGAAAATTGTTATTTAGGTACGTAAGTAAATTTGTACTTCTTATGATGAGGCACACGCCTTTCACCTTCGGCATTAATCCAATTTGGTTATATCATAGCTTTATAACCGTAAACAATAGTGGAAGTTGCGGTTCTGGTGTTTAAATCACCACAATTTGTATCAAAAGATTTAAACAATAATATTATTTTGGTTAAGTTAAATGTGTTTTCTATACTGAGGTAGGTTACGCTCCTTTCAAAAGCAGATGTTAGGCTAAGTTGGTTACATCAAAGATTTACAACCATAAACAATAGTAGAAGTCGCGGTTCTGGTAATACAGTCTTCACAACCACTAGAAAATGTATATATCATTCTGTCTCTCTATATTTCTCTACAGTAATGAAGTTTTCAATGGTTTACAAATATATGTATAACTTTGTTCAATATGTAGCGAAACAAATAATGCGCATATTTAACATTATCTGCGTTACATATTCCACTCCACAACTTTCAATGTTTAACCAAATATTACGCGGTATAGTTTCTTCTACAACAAACCAATTGAACACATACATCGTGGTGATTTTTATGTTCACAGCTTTAAGAGTTGTTTCCGTATAAAGCCAAACACTATTCGATGGATCATTGAAACTTTCCAGATGATGCATGATTTTTATATCTTGCATGTATTTAAATTTGTAAATTTTTAACTAAATACATTGTGTAAATAAAAATGTATTGTGCATGTTTACACACGACATATATTTCTTATTTAGTTTCGCTTTACTTAGTTTGATACAATGAAATATTCAGTATTTATACCACTTTTGTTTAATCTTTCTTGTGAATTCAATTTATGGCCAAATAAACTCCTTCCCAAACAACACAACATATTATATTGAAATAGGTGCTACACCCATTGAAAAATGCATATACTACATTTCCTAATTTGTGTTAAATATTATCCATACCTAAAAATAATACATGTGAAATATTCAGTAACTATATTTTTTCCATGGAAAACTTTAAATGGTGCAATAGAAGTGTGCATATAAACATATAAATGACATCAATTTGTGTGTTATGTGAAGGTTCTTCAAGAGAATCGCCTTGTTCAAAGTTAAATTGTAATAATAAAATACAATTTCTTGATCTAAGTACACTGAAAACGTGCTTGCTTCTAAAGGATTAATGTAGTTAGAAATAATGTCCTATATCATATTCATCAACATGAGAAACTCGTATTTTCACTTCCAAATAAGTAACAATCACGACTTGGTTATGTCGAATCCCTAGACAATTGAACATCTCTGGAAAAATCACATTCGGTCACTTTAGAAGATTCCCAATAAGTCAAATATACAGACTTTTGGACTCGTTGAGAATCTTCTAAAGTGACAGAATGTGATTTTTCCAGAGATTTTCAATCGATGTCAACGTGAGGTCTACATAACGTGATCAATAAAAACCACGGAAAAAGTCACATTGCGTCACCTCAGAAGGATGATGCACAATGAGTCAACCAGATTATATTGTCGAATGTCTCGGTAATACTTCCCCCCTCCCTCACCCATAAAGTAAAGATAGACACACGTCTACATTTGAATGAAGAGTAATGTCCGCACAATGATATTGTAACACATTAATATCACATCATAACTCTTTAGGGTCACAGATGTACTTCTTCTTCTTTGTCCTTCAATCTCAAACTCCCGCTGGAGCTATCCTCTAGCAGGACAATGATCTTACTAGATTTCCCGCATGATGTAGTCCAGATAATGTAAATGCGTTGTGTCGACATTTTGTTTGCGCTGATAGCCAGACACATCCGTCTTCGGCAGAACAAATGTACAACGGTGAAAACCTCACTACATAATTTCTTAAATGCATCCGTCAGTGTTATCCAGATAAACGTGGAGAATCTTCATTATGACCAGTACTTAAATGTTATCCTTTCCATACTTTCTTTAATCCTCTTCTTTTCGTACCTTCTTTAGCTGTGCCATTCCAGGTTAGATTTGGATAGGAAATGACGCCCGGGATACCAGGATATTGCCACACTGGAATGTCTCTTTCTCGGTCTAAACATGAATCCATAAACCCCTAGTAGCACAACCTTGCCTTTTAGGCAGCAAACATGAGTTTGAGTGTCACTTCTATTACTCAACTAAGGAAGGTCTATGAATTGTCAGAGCTACCTGCTCACATCGACAGGGATTATTTCATCATCATCAGTACCATCATCATCATCATCATGTTGTTCCTGTTGCAACCACGAAAATGTATGTTCCTATTTTATTTGCTGTTATTATGACATATTGTAACAAAGTCTCAACTTTGAAATCTTTAGAAACAAATACCTCTTTGTAACGCCCATTTGAAGTCACCAATTCTACATTTACACATGAATATAATGGATAGCAGGATCGTAGATGCTACTTTGATAAGGCGGAGGTTCGTTTAAAAATACTAATGTTCACAAGATGTTTTTAGATTTGAACCCTGCGCCACCAAAACACATATTGTCTTCAAAAACGTTGTTTATTATAATTCAATTAATATTCACAAAAGACCATGCCACTACTTTTGGTTATATGATTTTAACAATAAATTATGTGACAGCAAAAAATGTCAAAAACAAAAAAATGGCCGAATCAGAAAGTTCATAGACCGTGACCAATTTGGCAACACACATGAGTTGTTCCTGCTAACATACAAAGGCATTTATCATGTTCGAAGTACATATTGCTAATACTATATCTCTTGTGTAGTGTATGCGCAAATCTTGTCTTAACATTTGTTTTCAAAAGCGTATATAATTAATATGTCGGCCTAATAGTATATTAGCTTCACTGATGACATCTGATGGCGAGAACAGAGGCAGAACAATAAGAGTTAACAACAAGACTGGAAATATCTAACAAAAGTCAATATGGAGATTAACGCAGATAAAAGTTGAATTTTAACGAATAAGAGTACTAATGTAGTCCCAAGTAATATAAAGCTTAAAAATCGAAGACTTAAGAAAGTTTCAACGTTTATTTATCTGGGAGCCCAGATTAGTCGTGATAGTGAATCAACAGCTGAAATTAAGAAAAGACTGACAATGACCATTGTCGCCGTGACCAGCTGTGTTAATATTAACTTATACACATTTTTGGTTGCAGCAATATTTCTATACGAATAAACCTGGACTAAGAAGTATCTAGACGTTTGCAAACAAATGTTATAGACGTTATCTGTTACAGAGAACATAGGCCCAATGTGTTTGTACGTGAAAGAACTAATTTATTAGCGGATCAACAAGAACAACTGTTAACAGTCATGAAACCTCGTAAACTCCAGTGTTACGGGCAAGTGATAAGACATTCCTCGATGACAAAAGATGTTCTTGAAAGTACGGTAGAGAGATAAAGAAGATGAGTTAACCAGAAGAAGACATGGCTAGATAATATCAAGGACTGGACAGGGGGTGAAGTTTCCAAACTCAAAGGATGGTAAAGGATATAGATACGTGGAAATCTTTCTGCATCAAATGTCTCAATGTGACACTTCTCCGACCCTGACGGGTTATGTATTTTATTAATTATTGATGTAATTAATATTATTCAGCTCATGTGGTTTCGACTTTCAATTTATTTATGGACATTCCCCTTGACATTGTGTACATTGTTGAAAAAGAGGGGGGGGGGTGAAGAATATGCATGACGAGGGAGACGTTAGTCTCCAACTACTGTACTACCATCAATCCCATCAATCCCATCACCAGTAACAGTAGATCATTATAACACTTTGAGAGCTATTGAGAAGGATGATTCATTTCTTCCTTATCATGAGCATTTCTATCTTGCGTAACATTCTCTGGGATATTATCACAATGAGAGTTGGTGGTTTCGTCATCAGGCAAGCAAGAGCTATGTCACTGAATGTATCTCCATTGTCATAATTGATGTTGTTTTGTAGATTTATGCACCACTTGGATGTCACATGTTTATTTCTCTTATTACTAAGTCTTCTTCTTCTTCTGTGTTCGTTATCAAACTCCTGCAGATTAGCAGGATGTAGTCTGGAGAACAGAATGTGTTGCGTCATGGTTTACAGCATTGCTGCGATATCTGCGCTTTAAGGCCTGACACATTCGACTTCAGCATAGCTTTGGGTCACTGGCCCTATATGGGATGGGACAGCCAACTCCATCCCATAACCTCCTTAGTCGCCTCTTACGACATGCATGTAAGGTAAATAGTGTTGCTATTCTTTGCTCCCCTTTCGGGCCCCGGCAACACAAGGGCGATTACTAAGTATTTTGTGTAAATAAGTATAGTCTATTTTGTGCTTACGAATATTTCTAGATGTGTTCTTGTATCGTTCTTCCTGACCTGGTGTCAGCCCACTCACGAGAGGGGCGTGATTGTTGGACAAGAAATAGAAATATACACGTGATGTGGAAACATTGGAGAACCGACAAATTACTGTTTCTGTGTCAACGTAAGTAGCATAAAATATTGCTAAACAGCCACAGACAGCTGTCGTTGCGGACATGGCACCTGCTATAAATGAGAGTCAAATGTCATGTTTGTTATTAAAAATGTGTGATTAGCTCCTTGTTCCTCTGTATTTCATTCATCTTTGTATGTATGGATTTCTTCTGTGTTTGGGAATAGGTTCCTGGTTGTAATCAACGTTTCTTCTCAGTATCCGTTTGTTTTCACTTTTTCCCCCTCTAACTTCTCGTATGTTGTCGATTAACCCTGGAATATTTTTCTGCATGATTGTAATGTGTTGCGTACATTTTATTTATTGTTATGCGTTTTGTCATTATGCTTAATTCATTTATTTTTGTGGTGTTATTTTTTGTCGTTGAACACAAATACTCTATACTCTGTTCATTCTAAGAATGAAGTAGTTAAGTGTTTCTGATTGACTATCGGACATATATATATATCTATATAACATTGCATAATAAATTACTATACCTGCTGTTATATCGTTGATCAGGTGCAGAGAGGTCAGGGGGGCAACCATTACAGTTCCGTACACAATGTAAAAAGTTCCGGATAATTAAAAATGTCATTGTTTTTAAATGTCATCAGCTATATAAAAATCCCCTGTTGTTGCGGAGTAATATGTTAGGGTGTTTTAACCTACTTCACTCTTAGAATATATCTATACGCTGTGGCCCCTGTTTGCCTTGCGGCTTCAAGGGTGGAAGAGTTCTCTGGAGATGGCCTTCTTATGTGCTGTTTGTAAGCTTGTTCCTGTGGCTTCTTTGATTTCTGTGATCCATCGTTTACATGGTCTGTCTCTAGCTATATAGCCGTTATATCTGTGCCATGGTCATTTGTAGCATGCTATCTGTCGGTAGTCTGGAAACGTGTGAAAACCACTTGATCTGTTGCCTTTTGATGTGTTCCAATACTGGTATTGTTTTGGTTATCTGTCTGATGTTATCGTTTCTAACTCTATCTCTTAATTACACTCCGAGTATTCTTCGTAGACATGCCATTTCTGTTGTCACTATTTTTATTTGTCTTGTGCTGTCATTATCAATGTTTGGCACTTGTAGAATAGTGATGGGATAATAATAGTTTTGTATAGTGCAACTTTAGTGTCTATGTTTACATATTTTCTCTTAAAAATATGTGTCATCTGTCCTAGGATCTGGTATGTTTTGTTTGCATGTATTTTGTATCTCTTTTATGAACAGAGAATGAACATAGTATATAGTAAAATAATTAGATCGTGTAAGGCTTGTTTGATTTGATTGTTATGATCTCCAGGCGTTATGAAGCTGTTTCCTATGTGCAGTTGTGTTTTTGGGGACAGGGCACTTTCTACAGTTTTCTTTTATGTCCACCCAACTCAGCTGTATACAATATTTGAGAAATACAAAGAGATTCTCCGTAATCTCGGGGATGTTGGGATTAGCTTAGCTTTGTATACAATTCCCAGAGATGTCTCCTACGCAAAGAGAGTCTACGTGAAAATGTAGTGTTACCTTAATATAACAGGCCGGAGTGCTAACCCTATTACGTGACTTCGTTGGCAAATCCGACTATTGCTGTGATTTTCTTTGGTTGGTGAAGAAAATTATAAATAAATGACAAATTAAGGGGATGGCTTTTGTCGGAGTGGCCTAAAGCAGTGACGATGCACACGTGCCTGTTATTTCGAAGAACACCATATGTAGAAGGCATACTTCTCCATTTTACATGCAGACGGAAGCCTGCAAAAATTTAACGGTATCAATGTCGACACATTTTGACCACGCAGGCTATATAATAGCTTGGCTACAATACACCATCTGTGCACAGTAACTTACGATTTCTGATCTCCACATTTGTTTATCTGATGTAGTTAATTAATCGTTGGATAATCGTCACTGCACTCCGGACAAGTCCATAGGTGCTCAGATCTCTCCTTGACTGTATAAATCATTACACATTAACTTTAGGTCCAAGAACGCCGTTGTTTGAGCATCATTCTTTCTTGCTCACAAAACCGTTCATTTCTAGCGACACAATATTTCAAACCAAGCTCCTTATTCTAGTCATGGAACATGAGTCATCATTATTTATATAGTCATTTGTTCATGAATTTTTCCATAGGGCGTTAAAAATGTATGTCAGATTCATCGCTCCGCCAACAGCCGTAGTAGCCGCGTGTGTGGCCAACCTATCTGCTCTCTCTCCTTACCCCGGATTCCCGCATGTCCCAGCACAAAAATAAAAGTCACTTTACTCACACAGGAATTCTTCACTACATCCAGCCACTGTTCCCGAATGTACCCCGCCTGCACTTTCACAGTCATGCTCATCGAGTCACTGATTATACAGGCATGTGTCATAGTCTGCAAACGCACCTATTTCAAAATTTGGTTACTGCCAAAATCACCATTTTCATGCCGCTTTTCATCTGAGCGAACGCACCACATTCCTCTCTGATGGTCTTCCCCCACCTTTGAGTCGTGAAGGCATGTATAACATGTATACAAACTTTACATATTAACATGTATACAAAATTTTATATGTTAACATGTATACAAACTTTATATGTTAACATGTATACAAACTTTACATGTTAACATGTATAAAAACTATACATGTTAACATGTATACAAACTTTATATGTTAACATGTATACAAACTTTATATGTTAACATGTATACAAACTTTACATGTTAATATGTATACAAACTTTACATATTAACATGTATACAAACTTTATATGTTAACATGTATACAAACTTTATATGTTAACATGTATACAAACTTTATAATGTTAACATGTATACAAACTTTACATGTTAACATGTATACAAACTATACATGTTAACATGTATACAAACTTTACAGATTAACATGTATACACACTTTTGATGTTAACATGTATACAAATTATATCTAGAAATCGAGTTACAGCTAGATTATTAAGAACAAGGTGGAATTAACAATGTTTAAAATGTGCACATAAAAATGTACTGCACACGCATAGAGAAAACTTGGAACTGTGTAATGAAGTTTTGCTAGTCACGGATATACACAAATCGATGTTTCCATCAAATTATCTTTATCTAGAACACATTCACAACAAAACACGACAAGTAAGAACAGAGCTACTGACGTTTACTTGGCAGAAAGGCCTTTTGATCGAAACATCGAATTGCATGTGTTATTATGTGTGTTTCTAGTGACTAGCAAAGCTTTATTACCATTTTCCAGTTTTCATGGTTCCAAAATCAGACACAACTGTTGTCAGAAATACATGGCTAAGAGAAGTACAGAACATAAAATGTTGACAGATGCAGCCTTATGATGTACATAAATACAATATAATATTCTCATGAATTGTAGGTTATAATTAATTATCAGTCGTTATTCAGCAATTTTTCATCATGATTTCTGAGTAAAACAAATTAACGAATAAAAATATTTCGTTGGCTTCTTTTCGAAACCCTTTTACATCGTTAATGAATGTCCAGACTTTTTATTTACAGAATCTGGTTACTCTGAACATAACAAGTTTCACTTCATCTTTCCAAATCTTGTATTTTGATTGTTATCTCTTCTACCGATAGCATAACTTTATAAATTAATATTCATAATTTGATTTTAAATACACACTGTCAAATTCTAATTTTTATTCGTCTAATTCAATTTGAACGTCTTGCGCGTCCAGCCATATATCCAGTGAAAATGTTTGTGAATCACTAAAGTTTCTTGTTAATTTCTGGAAGAAACTGTACTACTAGTAGAATCAAACGAGGCATCACAAGAAGACGTAGTTAGACAAAATTATTTAATATAAAACATTTTTGTGGCATGGTTCCATGGTTCGTATTATGTATTAAAATTTTTTTTCTGAAGATCATATTCGCCTTATGAATGCTGTATGTGTATCGGCTAGTGCAATGATTTTTCTAGTTTGATATTCCAGTTTCAATTTTTCTGTTCAACTGAGAATAGTTTAAGACTAAAAACAGCTCGTGGGTCAGCTTAATATACGATTATGAGTACCTGATCTTGTGACAATGTAAATGTGGTGGACGTTCTGATGACCACATAATTCCTTAGCACGCTGTTGATTAATGAAAGAGACTGGTCTAACGTCACAGTTCACGATGCAGTCCAATGGTATGAAAATGGGTTACTTTACTTTACGTACAGCAAGTAAATGAATACATGTATAGAAAAACTATAAGCTATATGAATAGTTACATAGAATAAACAGAGGCTATGTGAGTAATTACATGTAACAAACACAGATTATATGCACAATTTCATAGAGCAAACTCACATATTGTATGATAAGCCACATATAATCAAAACATAGATCATACAAACGCTTGCAGAGAACAAATACACATATTATATGTAGTATAGTTGCTTAGAACAAATACAGATTAAATTAATAAATGCTTCGGACAAACACAAATACATGAAAATATCCATCAAACCAACATATTATATGAATAGAAGCATCGGACGAACACGGACTGTATGAATAGATGGATGTAAAAAATACAGTTTATATGAATATTTTTATAGAACAAACAATGTTTGCATGAATAGTTGCATAGAAAAAACACATCAAGGGATTGCCAACATCGTTAAATATGTGCTGAGATATTACTCCTTTCCAGTAAGAATTTTATTATAATGTATTTGCGACCATATCTCCTTTGTTACACTACTAATGTTATAGTTCGTAACGTTTTGCATGCACTATACTTTTATGACGTCACATGCAGCTAGATCTTGATCAGTTTTCAGTGCTATAGACGTTCACTGAAACTGCAACTTTGAAGGTATTTGTTTGTCTGTGACGGGAGCATTCAACTTTCTATTTCTATCTATAAATGTGTATTTTTGGTAGTCGACTCATATATATAAATTTTTATGAACAGCTCTACAGCGGAGATTATTTAAAAAGTCAAGGATATACCCAAAAATCTACAGTGGTCCTCCCATGTCTGAACGGTCTATGGACATTTGAAGCAATAATCGCGTTTATTAGCCATCTACAAAATCATATTCATAGTAAAAGAAATAACTCAATTTCAAAAGTCAAAAGTGGGTCTAACAAATGTTCGTCATAACTTATGATGGACGAACATATATATATATATATATATATATATATATATATATATATATATATATATATATATATATATATAGAGAGAGAGAGAGAGAGAGAGAGAGTGATTGCAATAAGATAAAATTAAAAATGGTCATACATGTTCTTTGACAATCCCTTTAAGTTCAAAGATGCAACTCCCTTGCTATGCGTTTTATCGTGTAACGAAGTCATTGCGTCCATTACAACTCCATGACTTGAACTTTAGACCTTCTCGAGTTGTAGACTTACGTGTAATATTTTATAGCTGTTTATGAATGACAATCTTATGTTAGACTTCTTCAGCGACTCATTTTTTAGTTTCACCCAGTTGCCATGTCCGTAAGGATGCACTTTTCAAAGACTTAAGTGAATTGCTTCCGTCACACCTGCCGTAACGGTTGTGGACATTATATCGCGGAGATTAATGACGTCAAGGTTTTTCCTGCGTCGCTAATTGTAAGTAGTCAACGTTATATTTTTGTAAGATCAGTAAAGTCATTCAGAAAAGTGTAATGCAACCATGTAACATCTAGAGTCATATGTAGAAAAATGTGATGCAACCATGTAACATCTAGAGTCATATGTAGAAAAATGTGATGCAACCATCATGTAACATATAGTCAAATGTAGAAAAATGGGTTGCAAAAATGTAACATATAGTTGAATATAGAAAAATGTGGGGCAACCATGTAACATATAGCGTTAAATGTAGAAAAATGTGATGCAACCATGTAACATATAGCGTTAAATGTAGAAAAATGTGATGCAACCATCATGTAATATATAGTAAATGTAAAAAAATGGGTTGCAACAATGTAACATATAGTTAAATGTAGAAAAATGTGGTGCAACCAATTAATATATAGCGTTAAATGTAGAAAAATGTGATGCAACCATGTAATATGTAGCGTTAAATGTAGAAAAATGTGATGCAACCATGTAACATCTAGAGTCAAATGTAGAAAAATGTGATGCAACCATCATGTAACATATTGTCAAATGTAGAAAAATGGGATGCAACCATGTAACATATAGAGTCAAATGTAGTATAATTTTATTTTAAAAAAAGGGCAATTACATCAAAATTATATAACGGAAACAAATAAACAGTACTACCATTATACCACATGTATAATGTGTAAACTGTACTAATAATAAATGTATAAAATGGAAACAAATGTAGTTAATTATATAACAGAAATGTATAACAATGAGAATGGGAATAACTGTGTGATGAAAAGGGATATGCATTGTTCTCGTTGAATCACAGGGTTAGCAGATAACTAAGATCCTAGAAGCATCTCCCCATGGTGCACTTTGGAAACAGATTGCTTCAAAGCTCGTGCGATGCAGTCTGCTAACGATTTATGACCAGTGTCCGGGTAGTGTAGACCGTGTTGGAATGATAATTGATTGCAAAGGAAAAACACTATCTCCGAATTGTGCACCTCTTAGTCCCATATCCAAAAAACGCTATCGCAGCACAATTTAAGACAACGGTCCAAAATCCAGATCCTAGAACAGATGACACCTATTTTTAAGAGCACAAAAAAAAACCAGACATTAAAGTTGCATTATACAAGAATATTGCTATCCCATTACTGTGCTACCAGTTCCAAACCTGGGCAATGACAGCACAAGACAAAAGAAAAAATAGTGACAGCAGAAATGTCCTGTCTACGAAGAATACTCGGAGTGTCATTAAGAGACAGAATTAGAAATACATCAGACAAATAACCAAAATAATACTAGTATTGGAACACATCAAAAGACAACAAATCAAGTGGTTTTCACACGCTTACAGACTACCAACAGACAGCATGACACAGAGCGCCATGACACATAGACATAACGGTTATAAAGCCAGAGGCATACCATGTAAAAGATGGATCACAGAAATCAAAGAAGCCACATGAGGAAGCTTACAAACAGCACACATGAAGGCCAGCTCCAGATAACTCCTCTACCCCTGACGCCGCAAGACAAACAAGGGATACAGCGTATAGATAGATAGAGTTCTGAAAACTCAGCCAAGAAAAGTGATACCGTCTCTGAAGAAGTGTGATTCGTCTGTTGTGAACACGCGAAGGCAGCACATTGCCAGAGGGCCGCGCCATGTGCAAGATTATGTGAGAAAATAGAAACCGTAAGAAAGTAGTTTATTATCAAGAATTAGCTTGAAATCGTTTTCAGGTTGCACGTAGTGTGGAATGGAAAAGAAAGATTATATCGTCTGGTTACGAAGAAAAGGTGTGTAGATCAGACTTGAACGAAGTGTTTACGAAGTCGGTGAACGAAACCTCGGCTAAGAGTGAGCCCTAGTCAAATGTTATTGTTTGAAAAATCCCTATACTGGATGGAGGTTCACATTCGAGATCAGTACATGAAAACACAGGGAACAATGAAATCGTTTAATTACACAAAAGAAGTTAAGTGACGTCGGAACATCTCGTTCGATATAGAAGTGATTGACCCATGTGTAAATCTCTGCACACTGGCTCTCGGAAAACTGCCTCCCATGGATATGCTTTTGCCTACACAGTCCAAGTGACAGTCGACGATAACAAGGTAAAAATAAATAAAAAAATACGTAGATGTGATACCAAAATGAAACATAAAACAACCTAACAACGAGACTCAGAGACAGACCTGTTTATCTTGATATTTGCCCTGTGTTACTCCAGTCATCTACTTCCAGTTTATGGTTAACTTTCACTGGAACATTTAACCATTAGTCGACATAAACCTTCACGGCGAGAGCTGATAAACACTCACCGCCTAGCGACAGATAGAAAGGCTGTCCCAGGCCAAGGAAGCTAACCTGAATTAAAAACACGCCGAAAAAGAATATGTTAGGCCTAGATGGCGCAATTCAAACCTAATCAAAACGTACTTCACGCTCCTCAACAGAACTGGCACGAAATTTCATGTTCCTTATCAGAAAGGGAAATCAGAAGAAGAAGAAGGTAAAACTATGCTAAGATTATATATAAAAAAAGACAAAAGTGATAAATTATACACGGAAGGGGTAAGCTGTAGTAAAACTATGGCAGAAATTGAGAAAACGTCATCATTATTTTTCGTCATCAGCATCGTGTGCTTCACCAGGTGGCGCATCGCGATCCCGTCAACATTCTATCGAAAGTGTGTATCAGGTCAAACACTGATCTCTTCTTTTGTATGATGGGTAACGAATCTGAACGCTGGTGGATCCAATATCGGTTGTCCTCTGAGTAGTATCCCATATCTAGTGTCTACCACATATTTCACCTGTGTATGGGATGGAGGCAAACTTACATATTATGCTCAGGTTCATTTCAATCCTTTAATAGTGCGCACTATTGTCGCGTCGACAATGAAATTACGCCATTCTAGCCAGAAACACAAAATGGATAATTTTGGCAGAGATTACATTATGCCACGAATTAATACCACGAATGCGCATGGAAAGAGAAGGGGGATCCTAGAGTTTAGGATGGGTAGGGTGTTAGGGGTAGGTTTAGAACTAATTTAAGCTATAGCATCCACATACTCCCTCCTAAATGCTATACAATTGTATCTCAAGGGAGATAGAAGCTGTGTTACTTTCTTATCAGTCCAAGTCATCGATACGGCAGCAATTTAGTCCAATAATAAATGAACTGGCAGAATGACCTCACAAACTACTAATACATTACGATCGGACAATTATTTAAAAACTGTGAACTATGGTAAGCACTTGATATGGGATAGACCCATCCTGTGGTGTCTATTTTTTCCCCCGGAATTTTTCTTCTTTCACAGTGTGCTGTAAGCTTTCTGGTGCTATGCTGTGATAAATAAATGTTAACTACTTATATTTTGATAAGGTTATTTCTGTCTGTGTTGTACCGACTCTGTAGCTCCTCTGTAGTTTTTTCCCCCGGCTGCTCTTGGGATGTTCATCGTTCATCTATAAAACCCGAGATCAGTGGCATTTAGTTTCAAACTTGTTTGATTATTTATTGTCAAGAATTCCCTTCCACATGGCAATAATTACATCAACATCTAGAATGGTGTACTAATTTTGTAACTTGCACCAATTGTTCGTTTATTGTCAGGGCAAATTTAAAGCAAGGAATATAAACACAAAGACTTGACATGCCTGTCGTGACTTGCCATACCTTTCACAAGAGGAGACTGAGGAATTGTATGTGGTGAGGTTGACTGTCCCTTCTCGTAGAGGGTGAAAGTGACCCAGAAGTTTTGCTGATGTCGGATGTATCTGGTCCCAAAGAACAGACATCGTAGCGAAGCTGTAACCACGTCACAACCCATTATGTTCTTCGGAATACATTTCTCCACACACCACAACTCTGCAGTAATTTGAGAATGAAAACAGAAGCATAAGCCTTCAATGTGTATTGAAGCATAATCAGTGTGTGTTTCACGGAATATTTTCTCATTTTATACAATTTTATTTCTTGTCTTAATCTATTTTGTGTTTCGGATGTGCGTTTCCAATCTTCTGTTATCGGAATCACTCGGTATGCAAAATGGCGGACTCCTTTAAATCTTAAACCATTTAGTTCAATTATGCATGCTTAGATTTTATGAAGAGGAAGAAATGTGGCTAACAGGTAAAATCATTTCCAGCCTTATTTTTATTCGTTTTGGAATTTCCGTCCCCATTGAGGCCAATTTCTTGAAGTGAAGATTGGGCTTAGTTCGTAGACGCTAAAAACTATGATTGTTCAGGCTATCACCAATATCGAACAGGACCGCAATCATTTCATAACAAGCACATGTGCTGTGGTCTGAGATGCACTCATTATAATAAAAAATATCTTAAAATGTTGCAAAATTAACTAAATACAAATGAGCTTCCGGCAGCGACAATATAATTATTTAGATTTAGACAACTCAGTTGCAATATAAATAAGGAAATTTGTGAATGGAAACTACAAACGTCATGGTTATTAAAACACACCGGGAATTCACCAGGCACTGCGCAGCTTAAATGATTGCAAATCGAGTATTTGCCCATTCCATTCTTAGGATATGAGGGGGGGGGTGGGGTTTATTTCTGACGTTACATTATTGTTGTAACGATGTATTTTTAATTATAACAGCTTTTAGCGATATTCTATTTTGTATGAAACATCTTTTTTAATATAAACTAAACATACATCCAGACATAATGTTTAAAAGTTAAAAACGATTAATTATAATTTGAAAGGCAATTTTCAACCGAATAAAATTATATCGTCCGAGTACTTATAATCATTGAGAAACATTCAGCCAATAAAATTACGTCAAGTCCAGTATATTAAATTACTCAATATTAAACACTCATATTAAGATTCTGGACGGAATCTTTTTAGCGTTTAAACGTAATTAAATTTTGTTCGATTTTTGTGTGTGCACATGCATCACGGAAACAAGAAATAGTACTTCTAAATATATTTACATTATAATGTAATATATATATATTTCGAAACAGAAATGGACAGAGAATGTGATTATCACAAGATCATTTAAAAAAAAAAATATGGTTAATATATAAAAATTATTTTAGACAGAAAAGAAAATATGTAAATGACACATAAATATTATTTTAGATATGATATTTGACCGTACCGCATTTTGTAATCAATAAATTCCACTCAAACTGTATCATTTCTGTTAGATAATCCAATTGCGCACACAATGATGTATAATATATATGCATAGTTCGTCAAAAATTTATTATTTAGAAAGAATTTCGACATCTAGCAAAAACAGTAGACTTAACTTTACACGAAACTCAAATGAAAATATGGCGAATTTTTTTTAACAAAATGGCGTAAATTTGCAAACACGATACTAGAAGAATTTGCCAGGTTGGATTTCATAATAAATGAGACCCAAGTAAATAAAATAGTTATTATTTTACGAAAATAAGTAAATTGGAAACAAATATATAAAACATATAAGGAAAAATGACGTCACAGTCCCCCATTATCAAAACTTATCAATAACTTTACAAAATTGATATCAATACACATAAAAATCATGCAAGAAGTAATGTGGACATATTACACTTTCGATTGGAAGCATTCTTATGTTGATATAAATACCGGAAAAAAACATGAATGTCATTGGAGTATGACTTATAGGAGTCTTTTCGGCCAGAAGACATTAGGTTTACTGACTTGTATACGTCTCCTCGGCTGGAATGAGTTTAAACGTAGTAAAACTTCATTGACGATATATATATATATATATATATATATATATATATATATATCAATATTAATATTTAAATGATGTCAAAATGGAAATAAAAATATTGTATATTTAATATATAAGAAAGTCGAATTAAAATTCCAATTGATTTCTGCGTAATATTAATGGAAAAAAATCATCATTTGTGACGATCGCTCGATTATTTAAAAATGTATTTGAGGGCCGCAACATATCCAATGGCGGGTCGCATGCGGCCCGCGGGCCGTAGTTTGCCCACCCCTGCACTAAATAATTCAATTAGAGATTTGTTTTTGACTGTGATGACTAATGCACCTTACTCTGACCAAAATGTCCTTGTACAGTGAGGGCATGTGATGACCACTGTAGATGGTTTCTGGTCTACTTATGTCGTTCTAGCTACTCTCCGCTGTTGAGCTTCTGCGTTTCTCTTCTTTTCACAATAGGTGTGCATTTGTTTCGTGGATGTGAAAACGACTTGCATTCGGGTTTTTCATTTAAATGAGGAATAGTAAGATTCGACCTTATAGAAAATACTAAAATAACAGTACGAAAATTACACTAGCCGCTAACTTTGCACTCACAGTAATTTACACACATGCACGTACAGAATAGAAGTCATATTTGTGATAACTAACCTCGTACTATAAAAAAACGTATTATTATCAAATTTGCTGTTATACGGATTTAAAATATTACATTCGTATTCTTACATATGTAATCTATTCAGAAAATATATAGCATAGGTGATGAAGTCAATTTTTCGTTTATCAAGTTCGTATTCTGCCTTTGGGGATAATGATATGCAACAGCTGGTATAAGAATGGCGCTCAATAAGTTGCGTCATTGCTTTAGGTGTATTTCTTTTGGTCTTCGCTTGCTGCATTTAAACTAGGCAGTGTTGAGGCGCGACCGATCAACAGTAGAAGACTGTTCTCTGAATAAAATTAGGCTTTTATTCGTACCGTTTCTTGATTATTCCCGTGTTTTCCGTTGATCAGTATTTATATACTTGGAAACGCATGCCAAAAATAGTCAAGGCTTCTCCAAGTATGTAAACAGTAACCAATTGAAATCATTACAACAATAAAAAACGTACTGAATGAAGGCCTGTTTAATTTTTGCAGTCAGGTCTTATAATTGGGTTGATGGTCACAATTGAAGCATGGTCAGGCTCCAATAAAGATCAGTGTGCAGAAAGTAAATATGACCTGAAAGGCAGACTTTTTATTTTTGCATTTCATTGGTCGCCCTGGATTTTTGGCTTGTGAGTTCATGTATATAAAGAGTATATCTAGTTATCTATCTATTGTCTTTTCTCTGCTTTCTAAGCTTTCTATGCTGTTCTTTAGATAGTGTCTATGTCTGACATTGAAAACATAATGTTGCAATTAAAAATTGAATTCATGATTTGACTTTTGGTTTCCATCGAGATAAGATAGATGTGTGTTTCAAAATTATAAGTTCATACTGCAGGTGGCTTTCTGAATTCTTGTCTAGAACTTTCTTTCCTTTCTTCCAACAGCTGTAAAAATGCTTCCTACATATTTAAATTCCTTCACTTTTTTCAATAGTTGATCATTTATTTTATGTTCATTGTATTGGTTTTTCTGCCTATAGGCATTAGTTAGTTAGTTATTCCTCTAGGGCCAAAGAACAGCACATAGGGCGGATGTCATAGATTTCCATAGACATTAGTTAGTTATTCCCCTAGGGCCAAATACGACACATAGGGCGGTTGTCATAGATTTCCATAGACATTACTTCTGTAATTTTTTTGTGTGGGTTGATCTTCATGCTGTTTGAGGTAGCTTTCGGTGAGTTGGGTTATGTGATCTTGCAACTCTTCGATTGAACACTGATCGTCAGCAAAGAGTAATTCAGGTATGCCATTTGAAAGGTAAGCTTCTGGTGGTGTTTCCACTGCTTTTGTAATATTATCTATATACATGATATACAATAATGGTGATAAAACATACACGTGTCTAACTCCTGATTTTACTGAAAACCACTTCGTAAGTCCTGCCTTTGATATAATGGCCCTTTCACTTACTTTGTATATGGCTCGTACACAGTCCTGTAATGTTCCTTTTATTCCATACTTTTCTAGAATACTCCGGAGTAATTCTTTATTTATTCGGTCGAAAGCTGTCTACTGATCTATGAAAGCAATATTCATTTGGTTTTTATAATCTATTGTCTTTTCACTGATTCTTCATAGCGAAAATATTGCATCTGTACATCCTCTTCCTCTTCTGAACCCGAACTGTACCGGACTAAGAACTGGATCCACAATAGGTTTCATCGTTTTCTCAATAATTTTAGCGAATATTTTACCGACATGATTAAGCATGGAGATACCTCTGAATATGTCACAATCTTGCTTATTCTTATTTATTCTATATTGGTACTATGATGACTCTTTGTCAGTCTGTTGGTACAGTTCTTTCTTTACGAACTTTTCTGAAGATGTGAAGTACGCAAGTTACTCCAATCTCTCCACAGTTCTGTATTGCTCCGGTTGTTATTCTATAAATTCCTGCCGATGTATTCTTTGGATTATTCTTGATAACTTCTCTGAATTCCTGTTCCAAGATTTTAGGTTCTTCTTCATTTGCATATGTTTTTTGAATGAAGTTATATATGTTTTCTGGTATGTTCAGGAGGGCTTTAAAATATTCTTCCCACCTTTCTCCGATCTTATCTTCTTCGTATATGGGAATGTCTTGCCTGTCTATATATTCTGTTGGTTGAGGGTTGTCTCGTATCCGCATTTTTGATATCGCTTTACATAACTGTCTACTGGACTCTACAGACAGTCTGCTTAGGTTTTCTCCATACATGATCCAAGCTTTTTCCTTTTCGTGCTTGATTACTCTTGCAGAATCTCGTCTTGCTAATCTGTACCTTATATAGCTGTCTTCTGTTCGTGTACCCAGCCAGGTTTTGTACTGTTTCCTCTTAGTTTTCACGGCTTCTTTTACTTCATTATTCCACTAAGATGTTCTCGTCTTCGGTACTCCTCCTGTATATCTAGTGCCACAGTGTTTCGTTAAGCATTTTAGAAAAGTATTTTTGAATTTTTGCCATGTTATTTCTATGTTATTGACTGGTATGCACATATATGTTATTACTGCCATCATATCTGTGTTTATTTTTCTTTGTGTTCCTGAATTATTCAATGTTCTTGTGCCAATTGTCTTCTGTTTTCATTGCATTCCTGCGTTTCTTGTTATATGTTGTTTACCCTACAGGTCAGTGGCTTGTAGTTAAGTGGTGATGGGAATGACCTTGACATTTCTAACATTATTTCTTACTGCCTGTCATGTCAGTATGAAATTTATCTGAACAGCTTGATTCGGACTGTTGCATTTATACCGTGTGTATATTTTATTCTTTTTATGTTCAAAGAAACTGTTAGTGATGTAAAGCCCGTGTTCCAACTAAAACGTAAACATGACCTATGGGGGCCAATTTCAGTGTCATCTATTGGTTGACATTGGCTATATTTGGCGGGAAAAAAATACAAGCTAGCAACCGACACCACGATCGTTATTTAAGGAGATTAAAAATCACATACACCAATATGCCATGAAAATGTTTTATTAATGTCTACATTCTTAAAACATCGCGAGTGTTTAAATTCACATTTAACCACTTGAAAGGAGCTGGGCACTAAGTACCTGCTATAATCGCAGCCTTCACAAATGTTTTATCTAGTTGAAAGCTATGATATAACCTGTTGACTCAGATTGCAAGAGGAGAAGATGACATCTGAGCTGACCGGATCAAATCCCGTTTGCTGCATGCGAGACGAGAAGGTGACATCCGAGTGGGCCAGATCAAATCCCGTTTGCTGCATTCGAGACGGGAAGTTGGCATCTGAGTAGACCGGATCAAATCCCGTTTGCTGCATGCGAGACGAGAAGTTGGCATCTGAGTGAACCGGATCAAATCCCGTTTGCTGAATTATGATTTTTATGATATAACATAATTAGACAAAAGTTTGCAGTTGAAAGGAGGAGGAACATCACCATAAACGGTACTTTTTTTATTTATTTAACCAAGTAGCTCCTGTGGAAACCCTGGCTTTGACATGTAGCTCAGGGATAGGCACAGAATAGGGTCACCGTCTTCTTTCTAGGCATGTAGTATGAGAGGACTTATAAATCGGGAGACTGGCTTTTTTAGCAGCCCATCACCTGGAACAAAAATCATCGATACCGTTAAAAGTCTTGTTTTAATGTTTTCGTCTTTTATCAAATTATCCACATGGAATACAAATAGATGCAGGTCAGGGAAAATTGCAGATTTGCTCATTTGTGAAAGACTACCGGGTAGTGGGGATTGCTAGCTGTGCCATCACTGAGGATTGATCAATATATCTGACAAAATAATGAGATAATGAGAAAAAGTATGCTGCGTTCTTAGCAAGGCGTGGTGATCATGAGAAACTGTCACATACCTTTTTTATAGACTAAACCGGAATCCATAACTCCTCTCTGGCATAGCCACGCCCTTGAGACAACAAAGCTTATACGAGTCCAGGTGTTGTCTCTTTTATTCAACAGAGGAGGAGGACTTGTGTTTTTGTCATAAACGATATGGACTGTCAAGGGCAACCTGTTGACAGCCTAAATGGATTATTTCATAACCGTTTGACCAAATTACCAAATGGCCTAATGTGTACACAAGCATTAATTAAAATGAGTTTCCATGCCAGCTGTTCCGTTGTTTGAATTAATGAACCGCTGTTGACAGTAATTAATTATGGAACCACTGCTATGTATGAATAATATTTTTCTGCTGGGGTACTTGTTGCAAAGTGTGGAAAATATCACCGCTGGAATAAAAATTGACAAGTTGTAGCTGTGATGGAAAGCTCACGAATGCCAGGAAATAAGACATATACGACTGCCGAGTTCTGGACAAAAACATAGAAATAAAAACACACAATTACTAGAATGTTTTATATTGGAGACAAATTATACCGTTCGTGATACTGCTTTTCTTAGAGTGATAATCTGGGTTAGAATGGCTTATTTATGTTATTGTATTAGTTCCATGTGTGGGAGGTACACATGATCAGGCGCTGTCTCCACATCAAAGGTTGGCTGCAACGAACCTCAAATGTCTCTTACCTTGGTGGCGTACTCTGATAGGCTGTAACAAATCTATCTCGTAATGTTTCCCTCCCACTTGTATCCCTGTCTACCGCTTGTTTGTCGTTCCCTCGACTCTAATTCCGAGTAATCGTGTTAGGTACGATATCTCTACACTTAGAATGTCTGGAGATTATAAGGTGAAAGTGTATTAATGACATGAGTGGCCCACGTTGTGACTGTGTATGAACAGATAGCACAGAAGAGTAACATCGTGTCCTGCCATCTAAATCTGTGAGTCGAGTAAAGATGTTTGTGAAGTGCTTGTCTACCTCGTACACCAGAAGGTCTAATCTAAAATATCATGATGAAGTTGGATATATTGAAACGAAAAGCCAACTATTGCAGTCAAGCTGTAGAAAAGACACAACACATTCCTTTCGCCGAACAACATCCTGATAATCCGCAAGATTAAATGAGATTATAACGAGCGAAGAAAGCGTCAAGAGTGGAATGTAAAAGAGTTCCACACTTGCGACGTCCTGATATAATCCTTCAGCGATATTAAGTTGAATATATCTTGATATCTGTAGTGAAATTAATATTGTAGCACACAGCTGAAAGATTTTGAGATTTTTAATGGAATATAAGATAGCTTTATGCGTGAATTATCTTGAAACAGTGGAATATAAGATAACTTTATAAATGTATTATCTTGAAACAGTGGAATATAAGATAACTTTATAAATGAATTATCTTGAAACAGTGGGATATAAGATAACTTTATAAGTGAATTATCTTGAAACAGTGGGATGTAAGATAGCTTTATACGTGAATTATCTTGAAACAGTGGAATGTAAGATAACTTTATACGTGAATTATCTTGAAACAGTGGAATGTAAGATAATTTTATACGTGAATTATCTTGAAACAGTAGAATGTAAGATAACTTTATACGTGAATTATCTTGAAACAGTGGAATATAAGATAACTTTATACGTGAATTATCTTGAAACAGTGGAATATAAGATAACTTTATACGTGAATTATCTTGAAACAGTGGAATATAAGATAACTTTATATGTGAATTATCTTGAAACAGTAGAATGTAAGATAACTTTATAAGTGAATTATCTTGAAACAGTAGAATGTAAGATAACTTTATACGTGAATTATCTTGAAGCAGTGGAATGTAAGATAACTTTATACGTAATTTATCTTGAAACAGTGGAATGTAAGATAACTTTATACGTGAATTATCTTCCCGTGTGTTGCCGGGGCCCGAAAGGGGAGCTAAGAATAGCAACACTGTTTACCTTCCACGCATGTCATAAAAGGCGACTAAGAAGGTTATGTGATGGAGTTGGCTGTCCCATCCCATATAGGGTCCGTGACCAAAAGCTATGCTGAAGTCGAATGTGTCAGGCCAAAAGGCGCAGATATCGCAGCAATGCTGTAAACCATGACACAACGCATTCCGTTCTCCGGACTACATCCTACTAATCTGCAGGAGTTTGAGAACGAACACAGAAGAAGAATCTTGAAACAGTGGAATATAAGATAACTTTATACGTGAATTATCTTGAAACAGTGGAATATAAGATAACTTTATACGTGAATTATCTTGAAACAGTGGAATATAAGATAACTTTATACGTGAATTATCTTGAAACAGTGGAATATAAGATAACTTTATACGTGAATTATCTTGAAACAGTGGAATATAAGATAACTTTATACGTGAATTATCTTGAAACAGTGGAATATAAGATAACTTTATGCGTGAATTATCTTGAAACAGTGGAATATAAGATAACTTTATATTTTAAATATCTAGAAATAACGGAATGTATAATAGCTCCATAGATGATATATCTTTAAATAATTATTGCTAGGTGAAATATATGAAAATGTGCTATTATCTTAAAATTAATAATGTTTTAATAAATATGTCTTTATTAGCTTCTTGTAATGTTTGTCTAGGTCCCGCAACAATCTTTTCTCTTGTTTTCTCTCGATGGTATTCTTGCTGTCTTATAATTTGTTTACTGTCTTGATTTTTTTTGGGTCATGAATAATTCTTTATGCAATCACATACATTTTATGTTGTTTCCCATCCTTACTACCCTGTATTTTTCTTCTTGTTTCTTTCGTTCTTTCAATTTACTGTTTTTCTCCTGTAAATTGTTACCGGTATATAGGATTGTTTTCATTTAATGGTTCTTAGAGAGGTTCATCCTATAGTTTCTAGTTTTTTTTTCTGCGTTAATTCTCAAGCTCCCACTAGATCAGTCTTGAATCAGGGCAACAGACGCACTAGATTTCCAGCAGGATGTAGTCCAGAGAACGGAACTGCCATGTGTCGCTATTTTAATTTTGTACTAATACATCCGACTTCAGCGTTGATTCTATATGCTACTGTTCATCCATCGAACTTGACGATGACCATTCAACTCAACTGGGATGATGATGAAAATGTTGATGTTTGCTGTGTCCGACTGTGACTAATGATTCCTATGTGTGCTAGGAATTGTTCAACACATTCTAGGCTGTGGGAGGAGTCTGTGGGACATTGGATCCTATATAATTGTACCTATCATTTGAACAGCAAGCTTCCACCAAAAAGAGTACCATTAAAGAGCACTTAATTTCGTCGCTCGAATAATAAACCCTAGGTACCTCAAAATAAATTTCGCCTGTGAACCTGATACTGCGTACAGGACTTTTGAACAAACGTCATGTTGAAGAAATGGTCCATAAACTATGTCCCCGTATTTTGTGCAATTTTGTAATCGGAATAAGAAATTTTTGGGAAGTTTCTGCTTAATATGTCAATATATGTACCACCTCCACCCTTTTTTCACCCAGAAAGGTTAAAAGGTTATTTTTGCAAGGAAAAGTACGGAAAAAGACATGTTCTGCCTTACATGTTATCAAATTGTTTAATATTCCAACATTTTTATTTGTGTATAAAAATAGTATCGATGTTGTCAACCTTTTTTTAGCACTCTCACTAATACCCCCCCCCACCACCTCAACTAATTTTTGAGGTATTTTATGAACAACCCCTGAACAAATAAAGTAAATGGTTTGACAATTATTTCAGGGAGATTTCATCTATTTCAAATTTTTTTTAGTTTGATATTTTTGCTTTCATTCGTTTATTTTTGACTCCTGTATTTCCATTCTCCCTTCCAATGATGCTCTTCTAGCTGAAGGTTGTTGTCTATGTAAGATCGAGTGTTGTTTTAAAGTTCAAACAGAATTCCAAGTCAAGTGCCAGGTTTGACATTTGCCTTTCAGATCTGTCCAACCTAAAGTTAGATAAGGGTCTGGCATAGTATTCCAAGACAGACTGAGGGTCGTACACGCATCTACAATTGAAATATATATAGTAACATTTCATCTAATTTCCTTAATATATATATATATTATATTTATATATATAATGGAAACATAATATCGAAGATCTTCTGAACATGACATATAAGAAACTTGGCAGCTTGCACAGAGCGGAGAGGCTTACACAGTCGCAGTGAGAACATCTGTAAAAACACTTCCCCTAGATAGTGATAGTGACCAAGGAAAATTAATGTGATAATCACAATAATCAAGTGTGAAGTCTTGTTTTGATTCTGCTGGCTGATTTTCTATTGTATAGTGTCACGCATGAATACATTCAAGAAGTACAGGATATAACGAAATGTCAAGGCTGCCCAATTGGTCGAATGGAGACTTTGCCGTGACTACGAGTAGTATGATAATGGGGATTATGGCGGTGGCAAGAGTATTTGAGTGAGTAGGCACACAGAAGGCACGTCTGCACTTTGAGTGACTTTATGAGTATAATGTAAATGTATACGTTGATCTCGTCACGAACAGTGGATTGAGACTTTGAGAAAGGCGAGCTTGAGAGAAATTACATTTATTTTCGTTCCGGGACATGTGGGTGTTCAAGGTAGTGAAAGAGCAGATCAACTGACGTTATGGGCGTTTGTGGCACAATAGATCGAGATTTATGGATCAATTCAAGGTTACGTTTTGAACTCCGTAAGAGATATAGGATGCGAGGGTGAGACTAGTGTGGATGATGATTCATTTTCGATGGCTAGGATTAAAGATCAGGGTTTGAAATGCGGTGTTGCTAGAAGTGAACGTTTTGTTGCAGAAGAATGATGGTCAACCGGTATAGGGCCGGTACTGTCAGTTACAAGTGTAATGGCGGATACACTTAGGGAGAGATCGGAGCAACTATGGATGTGCCCAGTTTGCAGTGACGATGTTCCGACGACTAATTAACTAGTACGTGTGACATGTTGCCGTGGAACATTAATAATTTTTGTTAACTTTCACAACCTAACACAAACATTGTTCATGATATATTCTATATAATCGCAAGTTATATCGTACGACTGACCTAGATGACATTTTATTACAAATAACTTTCTGATGTGTTAGTGAACACCAAAAATGATATTGCGGACCACAATGCTGTCTGCGTTCCGCCAGTTTGTATAGCTGTGATTTATTTTGTTAACAGTTTTCAGCACGATGTTTATTTCGTCATCTTCTTCCTCTCCTCACCATACTCGCATTTCAGGTATTAGTCACTGTTGAAAAAACAGTTACATTTATATGTCAATAGCATTTGACAGATAAGATAGCTCGTATTTTATTATCTAGTTCAGCATTCCAACTTCTTCTTTATCTGGCACTATTTATTTTAATTAGATATAATATTTCAGAAATTATTTATAACAGCAATTGGAGTTAGCTGTGATGTTTCTTTTCGTGGAGTGAATGATACGAGCTGTAGTAACAACTATCATCGTTCATCATCTTTTAAAAAAAATAACCAACGCCACAAGTCCTGTGGCGAAGGGGAAGTGGCGAATCACCAGGCAGCTGTAATAACATCACTTCTTTTTTGCAGGTGAAGCATGTACATTATACACCATTTATAATAGAAGATTAAACAATTTCTACATAATCTACCTTCGTAAAATACTGAATATCAATTGGTGGGATAAAATAAAAGACAATAAGTTACTGATGAAATCTAAATCTGTAAAGATACACACAATGTTGATGAAGGCAACGAGACGCTGGGCATGACATGTGGTCCGCATGAATGATCATCGTCTGACAAAAAATATGCTTTATGCAGAACTTCAGACTGACTTCCGCAAGACAGGAGAACAGAAGAATCATTTTACATACTATTAAAACACACTCCAATATAAATACAAATTCATGGGGGATTCTTGAACAAGATAGATTGAATTAGCACCTCAGAATGAAGAGTGGTGGAACAGCTGCAGAAAACCTCAGACAGGATGCTGCACAATAAAAATTGTCTAGAAGAAAAGCAAGAGAGGTGAATGTCCAACAGACTCCCTCTCACATGCTCAAAGTGTGATGGAAATTTTGAAACACGCATAGGACCCCTTAGTTACAGTCGGACACACCATAGATATCATCATTCCGGTTTAAAAAATTCATGGGGTATTTCAAAATCCCTATTTATATTTATTCTTTATTGCTTGTACTGTATATAGCGAATTTTTATTAATACATACATATTGTGTAGGTTCGAACTAAGTTGTTATAACGGGATTCCACTATATCAGTTACCAGTGACAATAATACATTATCTTAGTTGTTATCGATCCTACTAACTACAGAAGTTTAAGAACGAGTGCAGAAGAAAACGACATGCCATATTTATATTCTGTTATACATTTATAGTATTTATAAATACAAAGGTGTACTGGGTTATTGTACATTTGATCCCTCGTTAGTTTTAGTGATAATAAGAAATATAATAGTTGTGGTAGTGTGTATATTCTTCTGCGTTTCACTTTCAGACTTCCATATTGATGACTGTGACAAAGAAAGCAATCAATCCTAACTATGAGCAATGCCGTAGAATTTTCATGAACAGGAACATGGCATGGCCAAATGTTTCTTCGTTCTACGTCGTATGTTGGGCACATCTGCAACAAGTGTTCGGCTGCCATAGGGTTGGTGCCACAGGTTCATAAGTCTGTCGTACCAATCTTGTATTTGTGATATAGATGGAGGACCTACTGCATTCTGTTAAATCCTGTATGTACTCGGAGAATGACAACCGGTCCACTCTGGAGAGCTGACGGAAGACATACTTTAATAACTTGATTTTGGGTGATCCAGCTATCACTTTAATTTGAAAGTAGCTTTCATTGCATCAGAAGTGGTTCCTATGTCACTTTGCTAAAATGCACCACCTACCTTTGCGAATATGTATCTAAATAGTTGTAGTGATGATAGTGGAGCTATTGCCCGTGATATTGACAGTGTTCACACTTTGGTTGGTGGTCAGCATTTGTTGTGATCTTTATGGCCATCAGTATACAATGAACTAATTGTGACATAATTACATTTCAATAAAACATCGACGTTAACATTCATTAATAAACAAACAGAAAAGTTCATGCCGCCAATTCTAAACCACACAATAACTTTCATGTAGGCAAAGCTAAGTAAAATAACAACTTTGACATAATTAATACTGAATTAAACAACAATTTAGACTATACCAATGCTATCTAAAACAACAACTTTGACATAACTAACGCTAAATAACAACTTTGACATAACCATCGCTAAATAAAATAATAACTTTAACCCAGCCAACACTTAACAAAACAACTTCAACATAGCCAATACTAAACAAAACAACTATAATATAGATACCACAAGACACATTATCCAGTTGTTAATAGCCAACATTATAGACAGCATCAATTTGAGATGCCTTCATTGTTAAATAAAATATTAACTAGACCCATTATTGATTAAATCAACTTGGATGTAAACATGATTTAGCAAAACATCTACTTTGATTGTCACCATCTTAACATTCAATCTTACGGACAAAACTAAACAAAATGGGTCGTTTTTACATATTTACCAACAAACACAATATCACCTTTGCCATATTCACATCAAAGACATATCACATTTGATATATGTGATATATCTAAAGACAATATCATCTTTTATATATTCACATCTGGGGTGTTAATGATGCCCCCAATGCTTTCGGCGGACCCAGGGTCAGCAGAGAACCAAGATCCCAAAAGTACCTCCTCGTGGTGCACACTGGAAACAGAATAACAGCAACTCGTGCTGCTTCTGTTCAACACTTTTGGGTTCGTGTCTGTTAATGTGGAGGCTGCAGATGGAATGAAAACTGATGACTGCAAAAGGAAAAGCAATATCTGCGACACCTTTGTTTCAACACAAACATCGTCACTGTCGACACACTTTGATGCACAGATTTTCGGCCCAGGAAGTCGAAATGCAGATTCTTTGACGGGGCAGTCAGTGTCTATGTCCCGATAGGGGCTGATGTTACGAATATCGACAGTAAAAATAACATGAGTACAATGATACAAGCACATCACCAGAGGGCAGAGCAAAGTGCAATTAGAACGCAGAACACGATGAATGGAAATCGGAACTAAAGTATTTTTCAGCTCGATAACACGCTTCTAGTCACAGGTGCTCCTAAACCGTGTGTTGAGATTCAGACTTTGACGAGGGGTTCACGATGTCTGTGAATGGCACCCCGGCTAAGAAGGCGTACGGACCCGGGTCCAATTCTTCTGTCGAGTTCTTCCTAAACCGGAACCATGCTCGTGAATGAGAAACGGTTCAGTACCCGATGCGCACAAGCACAATACGTCCATTTACACGAAGCAAGTTTACTAGTTGCGGCACACCTCGTGCGAGATCGACGGGAACGATCAACAGTCTCGGTGTAGAGTCAATACACATTCGCCTCCTGGCGACAGATAGGAAGGCTGTCACAGGTTAGGGAAACCAACCCGAATAAAAGGGACGCCGAAGTCGGATGTGTCGGGTAACTGGCGAAATTGAAACTGCAACATAACGTATTATCATTCTATGGACTATATCCTGCTGAAATCTATCAGGATCATTATCCTGCAAAAACGGAGAGAACGCAAACAAACAACAACATATTCACATCTGAACACATTATCACCCTTGACATCTTCACTATTAAACACATTTATTATTTGTTTAGCCAGCGCTAAAGAAAATATTTGTATTATATTTGACAACTTCCCCAGTATGACAAAACACTTTTATTTGTGTACATGGTGGCTATTTAAAAAAAATAGAATCACCATTAAAAGTCAGACTTTAAAACGACATCAATTTCAACATAACTACAATTAAATACTACTGTAAGGAACATATGATAATAAAACAACGAATGATACAAAAAATAGTAATTTAAAAACATCTGTGAAAAAAGTAATAAATAAAGAAAAGGTATTATTATTATATGTTCGTTCAGACGAAGATCTTAGATCGAAACGTCACCCCGATTTCGTCCCTATTAATCTCATTATAATTAATTTTATCATCTATTTAATAGATGCGGTAGCTAATGTAACACATCTGAACTTAAACACTATGGTTATTTTTTTTTATCTGTGTTGGTACGAACAATATCCAATCGTCGGATCTACTGTAGCTTTATAGTAATTTATAAATGTTTAAGAATTTTTCTCTAATACACATGTCAGGTTTTTCATGTTCAAAATATGTTTACTGAATATTTTAAGTGTATTAGGTTATGCATAATATGTAAAATAAATTAGAAAATGTTGTATATGAATGTTTCTATAGGCATGGTATCCTTTTATTTAAAATTTGTTTTTTGGAGGAAAAGGAGTTTATTTTTACAAAACTGAATGCATAAATAAACTAAAGTGGTACCAATACTGAATATTTCAAATTAGAAAATTAAAGTGAAACTAAATAAGAAAATACTAAGAAAACCTTGTAAAAATTAAAAACAGAATTACTTACACTATGTTTTTTAGAAACTAGTTTTTACTAATTAAATACATGCAGAATATCATACACATCTTTTATCATCCTGAAAGTTTCAAAAACATATCTAAAGACATCTCGCTTTAAAGGAAAACAATTGTTAATATTGGGAACAAAAAAATGACCAAGATATATTAGTCTAATTTGTTGTAAAAAAAGATTCTTGTTGGGAATCCGTGTGCCCGATGTGATTATTTCCCTTTGCGGTGTTTGTCAGTTTATGTTTATCTTTTATTAATTTTTATATAAATTTATTTAGGTTTAGGGTTAGTTATGTAAAACAAAACATCTCCTAACCCAAACCAAACTCCTAACCCTAAAATATTAATAGTTTAATTAGTAATTGATAAATATCAATTAGCACACATTGCCAAGGGGAATCATTGATTTAATATTCACATCGGTGGACACGTGTTCCAAACAAGAACCCCCCCCCCCCTCTCCCTACAAAAAATAAATAAATAAATAAGAACACCGTGTAATATAGGGTTAATTAACATATATGGTCACCTTATTTATTAGCACTATAGTGTACACATGTTCTAGCTTCCCGAAATTACTTGTCTTTTCATCTGAGATTGACAGAAGGGCGATGACCAATGAAGAAATTTCCTGTTGAAAATGGCTGCGTCTTCATGAAGAAAATATTTAAAGTTGTTCAAATAATGCATGTTTCTGCACATGAAAAGTCATGCATTTCAAAGTCACCGACTACCATAGAACGGGAATAAATACCAGGATTAGCACGTCTATATGATACATGGGTGTTTTCATAGTTAGACCTTATTGTGCGTAGGTCAAAGCTATGTTTTCACACAGTTTTAGCGAAGCACAAATGGTCCAGTGAGATGCCATTACGTTGTTGAAGTGTTAAAAATAACTTAACATATGCCTGTCTGGATTGAGATCACTCTGTGCCTAATTGTTGGCAGGTGGTTTAGCAAATCTGGGAGACCAGGTATGAGAAGTAATTTTACGTGTTTTCAAAGATTTCGTAATGTATATTTTTATGTCAAGATGTTGCAAAATGTAATCCAGACTGAGGTGTGCATATTTCACTGAGTTTGAAAATTTCAACGATTTTCAGCGATATTTCAATAAGTTTCAATATATGAGTAAGTGTAATTCTTAATTAAGTTGATAATTTTATAGTTAATATTTCAGTATTTAGTCTAGCAGAAGAGTATAATTGTTACATGAAACATAACGTGTCTTAGAAAAGCTGTAATAGTTACCAAACTAGATCAAATAAGAAATGAAGAAATTAGGAAAAGAGTTGGTATAATATCATGTATTGAGCATATTGAAAGACAGCAGGCAAAATGATTCGGTCACCTTAAGAGAATTAAAATAGAAGCCAAAATCAAATGTCAATAAAAGCGTGTAACAAAAAATATATCCAGATATAGAACCAAAGGTAGACCAAGAAAATCGTGGATAGAAATATCAAGAGAACCGTGAACAAACATGAATTCAACACAACCAAGGCGACACATCTGGCCTTGGAACGACAACTGTGATTCTCCTATGCTTAACGGCAAGTGTGGATACGATCATCATACACCTGGGGAAAATGTACGTTTTATAGTGAGGGGCTCTACTTTCAACGGTGGAGATTAGTCCAATTTGGTTATATCGGAGCTTTACAATCACTACATATAGTGGACTTAATTACTATATATAGCTGAGTTAACAGTTCTCATAATCCAGTCACCACAACCTCTATGATATATATATATATATCTATATATATCATAGAGGTTGTGGTGATATATATACTTATATATATATATATATATATATATATATATATATATATATATATATATATATATATATATATATATATATATATATATATATATATATCAGTAGTTTAAATATTTCCTTAAATTGTGATATTTCACTGAGAATATTTAAGAAAGTTTGGATATCGAAGTAAAGTTGATGTTCATCAGTAGATTTAAAATGTTCAAAGTAGATTTACAATTGTCATATTTTTAATGTAATTTGAATTAACTGAATATTTCAGTCAATAAGTTGTTAGACAATTTCAATGAATTATTGGACTATTCCAGTGAGTTGTTAGAAAATGTCAGTGTGTCGTTAAACTATTTACGTGAGGTGTTAGATTATTTCAGTGGGTTGTTAGACTAATTCAGTGGTTTATTGGACTATAACAGTTATTGGACTATTATAGTGAGTTATTGGACTATTTCAGTGAATTATTGGACTATTTCAGAGAGTTATTTGACTTTTAAGGTACAAACAGGGTAGCCAAACTATGTATGTTAAGAGCATGCGTATATGCGTATTCATACAGTTGTGATGCATGAACATTAAATAAGACAATAGCAAAGAGAATCACTGCTGTCGAGATGCTACAGAAGAACTTTAAGTATACCATGGGCAGTTAGTTAGACAAATCAAGAAGAGTTAAAATCCATAAACGTTGAAGAGGACTGGCTCCTTAACAACATCTTAACAAGAAAACTGTTTTTTTGGTCATATAAAAAGTCATAACAGCATGGAAAGATTAATATCAGAAGGCAGAGTTAACGGCAACTGGAAAGGAGAGAAAGACGACGATGGTGCAGTGATATATCAGATTGTGTAAACATGTAATTCGCTCAGAATTGCGAAGTGTTCAGAGAATCCATTAGGAAGACCACGTTAAGGAAAGAATATATCACATGATCGATCATTGGACTATTTCAGTGAGTTATTAGACTTTTTCAGTGAATTGTTAGACTATTTAAGTGAGATATTGGACTATTTCAGTGAGTTATTGGACTATTTCAGTGAAATGATATACTATTTCAGTGAGTTGTTTGACTATCTCAGTTAGTTTTTATACTATTTCAGAAAAAAAGTTTTTTATCAGACAATTTCATTTCAGCGTGTTCTTAGACTTTGAGTGTGTTATTAGTATATTTCAATGAGTTATTGGACTAATTCTGTGAGTTGTTATACTATTTCTGCAAGTATACATTTTTAAATATTTCAAATAGTCCACAGACTGTTAACTTTGGTCAGACTTCAAATCCGGCACAGTTGTTAGACAAGAATCAAAACAAGAGTATGTTGTTATCTATCCACCAATATTAGAACGCGTCGCTGGAATTACATCGGACACACGCTACAAATGATACCGAAAGACGACCCTGCCAAGCTTTGATGTGGTCAGCAAAGGGCAAGAAAAAACAAGGAAGACAAAAAAACTTTACATAGAACTATTAGAAGAGAAAGTTTCACAATCGGTATCAGAAACAATGAAGATCTAAAGCAAATTTCACTGAAACGAGAGACATGGAAATATATGATATACGCCCTATGATATCCGTCTTTGGCTCTAGAGGAATTACTAACTAACTAACTAAACTAACAGACTCTTACGACTGAAGCCGTTTACACAATGTTGGTGGTCATGATAGGCTGCAGAAGTTCGACATTAACAGAAACATATTTTACCAACTACTATCATGCAGGTAGATCAGTCATATCTGGCAAGATCGTACACCGGATCATTTAATTTTACCTCTTGGAGTGAGGTATACTCCTTTAAACCGCGGGAAGGGACGAAACAGAGAGATCAATTTGGTTATATTTGGGCCAGTAGATAAGGGATGGGGGTTGGAGTTTTCAAGCACTTTCCCGTAGCATATTAGAATATGACTTTTTGTACTAGATATCTAGACAAAAGGTGGCTAAAACATATCATTTAGCTATTTTAAAACAATCATCACATTTCTTATCAAAAAGAGAGAAATACACACAAAATAGGGCAAATGGCGTTTGTAATTTTTATTTTCGGCGAAATCCCCTTCGTACTGAAAAGTTCCGCAGAAAACAGATGTGACGGGCCACACGATGCAAGTAAAATGGCGACACATCGCATTTCCCAATCTCTTGACTACATCCCGCTGGAAATATTGTAGAACCATCGCCCTGTTTTCAGAGAGACCCAGCGGGAGTTTGAATATGAACGCTGAAGAAGAAGAATGAAAATGTATCTACTGGTCAGATTATAGCAACTTTTTTTGGCTAATTTTTTAAAAGTAAAATGTACTACTTTTGGTGAGATACACTCCTTTCAACCGCAGATGTTAGTCAAATTTGGTTATATCAGAGATTTAGAGCAATTAAAAAAAATAATAGAGTTCGCAGTTCTGGTAATCTAGTCACCACGATTGTCGGAATATAAAATAATGGAGGCTATGATTCCGTGAGCCTCGACTGCCGAGAAGCATTATACATTTGATTTCTAAATGAGATTTTATTATAATGTCAAAACATGGACACAAACTAGATAAAGAGAGAATTGAGATGTTTGAAATGAGATGTCTAATAAAACCTACAAACAGAACTAGAAGAAATCATGTGCGTAATGAAGAGATTCTGTTGGAACAACATTTGTGGTTAAATATATTGAAAGTCATACTGAGAATGGTTCGAAAACTTAATGAGAATGAACAAATACTATTCAGTATCAAGAGCATACAACATGTATATGGAAACAGCAAGAGGCACAGGAAGATCAAGAATAAGGTGGATTGAAGGAGTTATTAACGTTCCAAGACGGCACAATATTACTACATATCAAGCAACCAAACGTGTCATAGCCTGAAAACCTATAATCATAAAATCCTGAGAGTCCTTACATTACTGCGAATCCATCCAGAGAAAATAAAACGGATAGATACAGAAAAACTGCCTGCAGCTTAAAATATAATAATTTTAATATAACATAGTAACATTAATGTAACATAATCAAATAACATAACAATACAAATACTATAACATAATTTTAAAAAACTGTCGGATAATTCACTAAACCCCCCTCTTAAATCTAGCATCCGTACCGGTAGCTGAAAACATATCCACTTTAGAAGGGACATTTTCCATATATTACGATTTGGCAGGAAAACATTTATGGGAAATACATTGTTAGGGGCAAATTTTTTGGTTTGCCATTTGCAAATTCAGCCCTGGAAGTCATCAACCTTTGACTTTTCTTCTCCTGCAACGCCCTTTTTCCTGGCGAGACAAATGAAAATAAAACATAAACACAATGAACAATCCATGACAATATAATAAACATTTAGAAATAGAGAGAAGGGTGTGGAAGCAGAACAGAAGAAATTCTAACTGATAATGAAAGAATGAGAAATGTGCAGATTATTGTCTATGATTGTTGATTATTATTGAGATGAAAGAGAAGATTCCAATGAAGAATGTTCCAGAAATAACAGTTTTAATCGCTGTAGCTATCCTATTCTTCATTTTGAACAAAGAAAAATGAATGGGGTAGACTATTTCAGAATGGCAGACTGTTAATGGTACACAATAAAAGTTGTCTTCATTAGCGTTCATTCTAAGATCAATCGAACTGAGATAAAACCTTAACTTTTACAGATTTGTTAACTGGAAAATGTTACAAATTTTGAATATTTAGAATATTTATATTATTGGTATTAACACATTTAAATACTTTTGTTTTCAATTTTGCATTATGCAGTGTGATATACCGACCTTTTTCGTCATTTAATCATACTTTCATTTTTCTCTCTTTTTTTTATCCTTATTTTTTTTCCAGACCTGTGTACTTTATGACATAGCTGTTGCATGTAGTCTCCGTTAGATGTTGTGGTTTCTTTCTGTGGTAATTCGCCCTTTTCTTGATAAAGGCATGTTAGTAGAAACGTCGAGCCTGTGTATTGTTCAATGTAAAAGTTATATTTAATTGTTTTTAATTTTTCCAATATTTACTTACGATACTGTTAGCAGTTTTACTGCAGTATTCTGAGTATTTAATTTTGAATATTTAGGAATAAACAAACAGTTCAAGTGGAATTTGCATCAGAAATTGAGAGAATAATTGCAATAGCGGCATCACAATTTGCTAAATAAAAAATACAACAAATTTATAAAAAAAAGACAAAGAACTAGCAATAAAACTAAAATACAAGCTAAATTAAAAGCTGATATATATACATATACATAGACTACATATAGGGACTTTAACATGAAGATACACACAGACAAATTTAGATAATATCTATCGGAAAAAAAGAAAGAAACACTACTATTTTCATCGATGATCAACAAATTATACAGGTGAAAGAATTTATTTAGAAGCATCATATCATCAAATGGGAAAAAACAAAAGAAATCCCACAGAGCAATATAGCATACCAGATCTTCGGACAGATGATTCCTATTTTCAAAAACAAACATGTGAACATAAATACTAAAACTGCACTATATAAAACGATCATCATACCATCACTGTGCTGCCAATATCAAACTTGGACACTAACAACAACAGACAAAAGAAAACGTGCTACAACAGAACTGACGTTTCTATGTAGAATTCTTGGAGTAACAATAAGAGACAGAATCAGAAACTAAAATATCAGACGACTAACAAACACAATGTAAATCCTGGATTACATCAGAAGACAGCAGATTAAGAAGTGGTTTTCATACGCTTCCAGACTACCTTCAGATAGTGCCCCCAAAAAAGCATTACTATACAGCCACGATGGATACAAAGCCAGGAGCAGATCATGCAAACGATGGGTTGCAAAAATAAGAGAATCAACGAAAAAAAATATATGTGAGACATACAGAAAGGCCATCTCTAGAGACCTATTAAACTCATGACGCTTCAAGAAATAAAGGGCTATAAAGCGGAAAAAAAACCTGTGTGACGTGCCCTTTACAGAACGTTGTCTTCATTCATCATCATCAAACAAGTGCCGTCTCCGCAACGAAGGTTGGCTGCAACGTATCTCCAACATCTCCTGTCTCTTGTCTTGGTGGTGCACTCTGCTAGACTGTAACCTGTCCATCGTGTAATGTTACTCTCCCACTTGTATCTCTGCATACCTCTTGCTCGCTTCCCTTTGACTTTACCCTCAAGTAAGGTCTTCAATAGGGTGTCATGTCTTTTAATGTGTCCAAAGTATTTTATTTGCCTGATCTTTATTTCTCTTAGTAGTTCTTTCTTCATATTAAGTGTCTTTAGCACCTCTTTATTTGTTTTCTTCTCTTTCCATGATGTCTATATTTCCCTATTCTTCTATATACCCACATCTCAAAGGCATCAATTTTGTTTTCTAATTGTTTATTTAGTGTCCATGTTTCTGAGCCATACATTAATATGGAATAGATGTAGCATTTTATAATTCTCATTTTTAACTTGTTTGTAATTTGCTTACATATTAATAATTTCCTCATACCATTGAAGGTACTTTTAGCCATTCCTATTCTCCTTTTAACTTCTGTTTCACATCTGCCATCATTTGTGACTATGTGTCCAAGATATTGATACTGTTTTACTTCTTGTAGTTTCTCTCCCTGTATGTTTATGTTTACCTCCTGTTCTTCTGTGTCTTTGCTGATTATCATGGTTTTTGTTTTTTGAATGTTTATATCCAGTCCATATTCATTACTTGATTTATTGACTTGACCTATTAGTCTTTGTAGTTCATGTTCACATTCTGCTAAAAGAACAGTGTCATCTGCATATCTAATGTTGTTTATTATTTTCCCATTGATCTTGAGTCCTGGTATTTCTTCTATATTTTTAAAGATATTCTCTGTGTAGATATTAAATAGGCTTGGTGATAAAATGCATCCTTGTCTTACCCCTCTTTTTATGTCTTCATTATAACTATGTAAGCCTCTCGGTACTGTGCTGCCCAGCTTCTTCTAGTGTCATGTTAAGAAGGTCTTCTATATTATGTCCACTGTAATCTTGGTCTGGCTCTTGTTCTCTTGCCTGGACTTTCCCCTTCACGAAATCTGTCAAAACCATTGTGTAACTTTATATGCCCGAAATATGTTAGCTTGCGTTTTTTTTATAGTTTTGAGGAGGCAGTCTTCTTTTATGTTCATGTCTTTGCTGACATCTTTGTCTTTCTTTACAAAATATTCTTATGACTTTTCTATAACATTTTTTATTTCGAATGCCGATATTTTCTTTCCCATTGCGGATGACATTTCCTATGTCTCATAACCATACGTTGCCACTGGAAGAATATAGCTTCTTAATAGTTATAACTTTGTGTTTCTGTTTGCCCCTTGTCTTAGAATTTTTATCTGTGATTTATTTTGTAGGAACATTTCTAATCTTTCTGATATCTACTGAGAAATCTTCTGTGTGTTGACATATGATAAGAGCAAGTATATTCCCAGTAACAATTTATGAACCATAAATATGAACACATGTTAGTCACAAATTTCATTGGATAGTTCGAGCATGGGATGGCCACTGTATTTGGTTTGTGGTCTACCAGTGACTTTCTAGGTACTCTGCTAGGTTGAGCTGCTGCACTTTTTTTGACTGTAGAGCGCCATGTTACTCTATTTTGTGCAAGTTCTTGCCGTGTATTGTGGTCTATTTCAAGTACTTCTTTTCGGTCAAGTCAGTGAAGTCCTTAATGAGTCACTGAAACGCTTCTTTTAGCCACATTGAGAACGTATGTCCTTTTACAGCTCATCATAGAGAAGTATCTTTAGCAGTACATTTGATCTGGCATATGTGTCAGATGATCTGCCCAGCGAATCTGTGTCAGCACCAAAATAGTGTCAATGCTAGGGATACTAGATCTGCCAAAGACAGTGGTATCCGGAGTCTTGTCTTACTATCCATCGAATGTTCATAACTTTTCTGAGATAAGTTGTATGAAAGTGATTGAGTTTTCTCAAATGTCCTCTATACGCAGTCCATGTTTCATCACCGTATGACATCCCTTTAAGTACCACTGCTATATAAACTTTCAGCTCAATATGTAGCGTTGATGTAGAAATGACTAGCACTAAGGATTCTTAATAAAATAAGGAAGAGTTGTGCAAAGGTTCATCTTCACTCTAGTGTTGGACCACATTTTAAACCAGTAGCAAGGTTAACCATAAAACATAAGCGAACATCAGATCATCAGAACATAGTAGAATCCTAACAGCAGAACATCACGACATCTGAATAGCACAATAACAGCATATTATAATATCATTACAGACCATCAGAACATCAGAAATCATATAATCAGTGTAAGAACGGTTTCGCACACAATCTTCTATTCATACTTACAGATCATCACTACAGAAATTTACATATCATCACTACAGTAATTTACATATCATCACTACAGTAATTTACATATCATCACTACAGTAATTTATATATCATCACTACAGTAATTTATATATCATCACTACAGTAATTTACATATCATCACTACAGTAATTTACATATCATCACTACAGTAATTTACATATCATCACTACAGTAATTTACATATCATCACTACAGTAATTTACATATCATCACTACAGTAATTTACATATCATCACTACAGTAATTTACATATCATCACTACAGTAATTTACATATCATCACTACAGTAATTTACATATCATCACTACAGTAATTTACATATCATCACTACAGTAATTTACATATCATCACTACAGTAATTTACATATCATCACTACAGTTATATCATCACTTCAGTTATTTACATATCATTAATGGCTCATTAGACAAACTAGCCATGCAACAGAAAACCTTAGTAGATGACATGCCTTTATATTGAGGCTATATTCTTATAGAAGCTTCATGGCACCTTATCTATACAATCCCGTAGTCGTAACCTTCGATAACAGTTACCATGTTGTTCCGACAGGCCGACGTTGTGCTTGAACTAGTTACGGGCACGGCGTGGGTGGGCGGAACAACAAAGAAACCTGTCGCAAGGGACAGAGTTGTGCCCTGATGTCGACGTCTGTTTCGGTAGCATTGGACTCGAAACACCAATTAGTCGAAAGGCTGCTGGAACAGAGGCCGGAGCACTTATGGGAATGCTCAACGTGATGTGAGGTCAGTTTTCTAATCAAGAATCATCACTGCAGTTATATCATCACTTTAGTTATTCATATATAACTACTACAGTTATTTAATGTGATGTCTGTCTGTGGGTCTACTTTTCCTTCATCTTTATGTCTGAAACCGATCTGTCTGCAAAACTATCCTTCCTTCCTTTATCTAAGTATTCGTGAACATTACTTTTCTCATTTATTTCCGACTGTAAACTTTCTTTTTATCATTGATGTCCGACTTTAAATTTCTTGTATTATTTATGTCCGACTGCATATGCTCCTTTGATCATTTATATCTACTATAAAAATTTCCTTCTATCATTGATGTCCGAAAAAACACTGTCCTTTTCTTAATCTGTCCGAGTGCAAACGTTCCATTATCACTTTTATAAAACTGTAAATGTTCCTCATTTCCATTTATCCCCGAGTGTGATGTAGGCGTCTGTGCCCACATCGGTAGTGATACAGACAGCAGCAAAAATGTCAATCATGCTTGACCGAGTTTAGTTTTAAGCCCGGTGACCAGAGTATGAGAACCAATTCTCTCGTAAGGCTTGCATACTACTAGCGATATGGCTACAGACGTCTATCGTTCACGTAGTAGTAAAAATACTGAAATAATGACTTGCCAACTCTGCAGTCGGATGTGTCAGGCAATTGACGCAAATAAAAATTGCGAAACGATGCATTTCCAGGACTACTCCCTGGTGGAAATAATTTAGGAGCAAGCTGCTACAAGAGAGATCCGATCGGAGTGTGAGAACGAACACACAAATAAATAAATGAAAAAAAATGTACGTCTGTAAACTTTCCTTATCTCCAGTCTTCTACATAGAGTTATTCGTCTTGTCAGCGCAGTTCGTTCTTCCTCCTTTCAGCACAGTTCCCTGTTTTATATCAGCATCATTGTCTTTCTCTTCTCGGACCCTCCCCCCTCCCTTCGCACCACCTTTCCAGAGCAACAGAGTTTCTGTCTTTAGACTATCTGCCAGTATCATCTCTTATCTATTACTAATTCTCTTTTCCTCTTCTTTTGTCTGTTATCTTTTCCATCATTGTTCCTACTTAAGTCTACTTTTTATCAATATTTCTGTCAGTCAGATCACAGTGATGCGTTGCTTATATTGTTTTTTTCCAAACCATTGCTGTTTTGGTGAGTCATAATTTGCGCTGCTCACAAATATCCTGATTGGCTCCTCGTTGTCTGATAAGTGACGCGCAGACCTTTATAAACTAAACGGTGTCTACCAAGTTTATCTTCCCAGACAGAAATAAATAGCGCTTGCTGGCTGTTGATCTTTCTTGATAATAAAGATAATATTAGTTATAAAACCAAAATTTAAGCACCAAGATGAAAGATAGTTAGTTTTATGTGAGCTAGTGTATACAACAGGGGTGAGTAAAGTAACATTTTGGACGCCATTTTTGGCTATTAAGTTATTGCATGGATATGTATGTGTGAAATGGCAAATATCTTATTCATTTACCATTTTATGTTATGGTGAGCAGATTTCCCAAAAATTATATTTTATAAATATACTGTGAGCATCATCATGAGGTACAGTGTTGACTGGCGTAAGCATTACGGATTTCTACAACTCTCTATTTCCATTATCTTTTATCAAGATCGTTGCTCACTCTTTACAACGCCACGATGACAGACTATCTAATATTTTCTCACGGTGTCACCCTGGATCTCTTGTGCCTTCTAATTTTTCCCGTTGTAGTTATATTCTCCAAACCTTTCTGTTTCATAATCTGTCCAGAAAGTAAAGATGATATTGTTCTAATATAAATACGTACCCCCTCCCGTCTCTGTTATTTCGAATTTTCCACTATCCTGTTTATTTATTGTCTATGAATCGAATCGGTCCTTTCCCTGAACGCGTGCCTGCAACATATTTTGCCTGTTTAGGAAACGAGAACAAAATTAGATATTATGGACACGTTCATTCCCAGTATGTCATTGTGCGTACAGTTGGAGTGCCGTCACTGAAATTACGTCATAAAAAGAACATGTTGAAAAAAAAATTGCTTTTGTGTGCTTCATATTTGTTTGTTTTCGCTGACTCTTTTATTTCTGTAATCCATCATTTGCAAGGACTGCCCTGTCCTTGTTCGTGAGTCTGTATGGTATCGTGTCTGTATTGTAATACATTTTGAGGGGCATTATCCGATGTAGTCTAGAAGCATGTGAAAACGATTTAATCTGTTGTATTCTGATGTAATCCAGGATTGGCATTGTGTGTGTTCGTATTCTAATGTTTTCGTTCCTTAGTCTGTCGCTTATTGTTACTCCGAGGATTCTGCGTATATAAGTTGTTTCTGTTGTAACAAGTGTTCTGTTGGATTCTTTTGTTAGTGTCCAGGTTTGATAGTGGCATAATAGTGATGGAATTATAAATGTTTTATGTAGTGCATTTTTGGTGTTCATGTTCATATATTTGTTTTTTTAAAATAGGAGACATCTGCCCCAAGATCCCGTATGCTGTGTTGCGCCTATGTTGGATTTCTTTGGTGTTTTTTTTTTCCATTCGATGATATGATGCTTCCACAATAAGTGAATTCTTTCAACTGTGTATGTTGTTGATCAGCGAATCGAATAGTGGTATTTTATTTTTTGTATGATTGCCACTACTTAAGATTTTTTCTGTGTTTATCTTATTGTTAAAGTCCTTACGTGTTGTGTGGAGTCTATTTATATATTGTTATAGTTATTCTTTTGTTGTTGATATTTTTGCTTGATCATCTGAAAAAAGAAGTTTGCTCAGGAGGTTGTTTAGGTCCTCTTTCATTAGTGTTGTAAATTTTACATATGCAACCGATATAATGATGAATAACAAGGGAGATATAACACATCGTTTTCGCAAGCCAGAGTGTATATTTAACTGAAATCCCAAAACACCTTCTAACTGAAAATTGACTGCCTGTTTAACTACTTCTACATAAGTTGTTTAGATGTTGTGGAACCCCATATTTTGATAGCATTTTCCAAAGTTGTTGTCTGTCTATTCTGTCGAACTCTTTTTCTCGGTCGATAAACGCGGTATACAATTCTTTGTTGCTTTCATTTTTTTCTTCTGCTGGTTGTCTGTGTAATAATGTCATCTGTACAGCTTTTGCTCTTACGGAATCTCATTTGAGAGTTGCTAAGCTGTAGTTCTATGAATGATGATGATGATGATGAATACAGTGTTCAATACTTTAAAATCATTTTTAAGTAGTATTAGCAACATACCCTATTAAGAATGTAGCCATCAACCCACCATTATTGTCTGTAGTATTTTTCTAGGCAATATACATACGCTCATAAGTTTATAAATGCTTTCTAAACATGCGCACTGTAGCAACCCGCAACAGAACCGGATATCATTTAGGTATAATAATAATACATATAAGATAAATGTAGGTGTTCAACGAGACATCGGTATAGGCACAAGGGTTCCAATAGAACACGGGTTCTGACTATGTCAGAGGGAAAGCACCGCCCATATGTAATACTGAGTTTTCTAGTACTGTGACATATAATAGAATGAAAGGGAAAGTAAAAATGAATGTGAAAACTGGTTATATAACCTTCACCCTCGCACAGCACACATACTTCTCTTGTTCATTTCTCTAATAATCATGTTATGTTATGTTATGTTATGTTCCTCCAGGGCCATAGGCGGCGCATAGGGCTGAAACCATAGCTTTCCATTTCTGGCTTTGTGCTGCCAGGTCTTTCAATTGTTGCGTGTTGTTTAGGTTCATTGACATACCTTTTCTTTTAATGGTTCTTCGTAGAGTTTCTCTAGGTCTCCCTCTTCTTCTTACTCCAGGTGGCACCCAATATAGTGACTGCTGGGGAATTCTTAGGCTGTTCATTCTGAGAACATGGCCGATGTAAGTCCAACGCCTTTGTCTAATGAAGGAAGATATATAGGTTTGTTTGCTTTCCTCTTTTATAGTAGTGTTAGATTTAAAGTCACTCCACTTAACATTCAGAATGGTACGTAGGCATTTGTTTTCAAAGAAGTCTAATCTCTTATCTGTGGTTTTGTGGCTTTCCAACTTTCGCATCCATATGATAGAATTGGGATGATGTTGGAGTTAAACAACCTGAGTTTTGTGGTGTTTCTTAGTGTGTTTGGCGTACAGATGTTACGTAGTTTATTGAAAGCACCCGCTGCAAGGGCAATACGGTGTAAAATTTCTTTTGATGAGTCTCCATCCAATAATCATCGTTAGTAGTAAAACTATGTGTTTCAATTTGTTCAGCAAGTTTGAATTGTAAAGGGAACTCATGATTGTTAGACCTCGCGAGAACCTTTTACCACGCATGGCGCGTGCACCACATACAAATATAAGAGCATTATTGTGCTCGTAAGCACTGGGTTGAGAACGTCTGCACTATGGAAAGAAAATTGTAAGACGATGTAGGGGAGCGAGGGGTATATTTAAAAAGTAATTTGCAAGAATAATCAGTTTGATACTTATTTGATTCTGTGTTCTGGGAAACTAAAGTAATTTATGGTCTGCCTGGCCAGTCCCAACGTCAATCCATTAACCAAAACTAAAATAAATAAATAAAAGAATCAATATCCAATAGATAGTTGCTGAGCGCTGTGTTATTTCAACAATTAAATAAAGATAACATTTTCTGTTTTCTAAATATTTCGTTTGGGTGCATTTTCTGATCTATAACTTTAAAGAAAATGGTAAAATCATTTTAAATAGTAAGATATCTCCCATGCTGTTGGTTGAAACATTCCAATGAAATGATGCAAGGGTAACCTGCTTAAATAATCTAATTTTATGCTGACATGGTGTATCCATCAAAACTTTCAAGCACAATATTTTCTAATTTTGATGGCGCCATTATAGTTCACCTAGCTTATGGTTTTACTCATTACACTCCAACGATTGTTGTTCAAATGGGAAATCGTTCAGAAAGTTGGAAGCGGTGGAGGTTTGCCTTGGTTACAGTAAAAAACATGTGGGTTCACCTAATCATTAGACTAAATTTGTCTATACAATTTGGTTTTAGCGATATGATCTGGCATGAGAGTTTTGGAAATTGAACGCATGTTTGGCTAGGTTCTACGGTTTGCACATGTGCATTCTGGCAATGCTTTATCAACGGAATTATTTGAAATAAAATACCGTTTAATTTAGTCTACGTCCAGCTACATTAACTTTATTTGATTATTTCGTTTCATTCTGCCACCGGAAACAACAGTACTGTAAACAAACTTGGCAACGTTGCAGAAAATAAATTACATATCTAAAGTTTTTTTGGAATCCCGGGAAAAAATCACAGTAGAGTGTTTTCTCATTCACAGATGGCTGGTTGTGATGGGTAGAAGTCAGGGATTGTTGCTGAAAAGGAAAATAGTTAAGAAAGTTGAAGGTTGTTAAGGTTTGTCCTGGTGCAGAAAAAAGGAGGGGGAGGGTGCAGATAAATTGGGGGGAGGGGTAGATTTAAAAAAAGGATGGTGGTTTTTTGGTGGACAAACTCCACTACCACCCTTAGCAAACCGAAACGTGCCTTTTAGTAGACTAATAAAAGCCCCTTTGTTGTTTGAGGTAACCCGCCTCCCCCATTGGAAGGATCATATCTATGACGCTGATAAAAGTTCATTGGGTTTCTATTTGTTCCGTAAGTGGACTGTATGCATTAATCTACAAAATCATATATTTAGTATTGTTCTGTTAGTGGACTGTATGCATTAATCTACAAAATCATATATTTAGTATTGTTCTGTTAGTGGACTGTATGCATTAATCTACAGAATCATATATTTAGTATTGTTCCGTTAGTGGACTATATGTACTAATCTACAAATTAATATATTTAGGAACCAATTAATAAATAAAAATACGAACAATTTAGTTTGCTGACTAGCCAAGTTTTGGAGAGAATCTGAATCCCAATGAATAAAATTCTGCTGATGTAAATGCAACACTGGCTGGAGTAATATATTCTATCTGGCAGCAAATAAAGAAACTCGCAGCCACACTTGACAGTGGTGAAATGGTGTAAACTTGTTTGTTTTGGACAGTCAACGACTAACATTCTAAAATTATTTTGCAAGGAACACTCGGGGTAGAAGGAGAAGAGGAGCAAGGCAATCCTGGATTGATAACATCAAGGAATGGTCTGTGCATGATTTTCCTACACTCCTCGGTATGTCGGGAATATGGATGTTTGGAGAGCTTTTAGTGCTGAAGTCTCCCGTGTGACATCCCTACGACTCTCACGGGTGTTATTATTTTATTATTACTTTATTCTTTATTATTATTATTGATCAACGATTGGAATGGGAGTAGCTAACATTTTTGTGCACTTAATTCTCGGTTTATACATTTACCGTATGTGTCTTCAAACAACGGCTTCTCTTCTTCTTCTTCTGCGTTCGGACTCAAATAATGAGCACTAAATTTAGTGTAATTTGAGAATAAAGCACGTGCTGCTAGTTTTACCACAAAGTTTGTTATTTGCAGCTTTCGACCCAGAACATCAGATTTTGGCCTAATTTTAGCTCAGGTGAGCGTCCCGAGCTCGTGACTTATTTCCTACCTATCTCCAGGCACACAGCGGTGTTTGTTTTGTTGTATAAGCTATGCATAGAGGCTGCGATATATGCACTTCTCCGTCCAATACTTCAGTTATCAGCACTAGTATTTTTAGTTCACTTTGGTCTTCTCTTGTTGCTCACTTCTCACTTAGCCAAAGCGCAGTAACACAGCAAGCTACTCTAGCAACCATGCTAATCTGTAGGAGTGTTAGAAGACCAGCAGCATAGGAAAACGAGTAATGTGAACGAAGAAAAGATCGGATTGGGATTAATGACATCAGAAGTGCCTGGGGGACACTATCTTCTACGAGATTTCTAGAAAATCAAGTTATGCAATGGTCTGGTCATCTCACGAGGATATATATTCCATCTGCCAGAGTTTAAAACTTGAAAATGGGAAGTGACAGTAGGAGAGGGAGATCAAGGAAAAGGAGGATTGAGGGAGTTGCTTCCAACTAAAGACTTCACGCCATCTTGGCTTTTCCGCACTGTGCGAAGACGAAGTAACTGCCAACGAATTCAGGGTGCCTTCACTACAACCAAAATTAGTCTTATGATGGAGATAAAGTCTGTGACGGAAGCACTGTCATGGATGATGTCACAGAACTATTCTCATGTAAGCATACTGGGTGGAGTTATTGTCACAATCTATGACCAAAAGAAATACTACCCTTACCATCGTTTCAGGACATGCAGGCGTTAAGGTGAATGCCCGGGCCAATACACTGGCGAGCATGGCCAATGTGTCAATAGGTCAAGAAATCGAGCATCAATAGATCGATCTGCCATAGATTTTTATCTGCATTGAGGGACCTTGTTCGCTCCGAATCATGGCCGTCTTTAAGACTGCGCAAAATTGATGTAGAGATCGGATGCGTCCGTAAAGAGAAACATAATAGATATACGAAGAGACTGACACATCAGCATCGAAATGGAACTGTCACACGCTACACACTTGTGGATTTATTGAGACGGGGCATCTATGGAGATGTCGTGGAGTGCGCTGATGATAGCCTGCAGTCATAACTCCGCAACAATATCACTTCCGATCCGCCCGTATTTTGTGTGCTCAAAAAGGAAGCACCTACTACTACCTACTGAGTGTACCGTAGGAAAATGTCTTAGAAAAGCAACCCTACCACCTACTCAGTGTATCGTAGGAAGTGACTAAGGAGGTTTTGGATGTCCCATACCATGTAGGGTCAAAATCACAAAAGCCACGTTGATATCATATGTGTGTGTCAGGCAGAAAGGCACAAATTCCGTAGATATGCCATAAATCATGGCACAGAGCACTCCAAATAATTTAATTTTTCGGATTACGTCCTGCTAATCAATAGGAATATGAGAACGAACGCAGAAGAAGAAGACTGTATATCAAGTAACCCAATTAGTCCTATCCATCGCCTTGATCATCAGTCAAAGCAACGCCACTGCAAAAAACTTAAGGATAACAGTAAACATAAGTGTACATTATTAACACAAGGAAATCAACCCATGATAAATATGCTGCTACATTTACACAAAAGCAAAAGGCAGGAAGAAATCACACAAATTCTATCATAAACAAAACACAGAAATAAACCCCTTGAACTGTCATAAAAATGGGGGAATTGATACAATTGCGTGTCAGGAGAACAGAATCTCTTCAAAATGGGAAGAAAGACACACTTAAGTATTTTCTAACAGTTTTGGCAATAATTAAAGTGAGGTTACCTTGAAAGGCAAATACTTCAGAGTCCCAGACGCTCGATCAATGGCATGTACTACCTTGACATGACGGTTTGTCATTTATATATATATATATATATATAGGTCTAAATAATAATGATTTACACATATAAACAATTACAGTTGAAGATTTAATGCGAAACTAGTGTCCTTATATATTTGAGTGTTATCAAGTTGCGTGTAATACCAGTAGGCCGTGGTGACAAAATTACCAGAACCACGCCTTCCACTATTTATTGAATGCTAAAAGCTGTGATATATCCAAGTCGGACTAACGCCCTCGATTGAAAGAGAGTAGGGCCTACCTCACAATAAGGGGTAATTTTTAGTTTGCGAACAAGTTGTATATTAGGTGAAGTATTTATTAAGTTGCTTGTATATTATGTGAAGTATTTATTAAGTTGCCTGTATGTTAATGTTGCTTGTATATTAGATTAAATATTTATTAAGATGCTTATATATTAGGTGAAGTATTTATTAAATTGCATGTATATTAGGTGAAGTATTTATTAAGTTGCTTATATATTAGGTGAAGTATTTATTAAATTGCATGTATGTTAATGTTGCTTGTATATTAGGGGATGTTTTTGTTAAGAAGCTTGTACGGTAAACTTGCTTGTATTTTAGGTCAAGTATTCAAGTTGCTTGTACGTTAATTTTGTGTGTACATTAGTGAAATATGTATTAAGTTGCCTGTACGCTAAAATTGTGTGTATATTTGTGAAGTATTTATTAAATTTCTTGCATGTTAATGTTGTATGGTGGTCAAAGTTTGATATTGCCAAGTATCGTATCTGATAATGTCTGTTTGTCAAGATTTATCACGTTTGTGAGAATTTTGCCAAAATAAGTTTAGCATTTTGGTAATTACTTTTGTATTTGTCAAAGTGTGCAATTACCAGTATAAGATTTTTCTTGAAATGTGTGTTTATTATTTTTTTTCTCAGCATGTGTAATTATTATTATATATTTTTTGTTTAAATGTGTATTTATTTAATTTACTGTGTCTGTGTGTATATTTATCATCCAACATTTCTGGGTTAAAATATGTGTTTATAAACTTACTTTGTCAACGGGTGCAATTGTCATCAGATGTTTTGTACTCAAATGTATGTTTGTTAACTTTCTTTGTTAACGTGTGAAATTATCAGCATATGTTTTGTGCCAAATATCTGTTTATTAAATTACTTTTTTCAACAACTGCAATTAATATCGTATGTTATTGTTCAGATGTATGTTCAAGCAAGAATTACACGCAATAGAATCACATCGCTCAAACTGGAGAGCTCTGATTTCTGCACTATGCACCATGTTAGGTGCTGAAGGAACATAGTAAATGTTCGTTTAACTTGCTTTTTCAACTAGTGTTTCTTGTAGCTTATTTACCTTATATTCTTTTCAAATTGTGCATTTGTCAACTTGTGTGCATGTCAAGATTTGTATTTGTCAAGTTGGGATTAATTTACTTGTGTGTACTTTTTTGATAATTCGTAATCTAGGTTTCTCTAAATATCAGTTTTATTTTTTCCTCACAGATTTGAGTGGCTACCTTGAAAAGTTTATATCCTGAAAATTCTTTTCCTGTGTGCTGTGGAATATCGGAATGGATACAGACACACTATTTGTTGTTATTATGTCTGTTTGGACAATATATAAAATGATGCAATGACAATATGTATATAAGCAATGTTTGAGATAGTATTATGTTCGTGACTAGACAAGCTATACATTGGCCAATTAGAGTGTATGCGGTTTCGAAACAATAGGCATATACAATGCCTTGGAATGAAGTAATGCTATTTAGATGAGATATAACATGGGAATTAGGGAGATAATTAAACGTGTGGTTTAGACACGATATACAGTGCTATTTGAACAAAGTAGAAATTAATGATCAGAGCAAGAGCAAATGATATAAGGTGTGATTTAGACAGGATATTAAGTGTTGTTTGAGCAAAACATAAATTGTTGCTTTGTGGTAGAGATATATAAGGTGTGAATTAGAAGCAGGGCCGTTCTTATGCCATTGCAACCTATGCGGCCGCAGTGGGCCCCGCACTTCATGGGCCCATAAATTCATATTATAATTTATTTTATTATCCTCTTCCTACCCAGACTGGGCCTCGCGCAATCCGTTTCGCATTGGGCCCGCAATTGTTAGGGCCGGCCCTGATTAGAAGGGATATAAAATGTGGTTTTATACAGGATAAAAGGTGTGACTTAGACACGATGTAAGATGTAGTTTAGACAGGATATAAAGTGTAATTTAGACAGGATATAAAGTGTAGTTTAGACAAGATATAAAGTGTAGCCATAATGTAGGTTGTGAGTTGTGGCCTAGACATGCTATCTCAGGTTGTTTAGTTAATATAAAGCTAGTGACTTGAGTAAAACAGCAGAAACACCATCTGCGAGACATTAATTGTTGAACAGCCACTGGCATCATAATAAATGTTGATGTAGTAAACACAATGAAACTAGAGAAAGACAACTTAAATATCGAGCATAGTTACCCATTTAACTAAAATATGCTTTTTGAGTAAAGCTGTAATCTGATGTCTTAGAGAAATACCAAGTCATCTAAGAACAGGTGGTCACATGCCAACTCTTTATAGATTTGCGAAGAAAACCGCTGGTTTAAAATAATAATATTGGATTAGACTACATTAATTAAAGGAAACAAGGAATCTCAAACCGTTAATTTGACCACTGGGAAGATGTCGCTATTTATAAATTTCCTCATCGATAATTCTACATCAATCATTATCTTTATCATCACTGTGGTGCTACTGCGGCAGTATCAAAAACGACGCCGGATTCCTCCTGGTCCATGGCCTGTACCTTTGATAGGGAATCTGACGTTATTGTTGACCAGGGACAAGAGACAGTATTTCAGGTATTTTCAGGCTATTACTATCATTATTTTAATTTGTGCTTTGTAAATTCAGGTTTAATTTTTTTCATTCTTCTTCTGTGTTCCGTCTCAAACTCTTGCAGATTAGATAGATGTACTCAGGAGAAAAGGATGAGTTGTGTCATGGTTTACAAGCATAAATAACAAAACTGTCAAAGGATATCTGACAAAATGGAGAGTGCCACAGTAAGAAAACAAACAAGTGATTGCAACTATGATCATGTATTATTGTTGCCGGTAACTAATATAACACGCATGCGGTTGTGTCTGTGGATCCAATCAATGGTCCACTAGATAAACCACACATACAACAGAAAACCTTATTAGATGACATGCCGTTATATTGAGGCCCTCTTATGGAAGCTTTGTAGCATGTCATCTATACAATTATAGACCCTATTTATGTAGAAGGTTTTTTCAATATGTAGTGCACTAAGCCGAAACATGAAGTTTTCTGGGTATGAAGGAAAACTTTAAAAAAAACAACCCCACTGCACATAAGAAGTAAGAGCTAATCGCTTGCAATACCTGGGGTTCTAAAACAAACAAACAGCAACTATAATATAACTAGTAAATAGTAAAACTAATGTCTTTGAGATATATATATATAAAAAAGGAACAAGAACATTCTTCACGCTAAGGTCCAATAGGGAGCTATTAGTAATTTTGGTGGGTTAGACATTCATGATTCTTTCTCTTGTGGCATTCCTTTTGTCTAGTTCAATTTCTATCAATGAATAATGTGTAAAGTTTAGACGAGCAACAATGATGCCCGTAAATAAGCATGATTGGATTTTTTTTTTACTTTTCGAATACAGTGTCGTGGAGTACCTTCTCTTTGCATTGATAATTTTGTGTGCTTATTTATGGTCCGTTTTTGTGTCTTGCAAAATGTCACAATTTGGCTGTAACGTGGTAAAAAAGGCATTGTTTCTTAATTTTTTAAATTTCTCATCGACATTAGTTCTACTATTATTAGCTATACTAGTCACAGTAACAATAATAAATTATCATAGTTATTATCGTCCTGGTGTTCAGTTTGATTGAAGTCCTACCATCCAATTACAGTAAGGCTGCTCTGTCCCTTTGACAATCTATGGAATGGGACAGTCATCTTCACTACCAACCTCCATTGTCGCCTTTCTACGACATGGCAGATAGTTTTGATATGAATTTCTCTCCCTTCGAGCTCTGACAGACCATTGGCTGTTACTCTCATTATTACTTCTATTTATTACAAACATTTATCTACTGGAGTATTGCGATACATATACTTGGACAACGAAAAAGGCACACAAAAAATGATAAGAACACTAAACGTTGAAGAGGGTTTAACCAACAACATTTAAATAGTAAAAAAAGATGATATTTTTGACCATATAAAAACGAAATATCGGGGACAAATTAATATTGGAAGGAACGGCTCATGGTAGCATCATATTTCTGTCTACCTACATACGAGTATATAGTTGATACTAAATATTATTGGGCCTACATGTATTAGCGTGAAAAGAGGCGTGCTACGGCAAAATGAGGCGAATTTCCCACTAAACAAACAAACAAACAAGTTTTGAGTTAAGTTTAGATAACCAGAAAAAATGTGCGCATTATCTTAACGTGTTACATTTATGGTATTTTCTTAAATAAAAATTAGTCAGAAGTGAAGGTTAGTTGTACGACTTGTACAGAAGTGAAGGTTACTTGTACGACTTGTACAGAAGTGAAGGTTACTTGTACGACTTGTACAGAAGTGATGGTTACTTGTACGACTTGTACAGAAGTGATGGTTACTTGTACGACTTGTACAGAAGTGAAGGTTACTTTTACGACTTATACAGAAGTGATGGTTACTTGTACGACTTGTACAGAAGTGATGGTTACTTGTACGACTTGTACAGAAGTGATGATTACTTGTACGACTTGTACAGAAGTGATAGTTACTTGTACGACTTGTACAGAAGTGATGGTTACTTGTACGACTTGCACAGAAGTGATGGTTACTTGTACGACTTGTACAGAAGTGATGGTTACTTGTACGACTTGTACAGAAGTGATGGTTACTTGTACGACTTGTACAGAAGTGATGGTTACTTGTACGACTTGTACAGAAGTGATGGTTACTTGTACGACTTGTACAGAAGTGACGATTACTTATACTTGTACAGAAGTGATGGTTACTTGTACGACTTGTACAGAAGTGACGATTACTTGTACGACTTGAACAGAAGTGACGATTACTTATACTTGTACAGAAGTGATGGTTACTTGTACGACTTGTACAGAAGTGATGGTTACTTGTACGACTTGTACAGAAGTGATGGTTACTTGTACGACTTGTACAGAAGTGATGGTTACTTGTACGACTTGTACAGAAGTGATGGTTACTTGTACGACTTGTACAGAAGTGATGGTTACTTGTACGACTTGTACAGAAGTGATGATTACTTGTACGACTTGTACAGAAGTGATGATTACTTGTACGACTTGTACAGAAGTGATGGTTACTTGTACGACTTGTACAGAAGCGATGATTACTTGTACGACTTGTACAGAAGTGATGGTTACTTGTAAGACTTGTACAGAAGTAACGATTACTTGTACGACTTGTACAGAAGTGATGAATACTTGTACGACTTGTACAGAAGTGATGGTTACTTGTACGACTTGTACAGAAGTGATGGTTACTTGTAAGACTTGTACAGAAGTGACGATTACTTGTACGACTTGTACAGAAGTGATGATTACTTGTACGACTTGTACAGAAGTGATGGTTACTTGTACGACTTGTACAGAAGTGATGGTTACTTGTACGACTTGTACAGAAGTGAAGGTTACTTGTACGACTTGTACAGAAGTGACAATTACTTGTACGACTTGTACAGAAGTGATGATTACTTGTACGACTTGTACAGAAGTGAAGGTTACTTGTACGACTTGTACAGAAGTGATGATTACTTGTACGACTTGTACAGAAGTGATGATTACTTGTAAGAAGCAGAACTCTCCAGGTGCAAGATTAAAGTGAATGAATCAATACTCCAACAGGATCACCAATTCAAATATTTAGGAGCAACGACACCAGATGATCAACAGAAATAGGAAACAGAATAGGACAGGCAAAAACAGCATTCGTAAAAATTAAGAATTAATTGTGTAATTTGTCTCTGTAAATAGAGGTGAGGAAGAGAGTTCCTCAGAGCTACATAACACCGATTCTAACATGTGGATGCGAGTCATGGACAATAAATAAACAGGATAGTGGATAATTAGTGGCAATAGAAATGTGGTGCTATTGAAGAATTTTGAGAGCACAATGGAAAGCTATAAAAGCTAACGAGGATGTGTTGAACGAGGGAAATGTAAGACGGGGTTTGCGTAATAATATCAGAAAGAGACAATATTTATTTTTTGTATAAGTTATGATACAAGGATATCCGGAGAACGTAGCTACAACGGATAATTTATGATACAAGGATATCCGAAGAATATAGCTACCACGGCAAAGATAGAAAGCAATAGTAATTGAGGACGGCAGTGTGAGAAAAAATTAGAAAGTTTGACATATTGGAACGGCACCTTATGATTGAGATGATCTTGACGTGCTTGTCAGTTTTTTGGCGGGTGGTCGAGGTAACGAGAGCGGACATGACTACATAAAATACATTTATGATCGGTCAGCCAACGATGGACACAGTGGAGGTACTGGCGTTACTTACCTGGCATGAATTTGCTCGTGACCATTGTCAGTAATATAAGGCGTCTCAATAGAAAGGAAACATGACATAAAAGGCTTATCTTTTATTACTTCCGTGAATTTCGTTGGTCGACCTTTGCTTTTTTCAGCATGCGACCGAAGCATGTAATTGCGACCACTGAAATGCACAACAAAAATTTAAAACGTTTCTAATGAAGTCTTGTTTACTTTCTGTTGAGAGTCTGTAATAGTTGCTGGACATGGATTTGGATAATGAGATTGACACATTTGATCTGCAGTTGAGGGAATAAGGAATCAAATCTGTCGCATGTAAGACTTATCACGTGTGAGGTTGAGCGAGGGATGTATTAATTAGTCAGCTTCGAGAATAAAAGCATATGTTCCATTTGACATTTGCTGGGAAAGCAGAGAATATATGGGCTTTCGTGCAGTACAGCGTTGACAAATTAAAACAAATAGTCAAAATATGATGTTATATTGTTGAGATTTTATCATCTTCTTGTTTGTTCGCCTGGAACTTGTTTATATCTGACGTTTCGTTTCTTGTATAAACTTGACTGTGTTGTGTAACTTGTACAGAGGTACGTAGAGTTTTCTTATATTGGTTATTTGGATCAATGTATATGTCTCACCATCTCATATTTCGAGCATTCTTGAAGAATATGCTCTGGTGTCCGTGATCACTGTTTACATGTACACATGGCCGTAGTGCAAATCTTGAGTTTTGTATACATGTGACTGCGGAGTCGGTTGTGCCCAGTTCTGAGGTGACAAATTGTTCTAGTCTGTTCATAACAGTCATCTTGTATTGGTGTTCGCTATCTAATTGATCGGATCATGTGTCTTTGATGGTCTTCTTCAAATTATTTTAAATTAACGTAATCCTGTTTTTAACCAAATTAGTCATGCAGTTGTTCAGCTTTATCTTATTTTTAACCAACTGAAACTTATAATTAACGAACTTTATCTTGTTTTTAAGTAACTTAATCTCTTTGTTAACCAAAAATCTAGTTTTTATCAGTTTTATACTAATTTTTTTTACAAATTTCAACTTATTTTAACCAATTTAATCTCGCTTTTAACAATTCAATTTTAGTTTTTAACCAACTTCATCATGCTTTTATCTGTCAACTAATCAAGCCCCTACCCTCCATGAGTGCATACTCCAAGGACTATTACTCTGCAGTCTAAGCTGTCCTTAGTTTAACGCCACAGGTTTTTGATGTACGATTTTTGATTGGCATCATATATCGTGAATATTTGTGCGATCATACATACTTGTGATTGTGCGATCATACATACTTGTGATTGTGCGATCATACATCTTCACAATTCTCCACTCTAGTTTTGGTCAAAACTTCCTCTGCTGACCTCTTACTATGCCACGATGCAATCTCGTAGATATATTTTCAGTACGGAGGAGCATTTGCATATTTTCGTGTGTATTTCTGTCATTTTGATGAGATATAGAGGCAAAATTTCTAGTATTAAAATTCATGTTGTGATGTGCTAATGGGGGATGGGGGGATTTACACCCACCTATCTACATAGTACTACAATGTCAACATACCAAACATATTTTATTTCCGCATATCTCCGTCTAACATTCCTATATATTTTTGTACAATAATTATTTCTGTTCTCACTATGTATATTATCCGTTTCATGACATGCATACAGCAATTATTGCTGCCACATTCCTAAGCGTGTCAAGAACTCACCTTTTTTTCATTAGCGTCTCTCGGCACAGACAGAATAGTTTATACAGTTGTGTATCAGATTATGGTTCATTACTGGAAGTGGTGACCACATTTTTAACGAACAAACCATACATTTATATAGCCAAACGAATTGAGGGACACCCTACCTCTGCTTAATTATGTAAAAATCTTTTTACATCCTCCCTTCCCCATAAATTGTTGTGTGCAAAAAAAGTAGGAAATAACTTCATACTTTTTTTAAGGTATGTGAAAAACAAATGTATAAATCACTCACTTTAATTGGTATAATGTGTACCATTGGCACAAATAAAAATATCACACAACGCATTTCTATAGAATACATCCTGCTGAATTCTCGTAGGGCAATTACCCTGCTTTATAAAAGATCAGGTGGGAGTTTGAGAACGAACAAAAAAAAGGTATATAATCATGAATTGTGTTGAAGTGATCTTTTGTTAACCCCCCCCCCCCAATCTCTTTTTTTCAACAACTGTTAAACAGTTTCACACCCAGTCTCCCCCCTCACAAATTGTTGACGTAATGTATGGGCAGCACGTTAAGACCAATATGTAGGGGTGAAACATAGTAAACGATCTTGCAGGTCAATAAGAACATATCCTCTCAGCACTTAAACATCACAATAACAAAGTCTCCCGTCAGCTGTGAAACATCACAATAACAGTCTCTATCCAGCAGTGAAACATCACAATAACAAAGTCTCCATCCAGCAGTGAAACATCACAATAACAAAGTCTCCATCCAGCAGTGAAACATCACAATAACAAAGTCTCCCGTCAGCTGTGAAACATCACAATAATAAAGTTTCCATCCAGCAGTGAAACATCACAATAACAAAGTCTCCATCCAGCAGTGAAACATCACAATAATAAAGTCTCCATCCAGCAGTGAAACATCGCAATAACACAATCTCCATCCAGCAGTGAAACATCACAATAACAACATCTCATGTAAGCATTAAAACATCACAGTATAAGTTGTTTTAGTTAAGAGGCAAGATTCAATTTTAAAGACAGTCCGAGGGGACAGTTGAGGGATTCAAAGGAAACGGTGGAAAAAAATGTATGGGTTAATTATATTAATGATTGGTCAGTATTAAGATTATCGACACTAATTCACAGGACTGACAGCAGAGAAGTATTGTTGGACTTGCTTGTGTGTGCGTGTTTTTAAAATGGCCGTCCTCCTACCATGAAGTGTTATACATTTTAGTGACGAGTTTGTAGATCTGTACTTACATTGAAGAAATAAATATTTGTACGGAACATTAGTTCTGCAACATTCTTGCACTTGCTATCACCTGCACCTGGACAATCTCTCGTTTTAGTTATGTATTACTTTCTCTGCTTTGACACGTTCTAAAGAGCGAAATAGGAAAAACACGAGGTAGCTGAACGAATCGTCCATCCATATACTCATAACTCGTCTGCATCTATACCACAGCTGGGTTTTTGTTTTACTTGATTTGAAGGTTTTTGCCATCGTCTGGGATTCTGTAGTTATTTTGGCAAATGTGTGGTCATATGTTTTTTTTAAAAAATAGGAAATTCATGGAATTTAGCTCAAAAAAAAAAGAAACTGTCCCCCCCCCAAAAAAAAATAAAAAAATAAAAAAAATTGGCAAATCATCTCCGCCATTAACGATGTTTACAAAAACGTTACTGAAAGTCTTAATATGACATTTTGCACAAAATAATTGGTGAATTACTATTTGTAAGGTATTTTTACTAGGGCCCTGGTCTTATTTCTATCGAATTATATTGTCTGGGGTTATCTGCGGCTTTTTACAGGACGATCTGGGGTTATTTATAAAACGCTCAGTGGCAACACTGTCGGTCCGGGTTGGAAGGACTCTACATTCGATGCATCAACACACAGTAATCCAGCAATTTATATGGTCAGACATGTAGATGAGTGTGGAAAACTGTTTAACTGTCCAGTCTGTGATATTGTCTGTCCAGGACTTTCTTTGTCTTGCTCTGCTACTACTACTTTCAACTGTACCCTGCAAGATTATTTTAGACAGATAATGATGTCGGGACGCATATCCAAACCGTGCTACGCTAATATGCACACTTAATAAACGTTTCTACCAACATATATTGTTTTTTAAAGTAAAGGATGCAAACACAAAACGGCGAACACATAACACAGCTGTACTGTACGCAATGGTATGAATTAGAATCATAAAAAAGTAACGCAAAATAAGGAAATAAAGTATTATGTCATGAAAAATAAGGATTCTTCTTCTTCGTTCGTTCTCAAACTCCTGCAGATTAGCAGGATGTAGTCCGGAGAACGGAATGCGTTGTGTCATGGTTTACAGCATAGCTGCGATATCTGCGCATTTCGGCCTGACACATCCGACTTCAGTATGGCTTTGGGTCACTGACCCTATATGGGGTGGGACAGCCAACTCCATCCCATAACCTCCTTAGTCGCCTTTTACGACATGCGTGGAAGGTAAATAGTGTTGCTATTCTTTGCTCCCCTTTCGGGCCCCGGCAACACACTGGCGAAATAAGGATTGAAAACGGGACTGAGTTATACAATAGAAAGGTGAAGAAAATACCACAAAAGTATATTTACATTTATATATGGTTCGTCTTTAGCTTATAATACCTCAAGGTGCAATATAACGATATATAATCAGTCTCAAGTGCAGCAGTTTCCTGTGTTATGATTATAATGTAAGTTCATGACCACAAGCACTGAATGTACTTTCTATAAATTCAATCGTTTTAGCAATAGCCTGATGCCTTGCTTACATTAGCAATTTCCCTTGTCGCGCTGAGCTATGAGTGCAACTCATTCTCTGTAAATACCTCTGGAGATATTTTTGCCGAGATCTTGCCATTCTTTCCATATATATCGTATTGTCATGTTCTTCAATTTTTAACATTTTTATATTTTCATTTATTGTTTGTAATGTTCTATATTTAAGCAACTTGCAATGGTGTTCATTTAAGAAACGTGCAATATTTTTTCATTTAAATATTTTCAATGTTTTTAATTTTAGCAACTTTTTCAATGTTTTACATTAAGCAAATTTTTCAATGTTCTTCATTTAAACAGCGCGCAATTTTTTTCATTTATGCAGTGTTCTTCATTTAAGCAACTGTTACAATGTTTTTTTTTATTTAAACAACTTTTATAATGTTCTTTATTTAAGCAGCCTTTACAACGTTCTTAATTTACGCAACTTTTACAATGTTATTCATTTAAACAACGTGCAAAGTTCTTCATTTAAACAACTTCTGCAATGTTCTTCATTTAAGCTACTTTTACAATGTTCTTAATTTAAGTAACATGCAATGTTCTTCCTTAAGCAACGTTCTTATTGTTCTTAATCTAAGCAGCGCGCAATGTTCTTCATGTTTTTTAATGTAACTTCAAATATACTTGTGGTGCATTTTATTGTATATACCTTCTTTCAATATTATTCATTTAGTAAATTTATTTCAATTTTCATTTAATTAAATACTTGTTGATTTGTCTCTGTCTTTTCTATGTATTCGCGATGGCAAACATCTCTTAGAATCCACAATTTTAAATGATGTTCTCTTTTTCTTTTTGGGTTTCACTCCCCAGGAAATATGAGCAATGGCGATCGTGTTTCTTTATAAGCAATATAGTCTTTCTCAAGAAATTTTTTCTATATCCACATTATCTCAACTAACATCGATATGCAATGCTCGGAGAAGGAGCTTCCTACTTATAATATCGATAATATGTACTTTCTACGAAAAACTGAAATCCTACAGTTAAAGCCAGGAACATGGTAAAACGTTTATATATTCACTAGAGACACGTAATAACATGCGCAAATCTACGTTTCGACCAAAAGTACTTTATCAAGAATAAAAATGAACATACACAACAGAAAACGACAAGTAAGATATACACTATATACGTTCACGCGTCCACGTTTACTATAATGTGGAGATGGACCGGAACGTGTTTTTATTATGTCTCCAGTAATTAGCAAAATATCATTACCCTGTTCCTAGCTTTACCGAATTGATACAGGATATTTCTACTCATCAAAAATTTGACTGGACTACCCCTTCTTCTCCAACGACCAAAACACTTGATGCTAATATTGATTCCACCCTCCACGCTATACCGTAACTTCGCCATACCGATTACGGCGTCTAACATTACCAGATCTGAGTTGTAGGCGCTATCTAGCCTTCGCTCAAGTCACGATATTGTTATTAAACCAGCTGATAAGGGTTATTGTCGTTTAGCAGAATGACCTATTCATAAAGGCAGCAACACACCAATTAGAGGACTCAACATGTTATCGTCCTTGTGCCAATGATCTCAATGTGGCACATAATATTAAAGTTGACAAAACTATGAAATAACTTGTCAACAGTAATTAGCTTCCCCGTAGTGCTCTTAAACTTTGGATTTCTAAGAGTAATCTTGGCTTCCCTAAACTATATTTACTACCTAAGATACATAAAGTCTAACTCGGGTAGATCTTATTTCTGGATACGTGGACAGTGTCTTTCAACATCTTGTTGCACGCATCTCTTTCATTGTATCTCTAAGATGCTAATCTTGCCTGCCCATCTTTTCTTCTATTGTTCTTCATTCTCTGAACATACCTATCACATATGCCTACTAGATTTTGTTTCTCTCTGCACATCTATTCCACATAAATAAGGACTTTCTGCCTTACAGCTCTTTCTTAATATTAATCCGCACTGTTGCTACCGATACTAAAATTTGACTGGCTGAATCCTTACCATGAATTATTTTTAATTCAACGGACGCCTTCTTGGTCAAATTAGCGGTGTAGCAATGGGTACTAATATAGGACCCATTTCTGCTTGTTTATTTGTAGGTTACCTTGAACATTTTATCCTTTCCACGGCCCAATCCTCTACATGTTCCGTCGTTATATAGATGATGATTTAGGAGTAACTGATATCTCTCTAGATGTTCTTATCCATACCATAAACTGTGTTAGTTGTTTCCATCCTGCTATTTAAGGAGGGATAACTCGCTCAAAATTGCGGAGAACTCAAGAGATCCATAGGAAGACTGCGTCCTGGAAAGAATATGTCACATGATGATGATTAAATGTACCTCTCTTATTTTCTCCACCTCTGTAGACTTCATCGACACATATGTTTCCATAGTATCTACATCCCTTACTATGTCAGTACATTATAAGCCCTACTGCTTCTCATAGTTTTCATCATCTCACCCTATGTCGTACCGCCATTTCGTTTCTTTCCATCAATTACTCTATTCTCGTCGTCTCTGCAAAGACGACGCAGATTTCCCCTGTCAATCAAACAAGATGCTTGAATTTTTCCTTCGTCCCTTATACGCTGAAGATGTCTTGTCAGCAGCTTTGCAACGTGTTCTACCTATTTCCCGTTCGGCTACACTTAAACCATGTATTAAACATACATCTTACCTCCTTAAACTAACTATTATTTTCCACCCTCATAATACGCCAACACTTCGTATCCTTTTACGCCATTCTCTATCCTCCAACTAGACTTTATATCTAGTCATATATATATTGCCCCTCATCTCTCTCTCTCCCCCCCCAACCCGGTATTTCTGAAGGGATAGGAGCATTCTTTATCACTTGGTTCTACCCAGTTTGCGCAACTCTGGATGGCACTCCGGAACTGTTTCTTATCCCCGGAAATGTTTGACTTGCCCTTTTGATATTCCAACTCCCACATTCCAGTTCCCAAGGAACGTTTTGACATTCAGGACTCTTTTCATGTGTGTCCTGTAATTTAATATGCGTAATTTAATATCATAAGTAAGCATTGTGTTATGAAGTATATTAGTGAAACCGGCAGATGTTTGACAGACAGATTCGTTCAACCTATAAATGATATCACTGATCATTGTGATTCCCCGGGGCTATTCATTTCAATAGCCCGGTTACATCATGGTAGTTCTGACGGTAAATGGTTTTCTCGTTGCTACTCTGGTGACCGTGATTGTCATGCTTTGAAATATCGGTTTATTAGCTGCCTGGGAGTCCTCCAACCACACACATTGAACAATAATCACCGATTTGTTTGATTTACTTATTTACTCTTAATAACATAGCTCCTGTATTTTACTGGTTCTTAAAAATGTTGTGTCTGTGCACGGTCATGAGTAAGCATTTGTGTATTTAATATAATTTTGTGTATTTGTGCTGTTCTTTTGGTGTTTATGTGTGTCAACACAAAGTTATTTTGCATTCCCATCTGTCCATCCATTAGTTAATTATGCATGGCAACACCTGATTTTACAAATTTGTTTCTTCATTTACATATCTCTACGTTTATTATTGTTTCATTATCTGTTTTTAGCAGACGAGTGTCAGAACATGTATATGTTTTGGTATAGGAATATGTGTTTCGAGAGCTTTTTGGGATAAATTCTCTAGTTTGGCACCACTACGACTCTGACGTGTTATGAGTCTTTTCTTCTTCTTCTTCTTCTTCTTCTTATTATTATTATTATTATTATTATAACACACAAGCAGTAAAGTTATAAAATTATCAAAGATCTATATTGAAAATTAAACACCAACAAACAATGTGATACAGGAAGAATTATGGAAAAATGTGTTCAATAATTACAAGAAGGCAAACATATGTAGAAATTTAGCCCACATAAATGTACAGGAGGTTTATGATAGACATGTTAGAAGGAAGATTCGAAGGAAAGCTCAAAGTATGAAAAGAAAGATGTACATGCATCTGTTCTTGTTTTTTGTGACCAACTTTAGGTGCAGCTTTTTCAGATAGACTGTTTACACAGGGACACTTTTTATTTTACAAACAAACCGTTTATGAGAGCAGCAAATGTATGTCCCTGGCATAAAGGTTAAACCATTTTCCTGTACTCAAGATGTCGCGAATTCAATCTCACGTCGGTTCGTCATGTTTACAAGTGCATTTCTTTCCGATATACAGGGAGATTATTCATTGAAGCTACATCATCTCGTGTTATGAGTAGTCGTCTTGACAGGCGGCATGCCATTCGTTTAAACTGATGGTGTGCTTATGGGAGAAACACGAGTATGATGAAGTATATCTTTAAGACATTTTTATTAGAGCAACATTTCTGTAATTTTATTGTATATCGTGTGACTAGTGACAACCACGGACAATGGCATCTGCAATAGGAATGAAAATAGCTTTTGAAATGAAATGTGCTAAGAATAGCATGGACAGAAAGACGAACCATCGCAGACGTCATCAAAGACCTGAACAGAGGACCAGTTCCTCAAATTATCAAAAACGCAAACTAACATATTTCGGACATATAAAGAGAAACAATGGTTTAGAAGACCAAGAGAAACCTTACGTAGAACTATTACAAGAAAACGCTTCACTATCAGTATCAGAAACAATTAAGACCTAAAACTAATTGCAATGAAACGCGAGACATGGAAATCTATGACATCTACCCTATGTGCCGTCTTTGGCCCTAGAGGAATAATTAACTAGACTCTAGATCCCTGTCCCAGTCAGTTGTTGATTAACTTATGGTTTAGAAAGATTAATTATTGAGGAAAAAGTTCCAGGAAATAAAATAAGAATCAGACAAAAACTACGATAGACTCATGACACCCAAGACGTTCTGAACATGTCACTAGAAGAAGCTTGGCACCTTGCACAGAACCGAGTCTTACAGAGGTGCATTGTCGATAAAGTTATGTTAGGGACACGTAATATAGATCTTGTAAGATTTGTTATTGTTAAAATTAAAATAATGTAACTCATATGATGATGTACGGGCAACGACGGGCATTTAGTCCAAAATTTGTTATATTACAGCTTTTTTATCATGGACGTTGTGGTTGTACACACCACAATCTCCCAGGTACATTTGTGTTGTGAAATATATAAAAATGTTTGTGTTTTTATAGAGACCTTCGACGTCGTTATGGTGATCTGGTTAGTCTTTCTCTCGGAGGGACGCCAATTCTGCTGGTCAGCGGAGTTGAAATGATGCATGAGGTGTTCGTAAACCATGGTAAAGAATTTGACAAGAGACCACAAGTTTTCACAGTTTTAAAAATTGGACAAGGCAAAGGTGAGTCCTCTGCCCATGTAAAAAAGTAGTTATTATATTAAAAAAATACGATATTAATACTTATAGCTTATATTAATATATTAGTACTTATAGCTATGGGTGCAAAGAATATGGTCTGTACGTATAGTTAAGGGTGCAAAGAATAGGTCCTGTAATTATAGTTAGGATGCAAAAAATATGGTCTGTACGTATAGTTGAAGGTGTAAAGAATAAGTCATCTACTTATAGTTAGGGTGCAAATAATAGGGCCTGTACATGTAGGCCTGTACTTATAGTTAAGAGTGAAAAGAATATAGTCTGTACTTATAGTTAAGGGTGCAAAGAATAGGTCCTGTACTTATAGTTAAGAGTATGTCACGGTATTTGACATAAAAATGATGAACTAGTTGGCTAAGAGGTATACGTTCGCCCCCGGCATGACGAGATGATATTGAGATTTTTCAGTCAGAGTGCCTCACTTCGGCAACTAAACATGCATCCACAATCCCCCCCCCCCCATCACCACATTGCCTTAAGACAATATACATTGTATGTGTTTAGGTGTCACATGTGTTACTGCCACCTCGGTTACGTAACTGAAAAAGATGTGCTTTTGTCATGGAGATTAAAAGTAAAGTAAAGTTAACTCATTGTATTTATTAACACCATAGGGGTGTGAGATATTAGCGATCTCACATTTCAGTGACTCTGCTATATGAGGGAGGTAGCCATCTCCTCTCCCTCGTAGTCTTTATTTCCCGGATTAATCCGGTAACCAATTACAGCTGAGTCGACCTGGTAACCGTTACGATCTGAAAAACATTTCTACCTCAACTATTGAATGAACCCTGGGCCACTCTTGTTCAATGTCTGCCTATGATTCTGTAATAGTGCCCTTTTTTTTTATTGTTTTGACTGTTTGAAAGATTGAAAAGTTGTACAGGATTTACTTCATTCTACTCGGGTTATTCCATATATACTCCGTCCATCGTAATGAAGCGACATGCCGCCTGCTGAGAGTACCACTCACAGCACGTAGCTTCATCGCTTCAAACGATAATTCACAGGGATCTCCGTGAAACTATACTTTATAAACAACATTACGCGAGCAGGATTCGAACTCACGATCTCTTGAGTACAAAATGAACGGTTTAACAACTACGACTTGAGAGACCCATATTGTTAAGTTTTTTTATACCCGTACACTATAGTCTGATACTCTGTGCGTTCATTGTAAAACCGATCTGCCTTGCGTTTACCGTAAGTACTAATGTGAACAATGATACATTTATCAACAACTATGTAACAAAGAAATGGTCAAGAGAACTACTTGTTTCGTAAGGAGATGCTACAGAAGGATATAGAGCTAACACCTAGATAAGGGGATAGGGCAGTGATATTGACTGTTTTTTTCCAACCCCTCTATAGGAAGTTAAAACAGGATATGAAAGGGTAACAAAGAATAGTGACAATGATGCCTGCATTAGGGCTCGAAGGGGTAGCAAAGAGTAGTTACATTGTTGCCTGCCAAGCATAGCATAAGAGATGACTAAAAAGGTTTGTATGTGAAGTTGGCTGTCCCATGCCGAACAGGCACAAAGTGATCCAGAATCCATGCTAAACTAGGATTGTAAGAAAAGCGTAGAATTCAAAGTCAAGCTGCAAACAATTACATAGCGCATTCTGTTCTACGAACTACATCCTATTAGCTGCAGGAATTTGAGAACCAACGCAGTGAGGAGCAATTAAAGAAGTTCTAGGAAGCAGTCAAAGAAGCGGACAAACCCCCCTCCTACTCTCCGCCCCCAGCCCCTCCGTCCATCCTACTTAGAAAATAGATGTCCCTAAACATGATAGAATAACCTACAAGAACGAGGCTAAGTTTTTTTTTCATTTACGTCTCTTCTTTATCGTCAATTTTCTCCACCACTGTAGACGTATCTCAGATTCTGGTATTGTGAATACCAAGGACAGAGATAAAATTGGAATCAAGATGTGACAATAAACATGAAACTGAAATAGTGTTGTCTTCATTTCTCTACATGAAAGTGAAATAATTTGGCTTCAAAACTCTACATGAAACTGAAATAGTGTTGGCTTTAAAACTCTACATGAAAATGAAATAGTGTTGGCTCCAAAACTCTACATGAAAGCTGCTATTTTCGTTATCTATATAAAGATACATCGTCCATGTATTCATAAACACAAAACTCTTCAGAATCGTAGGAGTACTACATTGGATGCGCCAACATATCCATAAATTTATATCCATAACGATGCAGATGTGGGAACAAATCTTGACCTGTCCAGTCTTTGATATTCACTGTTCATGATTATTTTGGTCTACTTTGCTTCCTCCATATGTAACTGTGCCCTGCAAGATTATTTTTGGCAAAGAATCATATCTACATACATGTCCAAACCATCGTTCATCGTTCTACTATTGAATGTAGTAATTCGTGTGATCACGTGAGATGTTATTTCTTACGTACAGATTTGTCTTATGCTTTATATAGAAAATATACAAAATTCTTTTATAACCCTTTGCATTCAAAGATAATTATCCGTCTTAACATGTGTACCCGTGAGTGTTCTAGTCTCAGAAAAATACACAATAGCGGGAAAAATTTGTAATAAAATGCATAATTGGTAAGAAATGTCGCCCAAGATGACGGTGTACAAACGAGTCAGGTTTTAAACATGTCCCTGGTTGCAACATGTCAACTGGCCCTGATTTGCCAGGAATGTGTGCATTCAAAAGAAAACTAAGCTCTGGAAAATAATTTCTCAAAAATAATGCAATAACATTTTATTTCATATTTTTAAATTGTATTATTTTTGAAAACAAAATGTTGACATTCTTATGCCTTTACTCATTTTTGAAGAAAAAAATAAATAATATATGGCTTGTCTAGTGCAAGCTGGCATATAATCTTGTTTTATAAGAAGAAGAAAGGTAGAGTAATTCAGAGTAATCTAGCAAACATATTGTAAATGAATCTAATTTGAGTGACATTTCCTGATAGGATTCAACAATGTTATGCGAGTTTGTGAAAGCAGTAAGATAATTTTAGATAACGTGTCAGCGGAAGTAACTGATAGATATGTGCGGGTACCTCGACAATATGGACCCGGGATTTTATAGGTATATCATCCTTCTGTACCTATTTCTTAATGAAAGCAAGATCAAGATTATGATAAGCGACAAAACCACTAACAAGTTCTGAATTAGTATCAACATCGAATTAGAAAAAGTCAGCAGTTTTGAATACTTTGGTTCTCTTATCAACATTAACGGTGATTACTATGAAGAAGTCAGACAGAGGTTGTCTATCGCGTCAAAGAAGCTGATACAAATATAAAAGAAAATTGGATGAGCTGTTGCAAAACAACAAAACTAACATTTTTAAGAGCTTGCATATTCCCAGTGGCAATATATTGGTGTGAATCCTGGACAATAACCAACACAGTGAAAAATTAAATAGCATTTGAAACACAATGTTACATAAAACTCCTCAGAATACCATGGACAAAAAAGAGCGTGATCAACTTGCATCCTTCCTTCCGTGTACATCATTGATTCTTCTTTGAGTGCCCAGCTGCTATCATTCTTTCAGTGTTCATCTTTAATCCTTCTTTGAGTGCCTGTATTTCATCCTTCTTTCAGTATGAATCTTTGATCCTTCCTAGAACGTCAAGCCTTGCTCCTTCTTACAATGTTCAGCTTCGATTCTTCTTTGATTGTTCGCTTTGAATTCTTCTTTGTGTGTCCATCTTTTATCTTGCTTAGAGTGTCCAGCTTTGATCCATCTTTTAGTGTCCAGTTGTGATCAGTCTTTGAGTATCCGTCTTTGATCTTGAGTGTCCTGCCTTGTTCCTTCTTCAGTGCTCAGAAAGTGAAATACCTTTAAATTCTGAGACAGAGCTTGATATTTAAGACCGCTGCAGTAAACCTTCAATACGGAGACGTAACGTCTTATGATTATTAGTAGGCAAAATATGATTCAATTTGAATGAACAATGTTAATTTTGTGAATTAATTAATTTAAACTGTAGAGAGATAAACCACTGACCATGAAGTTTAAAATGAACTGTGTTATCAATTGTGTTGTAGTTTGAACATCTGTTCAATGAAGAGAAAAGTGCAAACAAATATATGTACCTATTGTATGAGGATAATTGGAGAGGAGATGGACACCACCAATTAAACCGTTTTCTCATTGATATAATTTCTCTTCTTCCACGATCGATTTCTGATAACCAGCGCGAATAATGTTGATTCCACCGGAAGCGTGATCTATCTTGTGCTGCTGGTTTACAATGCAACAGAGTTATTTGCGCCTTCCGGTTCAGCACATCCGGTTTCGGTATGATTGATATACTTATATGAAGAATCAATTATTTTGTATAGAGAGAATAAGACAAGTATGTGCGGAATAAATAAAATAGAGATGCAAACATCGAGAATCACTGCCTTTAACTGAAATATGAGAAAAAACACATGAATAATTTAGTCTTTTAAACCGTTATGACTCCCCTTCAAACATATCCTTTAGAAAGTAGTCAAAGGTTGAGGAGCAAAGGACGACAAAGAAATCTTAAAAATTATGGACAAACAGCATGAACAAATGCGCTGCGCGGGTAATGATGTTTCTACGTTCATCCTCATCGCTGATAAGGAAATCACTGGGCACGCTGTGTTAATTCATACAGTTTAGTAACCCTAGTAATATGTTATATATATATTTATTTTATTGCGGTCAGTAGGTTGCCATTATAGATTGGTACATGCTCAATTTTTTGAATGCCCACCTAATGCGCACTATACATATGTATGTATTTTTTCTTTATTTCAGCTATCGTAAATTCATCCGGAAAGGCATGGAAAGAACACAGAACATTTTTGCTTGAGCATATGAGAGACTTAGGGATAGGCCAGACCAGGTTTCAAGATAATGTTATTGCAGAAATTCAACCATTCCTGAAAATACTAGAGACAACGAACGGCGAGGATTTTGATCCAAGATACTGCGTGCAGACTGCAACATCAAACATAATTTGTTCGATATCTTTCGGTAAACGATTCGATTACACTGATCCTGATTTTGTTGATATTTTGAACATCTTTGATTCCAACATGAAATTATCGGGTGGAACATCAATTGTTAATTATTTCCCGTTTCTGGAATATATGCCAGGTGACCCATTTAAATGTAGCCAGTGTTTGGACAATGTTGCCATAATTCAAGCTAAATTGTCTGTGTGGGTTGAACATCATAAAAAGACGCTTGACCCAGAGAGACCAAGAGATTTTATTGATTACTATTTGTTGGAAATGAAGAAAAAACATGATAAGAATGAAAAGACAACAATGAACGGTAAGTTGTTGCCAATTTGGGCATTGCTACAAACTATTTATGAAAATTGTTCAGACTATTTGTTTTCTTTATGAGTATTGGATTGTCATGAGTGTCTAGGACCGAGCATTTTATATTTCCATAATAAATGGCGATTATGGATTAGGATCTTTTACTGCGAGACCTGTCTGCCACTAAGCCAGTTTGCTGAGATCGCCTCCAAAGGCTACGGATGGTGCTTCTAACCACATTAAATTGTCTGGCCATTACACTCTGTCATTGTATCTTTTGTAAGATTCAATGATCATTGTTCACGGCTCTGTAGTGAGATGAGCATTGTGTATACTTGCGCATTGACTTTTCACCTGAATTTATTCCAGGACTTTTTATCAATTAATCTTTTATCTTTAATAAAGCCTGTCAATCTTTTATAGACATTAAATAATATAGTCAGAGTGTCTTGTGTTCAGTTTCACGGAATTCTCATGAACCTGTCACGAGTCATTGCCAAAGATGTTGTTTTGACTGTGACTTCTTTCACGACTTCACGCATCATTAGGTGAGTAAAATTCAGGTAATCACAGGAAGGTAATTACCAGGTGAGCACAGACGACAGGTTGAATCATGTCAAATCAGTGAATATCTTTTAGAAAATGTAACTCCATAAAAGTAGGGTTATTTTTTTGTTAACTGTTATCATGATCACACTGTCTCGTTTACACCCCTGATATTTTTTGTTAACTCTATCAGTACCTACTGGTTAGTTTTACTAACTGTTTATGGTACTCTTATTATATAAATATATTTATACTTTTAATTTTGGAGACAAATTAGCGTCCCTAAGGATAACCAGAAGAGACCAACACAGAACACGTGCGGTTGGTTGTTATACTTTGGATGATATCTTGAGGAATAGGTCTGTGCACTTATGGAAGAAGGATTGTTAAATTTACAGTAAGGATGATCTTTCAGCTAACTAGTATATATATAATCACGGAGTTCCGTGACACAAATCGGCTGTTTATAGAGAGTTCAGGAGAGAATGACAGAACATGGATTTATATACTTGTTTTCATCATGGCTCCAGCATATATCTATCTTTAAATGAAGTGTCCAGTATTTATAGTCCAGCATTAACCCTTCTTTAAGCATCATCTTTCATCCTTGTTTCAAATTCCATCTTTGATCCTTGTGTGAGTGTCTATATGATCTTTCTCTGATTAGCACTCTTTGATTCGCGCTTGTTTCAGTGTCCGAAATCGATTTTTCTTTCGAGTCAAGCTTTGATCCTTCTTTCTGTGTTCAGCGTCGGTCCTCCTTTGAGTGTCCATCTGCGACCCTTCTTCGAGTGTGAAGTTTTGATTCTATTTTCGGTCTTCAGAAATTGGAATACCTGCAAAACTCTAAGAAAGAACTCGAAAGACGCAGATGATTGACTTCATTGTACTCAGGTTACCATATATAATCCCTTTCTCAAAGAAGTAGCATACCACCTGCTAGACTTCCACTCGTAGCACGTAGCTCCGTTGCTTCAAGAGATAATCCACTTTCTTAACAAGATATAGCGAGTGGATTCGAACGTGCGTTCTCGTGAACACACAGCGATCGACATAACCTCTACACCAGGGAGGTCCTGATAATATCAAATGGAATTTGTGCACCAGGAATATACAATTGAAAAGGACAGGCAAAAGCATCTGTTCATGCAAAGGAAACACCCTGTGCAACAGGTGTTCATCAATAGAAGTAAGGACAAAAATCATTCAATGCTATACAAACTAGCGGTAGTTTAACGGACCGTGCAGATATTTTGAATGAAATCATGGAGTTGGACCAGTTGGAAGATAAGGGGTGTATTTGTTCTTCCAATGGCTAGAATGCTTGACCTGGAGTGAAGCGTGGTGTTTCAAGAAACGAGCAGCATACAGAAATACAAGAAGAGTTGTCAACCAATACAGAACCGAAACAGTCAGTTACCACATGCTGATATACATACTGATTTTGAGATCGGAGAACCTATGGAGTTGGCCTGGGTATCATGATGATTATGCTCTGATGACTAACTAACTAGCTAACAAAGTAGTGAAAAAATAAATAAACATGTAGGAAACTAGAGGCCACAGAAAAGTGGTTCTTCAGAAGAATGATGAGAATCTCATAGACAGCTATTTTCCTGAGAATTACTGTGGGAGATTGATACAAAAAAGCTACTTATTAGCAATATTATTTTTAAAATCTGTCCACGTTTTTTTTTGTTACTTCATGAGAAGAAATAATTTTCAACTCAATGTTACAATAATTCTTTCTGATTTTGGTCGATACTTGATGTCTACACCGTCAGACACGTCTGATGGGCGCATTCAATCGTTACTCTTCTTAGCTTCCATATATCTTTGCTTGCAGGGCTGCTTCACTGTACCAATACGTCTCACACTCCTCTGTGTCGGGGTTCAGAGGCCGACACAGCACCTGTCTGGGGGAGCTCCACAAGGCGAGCACCGTATATATTTGTATGTGATGGTGTATTCATATTATTGCGTTTTGCGTGATACTATGGCTGGAAGTGTGTCTTCTGACCTAGTATCGACGATTCAGATCTTCATCTGTGAGATCTCTAAGAATAAGTAACATTTAGGGAAAACTTACAGTGACATTAAAGAGAAAAAATAATGGGCACTTTGACAGTATGTCATGCTGAGAGTGATAGTGGAGCTGGTCCATTTTTTGTCTATTGTCTATCCCCAGGTGGTTTGTGATCCACTCTTGCCGTTAAGCGTAGGGGTGATTGGAGCTCAAGCTTGCGTTCTATCGCCAGATGTGTGGCCTCGGCTGTGCTATGACCGTGTCTGTACAGGATGTCCCTGACGTTTTCTATCCATCTTTTCCGTGGTCTTCCTCTGGCTTTGTACCCTGATCTCATTTGGTTATATGCTTGTACGGGCAACTTTTCGTGATGCATTCTCATAATGTGGCCACACCACTCGATCTGATCTCTCTCTATGTAATCTGTACAATATATTATACCTATTCTTTACCTGATATATTCATTTCGCAATCTATCAACCCTGGCAGCTTTCCTCAAGCATTTAATCTCACATGTCACTATCTTTCTGTAATGTGAAGATGAGAGAGACCAGGTTTGGCACTGGTAACACAGTGTTGGTAGGAATATACTGTAGACCATTTGTCTCTTAACTTCCATCTCGATCTTGGGGTGAAGAAGTAGTGGTGACAGTTGTGGAGCTGGTACATAATAATAATAATAATAATAATAATAATAATAATAATAAATATAATAATAATAATAATAATAATAAATATAATACTACTACTACTACTACTACTACTACTACTACTAATAATAATAATAATAATAATAATAAGACTCATAACCCGACATCGTCGTAGGGGTACCATACTGGAGACATCAGCACAAAAAAAGCTGCAAACAACTTTATCATCAGTCATGAGGAGTGTAGAAAGAAACGTCCAGTCCATTTCTTGATATTATCAATCCAGAATTTCTCTTACCTCCTCTCCTTCATCTACTCTCGACTGTTCCTTGCAAAATCAGTTTATAAAACGAATCGTGTCTCGCTACATGTCCAAGCAAAGCACGTTTACGCTTCTTCAACACTGCCACAAGCTGCTCTTGATACATAGGATTAGTACTACTGATAGAATCTTATGGAGGTCATTGATTGCCAATGCTACCCAACACGGCCAATGACGCGGATGAGTATCCACAATTTAATTACATTGTATGTCCAATATTTTAAGACAGCAGTTGAACACAAATTGATGATTTTTATGAGGATATCGATTGACTATCGGACTATAAGATATTGATATAATATAAGTATATTTTAAACGTTTCAACCTTACGGTCTTATTATCATATTCTCAGAACATTCTTGAAATGTATGTTCTGCAGTCTATGGCTATTTTCCACATGTACACATGGCTGTGTTATCAAACCAGAATTTTGTGTAAATGTCAGTATGTGTTGGTTGTGCTTTATCCCGTGCCGCAGAAATGACTATAAACTAACCGATGATAGACTGACGAATTGCGTTAATAAGAAGAGACGACATCTGAGCTATTTATTAAAATATGAAAATAGTTGTTCAGTGGCTGTTATCACTAATAAGGTTGTATTTTTTTTCCAGATAGCGAACTTCTGAAATTTGTTGGCGACTTGTTCGTTGGGGGTACCGAGACAACAGCCACAACTATCCGCTGGGCTCTAATTTTTCTAGTCCGACATCCTGATGTGCAACAGAAGATATACACTGAAATTAGTAATACGTTAGGAGAACGAACACAACTTTCAATCTTGGATGAAAAAAACATGCCTTTTACACTTGCCACAATTTTAGAATCTCAGAGACTAGGAGACATTGCTCCATTCTCGTTACCCCATTCCAACTTTAGTGATGTCCAGATTGGAGAGTATACGATTCCTGCAGGGAGTGTTGTCATTCCTTGTGTGAACTCAATTCACCTTGACCCTGACATATGGCAAGAACCAACAGAATTCAGACCAAATCGTTTTCTGGACGAGAATGGGGAAATTATTAATAGGAAGGAGTTAATACCCTTCTTTATCGGTTAGTATTTCTTATAATGACTGTGTACTTACTAATATATTTATCAATATATTTGTGTCTTTTAATACATTTATCGATGACTTTGTGCCATCTAATATATTTATCGATGTCTTTGTGTCTTTTAATATATTTATCGATGACTTTGGGATTTATAATATATTTATTGATGACTTTATGTTTTCGAATTTATTTATCGCAATAAACTTTGAGACAACTAAGTTACTATACTTGTCAGTTGTGTGTGCTGGCGCCCAAAGGTTAACATAAAATGTTAAAGATTAATACGATAACCTAATATGTATATTGATTCTTGATTAGAAATCATCATCAATACGCAGCGACATTCCCATAAGTGATCTGCTTGCAATTCTGCTATTTATCTAAAGTATTTTACAAAATATGATTATTTGTAAAAATAAGGATGTTTTGACCTGGTTGTTTTCCTTTCTAATAGGTTAAAACTAGCCAAAAACTATACTCATATTGGATGTGTCATAATGAAGGAAGCGCTGACACGCTTCACATAATGATATAAAGTTTTCCTGGGATGACATCCTATCAAGGATGAGGAATTGTATAAACCAATATGGAGTAAAAATAAGAATATATGTCTCCAATATCCAATATGATAACTTACATAAAAAATGAGTGTATACGGGTTTCCATAGAATATATATTGTCAAACACCGATGACGAAAACATTTTTTCAAAATGTAGATAACATATTACAATTACCAAACAATAAGTGACACTTTGTGGTCACATTGATGATACAAACACTATTTTGAACTAATACGGATTATATATGTTATATGTTTGTTGTTACTGAGGATACTTCAATACCTGTACGGGATGTTCGTTGTTGTTGTAATGGTCCATTCTCATTGACATTAGTGTACAGTTTGAATGTCTTGACAAAATCGCATCTTGTTTTGTAGATGTGGTTAGTCTAGTACGGAAAATCTCGTGTACGAGAGTTGCTAGGCGATTTGGTGGCGTTGAACGGACTGGTTCAATTCCCGTTAGACTTAAAAATCTTTAATTTATCCTCTGTCTTCCTTTTTGAATTTACTTGTATAAACACTATTTATACATTTTCATGCCAGAAATAACGGCAGTAACATGCTATGGAAGCCCGTGTTCGTACATTCTGAAAGTTTATTATCATTTAACCTATACCAGAAGTTCTAAACCGGACGAGGAAGATGAACTTGTAGTTTTGTTTACTGACATTTTTTATTTCCATAATTGTGTTTTTGAGATCTGGTTCGCATACCTTTTCTCTTTGTCACAACATTCTTTATTGTTTTTGCCATAGCAGTAAAGTTACCTTTTTAAAAATATTGATACTCTTGCTCTCCCCCCCCCATCTTTCCTCTATTTCGCAATTCCCGTATTTTCATTATATTTCTCTAAATCTTCTCTCTCTTTGTTTACAATTTTCTCTTTCTTTATATTTTGTTTTTTGTTTTCTCCTCGCTTGTCTGTTGTCAGTGCTCGAGAGGAAGTAATGAATACCAATACTATGACCTTATATTCCCATGCATGTCCTAAGAGGCGACTAATGAGGTTGTGGGATTGGGGGTTGACTGTGCCATCCATCGAAGTTAAAAGTAACCAAGAAGACATCAAACCGGGTGGTTTAAAGTAACCAAGAAGACACTATCAAACCGGGTGGTTTAAAGTAACCAAGAAGACATTATCAAACCGGGTGGTTTAAAGTAACCAAGAAGACATGATCAAACCGCGGGTGGTTTAAAGTAACCAAGAAGACATTATCAAATCGGGTGGTTTAAAGTAACCAAGAAGACACTATCAAACCGGGTGGTTTAAAGTAACCAAGAAGACATTATCAAATCGGGTGGTTTAAAGTAACCAAGAAGACATTATCAAACCGGGTGGTTTAAATTAACCAAGAAGACATTATCGAACCCGGTGTTTGCGACCAAAGAGATAGATCATTTGTTCTCATGTCAATAGGTAAACAATGACGTTGCGTATTCTATTCTCTGGAGTACATCCTGCTAATCCGTGGGAGTATGAGAAAGAGGGAAGAACAAGAAGATATATCTTTCCTCTATTTAATTTTCTTAATCAACAATATTTATTATTTCTATGATTATAAATCAGTGAGTCTCTATTTGTGTATCGTTCTAGTATTTTAAAGCTTTTTTATCCAATTATATTTGATTCTTCTTCAACGAAGGCAGTAAACATTACATTAGAAATAACAATGTTTTAAAATATTTCAGGTCCCAGGATGTGTCCAGGTAAAGGTCTTGGTAAAATGGAAGCGTTCCTACTACTAACATCCATTGTTCAACATTTTGAAATTTGTCCGGCCAAGTCTGAAGGTCCTCCTACACTTGACGGTCATGTTGGAATCACCCACGTTCCATTTCCACATAAAATGAGATTTATTTTGAGAAATTGTGTTTACAAATCAGCAACTGCCACCGAGGACTAGATTTTACAAAAATATTTGTTTTGATATGGCAAACTGGCTAAAGTTGTATAACGTTGAGCAATAACACGACAATCAAGAATGTTATGGCCAATAACGAATCTGATCTCAATAAATACATTTAATTGCAATAAACAAATCCATTTTTAATAAACAATTATAAATGTACACAATAAATATAGTTGCGATAAATGCATCTCTTTCCAATAAACAAGTATAACTGACGCAAGACCTATAGTTCCAATAAACCAATCTCAATGAGTAAATACGTGTAGCAAAAATTAAAAAATTTAATGAGTAAACACATGTAACAGAAATAAGTAAATATCGATGAGTAAACAGATGTAACAGCAATAATCACATGCTAGTACAATAGTCAAACTAGTTGAACAACAATAAGTAATTTAAAGAAAACAGAGGCTAGTCTATGCTAGTCTTGTCAAAATATCTGGGCAAATCAGGTCTAAGAAAAGCAGAATACAGAACAAAAAGAGATAACGTGAGAAATGAAGAGATGACAACAACTGTTGGAACAATGTCTGTGGTCAAATATACAGAAAAACAGAGACTTAAATGGTTCGGTCATTTAATGAGAGTAAAGCCGTATTGGTCAGTAACAAGAGCATACAACATGAAAATGGAAACAGCATGACTATTGGCCACATGTATGTGGATTGAAAGAGTTTAACAACATTGTGAGACGCCACAATATTACTTCATATCAAGAGACCAAACGTGTCATAACCCGAAAACTGATTTTTATTCAATCCTGCGACGCCGTACAGAAAAAGCAGAGAAAATACAATATCGATAGAATTATAATAAAACTATATGTGAAAGGTTAAAGTATCTCATTAATTTGCTAGCAGACCAGCCCCCATGTAGCATTAAACCACAAGTATGTGACATACATATATACTCTGATGGAAATCCCACTTCACTGTGTAAGTACAATTATGTATGTAGCCACTGTAGGGAGACAGATCCATTAATATAGCCCATGACTCAAGATCCCAGAAATTAGGTATGCAGACAACACCACACTAATATCAAGGAGCCCCACGTGTTTAGAACACATGATTGTGTCAATCAAGCACCATAGCAAGTAACAAAATCTAACCTTTTTTTCAATACACAAAAGACAAACATAATGATATCCGCAGAGGTGATCTCACACCTACAAGAGTCATTGACAAAGAACAACTAGAAAGTGTCAGCAACTTTGAATATTTCGGGTATACTAAACATCATTGCAAGAATAACATTTATTGCAATAAAACAAGAGACAAATCTAGGAAGAATAAATAGAGATACTTGCAACTATCGATTCTAAGTAAATGAAGCTGACGACATTGCTATAAGAAATATATAGATTGACACGGTTGTATATGATGTCATATTGATTAAAACAGCAATATTTCGTGCAAGAAAATAACTTTAAATTGACTTACTTTGATTACTTTGACTGTCGCGGTAAACCTCCATTTTAAGTACTGATATTGATGTATGTATAAATATATAAAACTAGCCTGTACTGTCCATCTTGCATCTTTATCAATGTTGTATGTTGTTAATGTTGTAAAACTAATGGTATAAAAAAAGATGATTTCTCTGCTCATATTTGATACGCTATTTGTTTTAGTGTTATTGAGGTTTTGATTTGACAATGACTGTCCACAGTATAAGGTATATTGACTAATGAGAAATTCAGCTTTAGGAAAAGTTTAATTTGTTTATTACGTTAATTTTTATTGGATGGCACAAAAAATATAATTATAGTCACCAATGAATCCCACGAGAATAGTCAAATGAGTCATTACGAAAACCCAATTTCCCATTAACCGGTAGGTATATTTCGTAGATGGTTACGGTATCATACAATAGTCCTGGAGTTGTGGCGACAAATTGCCAAATACAACCTACTAACAGCAGAGTCAAAACAAACCAGAATCAGCTTTCCTGGGTGATTTAAAACAATTTATTATTGATGTGCCTTTTGTTGAAGCAAAATGTACCCATTATGGGTGAGTCACTATCCTTTCAATCGAGGACTTTTATCGAATTGAGTTATACCACAGCTTAACAATCATTTAAAAAAATAGTTTTCTGGTTCTGGTAATAAAGTTACCACGCTCATCGTCAGGTCAATTTGTCGTTCTCATTATTTATATACCTGGTGTCGCACAGGTGTCTCCTGCCAACGCCAACCAACGAAATGCAAGGGAATAATTGAAAACATGACCTAAAAGTAGAAAGTCGTGAGTCTTGTTTGTATACGCATTTTATCTATAAGCCATAATTATAATTATGGCTTGAAATTGTGTTATGTGCTGTAAGCGGTAATTTGAACAGATAGTGTTGTTCCATTGAGTGGGATGGAGTGCATATGATAAGCCGAGTAAAATTAAGTTAATCCTGAGCTGGTTTTGAACCTTAGTTGGCGCCAAAATGAACTATACAGAAAGAAGGAGTGGAAATGGATTCAGGGATGTGTGGTACATTTTCTCAGTATGATGCAAGTTTTAGAAATGCCGTTCCCCCCTCCCCCCATCCCCCTTAAATGTTTTTTTTCTCTTCGAAATTCCGCCCCCGACAATGTATTTTGATTAGTGCCGTCTCCCTGCATTATAGCACACAGCAGGACCCTGGATGGGTTGTCAAAAAGTGAATAATAGTTAAGGTTGTGATATATCTTAAACTTTATATAATAGTTACTCCTATCATGGGTAATAATGATGGTGATGATGAAATCTAATATACTATGAGCAGGAAGCTATTGACAGACCATAGCCTTTCTAACAATAAGGTTAGCTGTCTCCAAGGCGTGGTTATGTTAGGGGTTTGTGAATGCATGTTTGATCCAAGAAGGTAGGCACTCCATTCCCGCAGTATCCTATGTATTACCACACCGAGCGTAGTATATACTTCTAGGTCAACTATTTCATTCTTATTCCGTCAGATTTATTGATTCATCTGCAATGATGGTATGTCTTGTATTTCCCGCGATCTAAAAGTCTGCAACAAATGGATATATTTGCAATGGCCACTGTCCTGCATCTATTTGTCATTCATGGACACTATTTGATAGAACAAAAATAAGAAAAATAAGACAACGCACGCCTTTAGCCACTGAGTGGGAACAAAAGAACATACACCAGGAAACATTTATAAATGTAAAAAATAAATGCTGGAGAGATTTTCACTAGAAGCAATTCCTCGCTGTATAGTCATATCATCTATTACAAGTATAATGTATCAAGCCGGTTTATCTGGAAGGCTACTGGTTAGACTCGCAGATAAAGACTTTTAGATAAAGACTTGGATCAATATTCCTGCATTTATTATTGAAACACTCCTTCATATCTCATAGTGAGATAATATTTCACTTGTTGCTCATTACAATCAGTACTATAAATACTTACCGAACGATGACGGTATGCGTTCTTACCACTGTCCTACCAAACAAACCATCATACAACATGATACGTCTAGTAGATGGTATAGATGGTATAGTGATATAGGGATATCGCTATTTACACATGATACTACATAATACCTCTAATATATGGTATAGTGATATAGGGGTATCTCTATTTACACATGATACTACATAATACCTCTAATATATGGTATAGTGATATAGGGGTATCTCTATTTACACATGATACTACATAATACCTCTAATAGATGTTATAGTGATATAGGAATATCGCTATTTACACATGATACTACATGATACCTCTAATAGATGGTACAGTAATACAGTAATATAGGGATATCTCTATTTACACATGATACTATATAATACCTCTAATAGATGGTACAGTGAGTGATATAGTGATACATTTCTTCCCGTGCAATCCCTCCAACGTTCATCTTTATATTTATATATAGTTCATGGTGTATGTTCTGTTGTTCCCCCCTCATGGGTCATATGCTTTCCTTCTCTCAACCTCTTACTTGTGTCTTCTATCATATAATCCGCATAGTTGAGAAAGAAATGCCGGCAAGCAGACATCGTACTTTTGTCTTTCTGTAATATACTCCTAGGTTCCGCGGAATTCTAGAATGTATCATGACTGACAAAAAACATATGATGAAATAAATGACCAAAATGTATATGATACACTAGAAAAAGACTGTTTCGATTATGGGGACCACCGAAGACGGATGTTGGTGGCCATTCGCTCAAATACAACTGCAACATAACACATTTCTATTCTCTGGATTACATCCTGCTGGAAATCTAGTAGCAGCATTGTCCTGCTACAAGAGAGAACCAGCGGGAGTTTGAGAATGAACGCTGAAGAAGATCCTGAGATGACGTTGCATTGGAATACCTCCCTACAACGATCAATCATACATACTTAGACCTTACCCCCAAACATGTTTCTGAGACAGCACACCTTGTAGTCAGAAGCTCCCTGTGCAGTCAATACCTACCTACTCACAGCTACAGGTATTACTTTAGAAAAAAATCATCATCATTATTCTGGTCCCATTTTTCGATAATGACTACTTGAAGACTGTTAGAAAACCATATTGCCCATTCTCCGTGTCCCCTGGTGAGATAATGAGTCAGTTGTAATTTACTTCAAATACGACTATAATTATCTCCTACGTGTGACAGTCACAAGTGATGATTTATGTAATAACATACGAGTCATTACTATTATGATCTTTCATATGCCCTCTTCATTACTGTTATCATATTTCATATGCCCTTTTCATTACTATTATGATCTTTCATATACCATCTTCATTAATTTTATCATCATTCATGTGCCCTTTTCATTACGATAGTCCTTCACATGTCCTCTTAAATGTAAACTGCTTTACTTGCATCATTTCTCTAAGCTCTGTTGTATTCCTAAGCTGGATAAATAAACATGTGTATTATTGTTGGATCGTTCATGTGTCTTGTATATCCATTAATTCAATGATCTCATGGTGTCAACAATGACACAATTCATAAAATTCAAAAATCAAGATGGTACAATTTTGGAACTGATTTGGAATTAATGCCTACCTATTTCATTATTTCCCTTTTCAATGTTTATTAGTTTATGTGTATCATTTATTAATTTAAATATAGTTATGGTTAGGATTAGTTATGTAAACATATTATGATATAATATTTAGATTAAATAGCCATAAAATACGTAGGTAGGCACTAATTGTAAACAAGAACCGAGATATTTTGTTGTTAACTCCATATTCAAGTGCATGATGTTTAGAGTTTTGTTGTTCTATCTGGCTGGCCAGCCGTTTTTCTCTTCTTCTTCTTCTTCTTCTTCATCATCTTCTGCGTTCAGCATCTGTGGTCATGCTATACTGTCAGGCCTGTCGTCAAGGCGAAGTCCACTGTCTTCTCCAGGTCAGAACGGCTGCCCCATAGAATTTGCTTCAAGTCTGTATCCTCTAGCCAGGTCTGCTGTCTCTGCTCTTTGTATGTTGGGCAGTCCTGAAGTATGTGTTCCGGGGTCTGGGTTCCGGATCCACATGGACATTTATATGTGTATGAGATCCTCAATCGGTAAAGGTTGCCCAACAGTCTGCAGTGGCCTGTTCTTATGCGAAATATTGTGGTCTGTTGATATCTTTGGAGGAGATGTATTGCATCATGTTCGTATTCCTCTTCCATTTGTTTCTTCCACTTTGCTGTGTATGTGTTGTGGATTATTGTTTTTGCTTTTCTCTTCTAATTCCTGGCTCCACATGGTAGACTAGAGCGAACCCCAGTAGTTGGGGGTGGATTATGTTGAGGTTCAGAATCTGGCACTGCCCCTGCCTGGGGGAACTTCATGGAGGGTGCACCATGACGATGGTTAAAATTTTGCTGTGAAGACATATCTAGTCGTGTTGCTTGATACCATTGTTGCTGCTGCACCTCTAGGCATGGTGTCTACGACTACAGCAAGTATGTTTGCTTGGACAGGACTGCGGTCTTTAGTTTCCAGATTATGTTGGCTGGACTACGCCCCTGCCAACCTCCACTTCAACGGGTTGGTCTTGAGGGAGTATCGCAGAGATGAGTGTAAATGCAGTCATGTGACCAAATTCCAGTATCTTGCCATCACGAGTCCGGCTCTGTGGCGAAGTAGTACACATCGCGTCTGTGATTGTCAAGGTACCCAGTTAGATCCCAGCTACAGGTAATTGTGCATCCAGACCGTTCAGAAAGCAATGGCACACTAATCAACGTATTTATATTGCTTAGAAATCACTACACACAAATAATACTGGTATGATGGCTACGTCCTGAATAGGATACACTACCAATTTTCTTTTGGTGGTCATCACGTTCGCTTGTGTTCTGTCAGGTGTCGAAAAGGATGGAAAAAATAGTGACACTGTATCTTCCCCTGCATATTATATGAGGTGTCTGATGAGGTTTTGAAGTAGAGTTAGCTCTCTCATTCCAAAAAAGGTAAATGTGATCAAGAAGAAACGCTGAAGTTGGATGTGTCAGACCGAAAGGTGAAGATATCGCAGCTATACAAACACAGAAGTAGCCTCCCGCTGTGGTATTTAGAGAATGCGGTAATAGTTCAATATTTGTTGATGACTGACAGCACTCTAAGGGCGATGTACAGAGGGGTGGAGACACTATTTTGAAGGATACAAATATATACATATTATGCAAGAAACATGATCTATCAACATTCGTACACTAGGTAATGAACTTGAAGAAACATGAAATATCAACATTCGCACACTAGGTAACCAACTTAAACAAAACATGAATTATTAATATTCTTTCCGTTGGTGATCACCTTCAAGACACGTGAACTATCAACATTCGCACACTAGGTGATCAACTGTAAGAAATACGATCTATCACCATTCATAGACTATGTAACCACCTTTAAGAAATATGAACTATGAATATTCGTACACCAGGTGATCAACCTCAAGAGACATGACCTATCAATATTCGTACACTTGATGATGAAATTCAAAAGACTGTACCATATTGGTGACTGAAATATATGTTGTGATATTATCTATCTATTTCTAAACTCGTAACTCGTCAGGAACGTAGGAGTACCACATTGGATGCACTAACATACGTAGTCATCCAGCGATTTCTATCTTCAACAATGCGGACGAGTGAGGAAAAATATGTTCTCGTGCAGTCATTGATGTTGTCGACCCATGCTTTTGATTGTTCTCCTTTCTTTCTTCCACCTACGACACTTCCATGCAGTATTATTTTTTAACAAGGAATCATCTTGGCATACATGTTCAAACCATGTTTTCATCGTTTCACTATTGAACGACATCGTTTTTATGGACCTGTATAATATAATATTATAATGTTGTTTGTCTTGCGGAGTTGACGAAGATTAATTGAGCTCATCTTTTATGCAGATGTAAATTACTTCTATATGTAAAAATAGACACAAATAATAAACAGAGAGGAAATTACACCTAAAATAGTCATTGCCAAAGTGCACCTAGAAAATGTAAATAACTTTCCATCCACACATCCACCCATCCATTCATCTATCCGTCTGGCTGTCTGTCTATTTGTCTAATCTATTTGTTGGGATGTTGGTGTTGTCTGTCTTTGGCCATTTGGGTGGCATTGGGCCGTGATCAGCCCGTGTCTCTATAAGGTGTCGCTGATTGTCTCCACCTATCTTGTCTTTGGTCTTCCTCGAGCCTTGTAGACATATTTTCTGCTGTTGTATGCACGAAGTGATGGTTGCAACGGCTACATTCTCATCAGGTGGCCAAACCATCTGGTTTGTTGTCTCTTGATGTAGTCTTGACACGAGATGGTCTCTATTTATTCCCTGATATCTTAATTTATCTCATTTCACACATTGTGTCTTTGTAAAGGGCCATGGAAAACCATACATGGTTTAATAGAGGGTTAGGAAAACTTTGGAAATAATAGTTAGGCCTACTGTGCCCATCCGCTGATATATTAATCCGTGTAAAAACTCACTGAATACATGAGAAGGATCTACAATCATAGATACGTATTCTGTTGTTAGTTTAATGCAGGGCGATTTGCAACTTCTCAATTACACTCCCACTGAGTAGGACGCCTCATCTCATACCATCGTCTCATATAGGGTTGGAAGTGTGCTGTGTATTATAGAAAACAATGAACAGCTCCCTCATGTGCATATAAGAAACACAAGCTTTATTGCTTGCAAAATACATGATAATCAAAACATCAAAAAACAATACTAAGAGAGACTACCGAAGAACTGTATAATAATAGTGCTTACGTAGAACACAAGGTCGATCAATGAACTCACTGACTATCAGACTATATGGTAAAGATAATGTTTCTATGATGATTATTGTACAGTGGTGATGCTATGATGATTATTGTACAGTGGTGATGCTATGATGGTTATTGTACAGTGGTGATGTTATGATGATTATTGTACAGTGGTGATTCTATGATGATTATTGTACAGTGGTGATGCTATGATGATTATTGCACAGTGGTGATTCTATGATTATTGTACAGTGGTGATTCTTTGATGATTATTGTACAGTGGTGATTCTTTGATGATTACTGTACAGTGGTGATTCTTTGATGAATATTGTACAGTGGAGATTCTATGATGATTATTGTACAGTGGTGAACTCTATGATGATTATTGTACAGTGGTGATTCTATGATGATTATTGTACAGTGGTGATTCTTTGATGATTATTGTACAGTGGTGATGCTATGATGATTATTGTACAGTGGGGATTCTATGATGATTATTGTACAGTGGTGATTCAATGCCATATTAATGTCATGGAATCACAATCATAGAATCATAATCCTTACCCTATTGTCTGATAGTCGGTGCGTTCATTGTGAAGCTAATCGACTTTGTGTTTTACGTAAAAACGTAACTAATAAACAATCAATTCTAAGCATAGTAAAAAAATGTTCTACAAACAAGCGAAAATAACAGGCATGAAACGAAAAACGAAACCAACATTTCAACATAATATGTTTTAACAAAGTTTCTGATTTCCTTCAAGGATTAATTAACAAATAATCAATAATGCAGGTACGTACATGGGAATCAATAACGTAGTTACATTAAGTATCAATATTTTTAATAGACCACCGTCTCTCTTATGTCCCAAATGATGGATGAGGAATAGGTAACACTGGGACAACACGCTAAGATGAGCTCATCATGGACCAGGTAACACTTACCTGTCTAATAGGTCTCCTGGTAAGTCTTTCTTTTGTATCATGTCTTTTTAAGTGCGCGTGTAATAAAAATTTTAATGACAACACTGAGTCTTCTTAATAGAATTGGTTTCAGTAGTACTTATTGCAATTCATTTCGCTGGTACGTGTTACCATTATAAAAAAAAATCTTACATCACTAATGGAAAACGTGTTGATTTGCGAACTTCATCAGGTTTATCAATATAGATGTCGGAAAGGGAATACTTAAGTAGAACTGTAGAAGAAAAAATTAACGTTGTGACAAAATGTATGATGACAAATCAACAAACAAGACAAGCACATCATACATTTGATACGATTGTATAATACTGGTATGAAGTATGTGTCAAGTACACAAACACACACACACACCCATACATGCTCTCTCGCACATATGCCCAACGCATATACTCTTATATGTATAAAAAGTGGGACATCAGCATATACAGGTTTCATTATCATAGGACCACCGTCAGATCTAATGTTCATATCATAGGACTATCAAAAGATCTAATGTTCATGCCATAAGACTTCCATCAGATATAATGTTTGTCATAGGACTTCCATCAGATATAATGTTTATGTCATAGGACTACCATTAGATATCATGATTATGTCGTAGAACTACCATTAGATATCATGATTATGTCGTAGAACTACCATTAGATATCATGATTATGTCATAAGAATACCATCAGATAACATTATTATGTCACAGGGCCACCATCAGATCTAATGTTTATGTCATATGACTACCATCAAATATTATGTGTATATCATAGGGTCAAAATCAGATCTAATGTTAATATGTAAAGGCTACCATCAGAATCAATGTTGTGTATAGAACTACCATCAGATATAATGTTTATGTCATAGGACCACCATCACATCTAATGTTCATGTCATACGGCTATCATCAGATCTAATGTGTATGTCATAAGGTTTACTAACTCTATGGAAACTGCGCAGAACTCACCCAAAAAAAACCACTGGTTTTTGAAGACATGTCCCTAATTTCATGCCTGCAATGAATGTTCAAGTCTCACAACCAAGAGCATAATATAAACTGATTAAGTATAGTGAGTTGAACAGTGTTATTTTCACTGCAAAAATGTTGACGTTTTTCATATTAAATTTAGTTCTGACATGGTAGCAAAAGTCATCTCAAACCATATCGTGAATCCTGTGAATTTTTGATATCTGCAAATCCTAGATAGTTAAATGTATTCATTTCTTACGTTTAAACACATTCTTCAAGATATTTGTCAACGCATGTGGTTGCGTCTATGGGTCTCACCAATGGCCTACTAGACAAACCAACCATGCAACAGAAAACCTTAATGGATGACATGCCGTTATATTGAGATTATCTTCTTATAGAAGCTTCATGGCACGTCATCTATACAATTATGCTTTTATTTTGTTATTGAAATGTGTTTCATGTTTACTTGAATATATATGTATGCACCCTCTGTGGTTGGGAGGGAGCCAGAGATTACCGTGAAGCACTTGGGAGGAGGAAACTGACAGCACGTTTTTGTTTCCTATGGCTGAGACCCATCATAGAGGCACAGTGATTCAGGACGTGAGAATCCTTTTGACTTGAACATTTGGTTGCATGCCTGGAGCAATAGAGAAGTTCGGCATAACCAATAGTCAATTGGTGACGGGGAACGAGCACAGTGAACCCTATCTTGGCTACAGTGGCTAGGAGCAGTGCATAGATTGAAACCTACCTTCCTGGAGGTGTGATAGTTATTCTCTGGCTCTGTCCCTGGGCGGGTCGAAAATGCACAGACTTCCCAGCATTATAATGCCATTTAATGGGATTATGTCAAATAGCATGAGCCCATGAACCGCTGGATCAGCAACCAACCAACCAACCAACCAAGGTATTCGTCTGTTCCTCCATGTATCTGCTGTTAACTAAGAGGTCTTCTCAGTGTTTATTTCTATTCTGTACTTTCCTGAATTTTTATCATAACTCTACTGTTAATTCTTACAATTCATCTTCCGATCGTGAGAATCCACATCTAAAACACATTAATCTACTGCTTTTCCCACTGATCAATATGGGTGCATTCTCATTACGTGGTCAAACAATTTCAGTCTCTTTCAATATATCTGACCACAGATGTTCCAACAAATTAGATTATCCACATTTAAAAGGCATACATTCAATCTTCTGTTCGTTTATTATCCATGTTTATGAGCCATAAATTAATGTGTAGTAGATGTAGCATTTTACAATTCTCATTTTTAGTTTGTTTGGAAATTGTTTGAACAGTATGAATTTCTTATCTCAATGAAAGAACTGTTAGGCATATTCTCCATTTAACATCAGTTCCCCCATCTACCATCGTATATGTGTCCCGTTCATAAGCAACTGTGTACCTTTTGCAGAATCTCTAAGGTTATAAGTAAGTGTACACTAACGTAACATGATTGGTAATATACAATTTACAATAACACCACAGAAAGTAATGGCACAGGTGCGATAAACCATTACCTTTCAGGTATATTTGAAGTTATTCTACCCTTGGGGATTATTTCTTGTGATTCTACTGTAAGTGAATATTTCAGGTGATTCTACCCTTATTCAATATATTAGGCAATTCTACAAAAAGAGAATATATCAGGTGATTCTAGCGTGAGGGTACATATGTCAGGTAATATTCTATCTTTAGTAAATATTTCAATTGATTTTACCCTTAGTAAATATGTCAAGTAATTCTACCCTTAGTGAATATTTCAAGTAATTCTACCCTTAATTAGTATTTCAGGTGAGTCTACCCTTAGTAAATGTCAGATAGTTCTACACTTAGTAAATATTTCAGGTGACTCTACCCTGGTCAACAAAAAGTAATCTTGTAACACATGGTCCTGATGATATCAAGGTAAGTGCAGTGATATCGATCGAATTATTTATTTTTTTCTCATTAAAATATAGGATGTATTTTTTAGTTAAAAATCGGTGCTTGAGATTTATCTCTTCCATTTGTGTATCTCTCTCGTATGAGAAGAAGATAACATGACGTAAAACGCTTTATATGTCCAAATAAAAAAATGTTTCAACGTTTCGGCCAACATATTTTTATACAGAAAATGTACACGTCAAACAGGTGACTACATATTTAAATAATATTGCAAATGGGACGGATACCAAACACATGAAAAACCACAGACTAGAGAACTAGAAGGGTCTAGCTAGTATCGAACCTTCCCACCAAAATTCCAACAGTAGACAAAAAACACAGAAACAGTGCCATGTTATGGGAAAAGATAAATAACGATTATTCTAATAGGGGAGAGAGAATGAATCGAAATTGCTAGAAATAGAGATAATTAAAATGGAAAAATCGTATTTGGTTACAGCAGGGGTGGGCAAACTTTTTGTGCAGAGGGCCGCATTGAAAATTGTAAAGCTATTGGAGGACCGCATATACTATTATGTATGTTTTTGTTAAAAATTCATCGGTAAGTAATCAATTAAATATTTTTATTGTAAAGAAAGGTAGTTTTACATAATGTAGATAACTTCTGAAATAAGTTACATTTCTAACAGACTTACAGTATAACAGTATATTTTCTAATATGGATAAAAGATTTTGCAAATATTTTAACAAAGTTCGTGCATTTACAAATGTGTTTGAGGGCCGCAAAATATCCAATGGCGGGCCGCATTCGGCCCGCGGGCCGTAGTTTGCCCACCCCTGGGTTACAGGTATGATATGTATTGAGAAATAATTGATTTATCGTTCCTACCTGAAATTCATAGCTATCCTTAGACCTACCTAACATTGGTTGTTGATTGTTATATGGGGGATTGACGCCTCTTGCCGAGACACGACAAGACTGGAATCTATGTTGTTCTAACATTAAGTAGTGTAATAATTTATTGTAGTTACTTGAGTGTCACAGCGATAAAGATATTCTTTGAAGTAATTTATATGCATTGGAACGTGCATTATAGTTTGGTAAATACCATGCAGATGTTGGAAGAAACGGTCACCACGCTTCTAATCAGTTTCTGCTCTACAGATCATGTTACAGTGTTTACATTTGATTGTGCCATAATTATGTACAACGTATACAAAAAAGTGAAGTCTTCTATTACGCCCTTCTGGAACTAAACATGCATCCAGTTACCTCCCTAACACAACCATGTCGTTATCAAACCTTTCACGAGCTCCTGTGTCACATTGGTTACTAAATTGAGATGTAACTGTGCTTTTATCAAAAAGGTTTTGGGATGTCAAGAGCCATCTGCTCACAGCAAAAAGGAATAATTAATCAACGTAATCATCATCATTATAATCATCGGCATCATTATCACCATTATAATCGCCGCCATCATCATCACCATTATAATCACCACCATAATTACATTCACTGCATCATTATCATCATTATAATCACCTCCATCATTATCATCATTACAATCACCTCCATCATCATCATCATTACAATCGCCGCCATCATTATCATCATTACAATCACCGCCATCATTATCATCATTACAATCGCCGCCATCATTATCATCATTACAATCACCGCCATCATTATCATCATTACAATCACCGCTATCATTATCATATTTAGAATGTCTGTCATCATTATTATCATTATTATTACCGCCATTATTATCATAATTATAATCACCGGCATCATTATCATCCTCATAACGGTGGTCACTCAGATTGGGAAGAGAAAATGAAAGAATAAAATCCTCAATAATAGTGAACAGCCTAACGTACTAAAGATGTGAGGGCTGGTGAAATCAGAGTATTGAGAGGGAAAGAGCAGAGATATGTAAGGAGTATTGCAACAAAATACAAAACACAATAACAATATCAATAAAAACAAACAATGTGTCGACTAAAACATCTTTATCAGGACAAAAAATAAACAACAAGGAATGAATACTAAAAACAGAGAATCATAATGTAAGATAGCATCAAAAGAAAATGATAAGGGGGATAAGAAGAGAGAAAGAAAAAAGGGAAACATACAAATAAGGCAAAAATTGAAGAGATAGAGAGAGAGAGAGAGAAGGGAGAGAGAGAGTAAAAAAGAAGCAATATATCAAGAATAACTACAAATAACAAAAATCTGAGTGATATCAAATACAAATGTACGAATCTGACATTCAGTGTAGTCAAACAGACTGGTTGAAGTAAATGTACAATGGAAAGGAATTGAAGATATATTTCCCTCGTATGTTGCCGGGTCCCGAAATGGGAGTAAAGAATAGCGACAGTGCTACATTCCATGTATTTTCTAAAAGTCAACTAAGGAGGGTGTGGGACAGAGTTGGTTATCTCATCCAACAGACATTTCTAGTGATCTTCTATGTTGAAGTCAGAAGTGTCAAGATGAAAGTTGCAGGCATAGCAGAAACTATAAACAATTAGCAATAGATAGAAAAAGGTCAATAGTGGGCATAAGCAATAACCAAGAACTACAACAACTTGCAACGAGGCACTGAATATGTACAGATTTGATTACTACCCTGTGCACATTGGCTTTGCATGTGAGTGGTCACGGGTTCATTCCTCATTTTAGGCGAAAATGTGGGTTTTTTTCGGACCACAACAGCTCCCGTGTCCACCAAGCAATAATTGGGTACAAATTCCAGTATTGGATAAATTTGTGTTCATTGTCATAATTAGGTACCGGATCAGTCCTGGAAATGAATACTGCGAGGGAGAGGAAATATTTATCGCCCTCATAGGCCTATAGCAGAGCCAGTGAAATGTGAGATTGCCATCAACCCACATCCCTACGGCAGTTAAATGCTATGGGTTAACTGTAAATTTAATATGTGCCATATATAGCCCATATAGAAAAAAACTGTAAGACCATGATACAAAAAATTATATTCTGCTGATTACATCCTGCAGGAGATTGAGAACAAACACTGAAGAAGAAGAATATGGATTAGGCACACGTTCAGAAAACTAGTAGAAGATATAGCTAGAAAGTCGAAAATATAGAACTCACAGGAAAAAATAAATCATGGACCACATAGGATCACACACACACACACAGACACGCGCGCACACACGCACGCATGCACGCCACACGCACGCGCGCGCACACACACACACACACATACACACAAACAGAAAAAATAAGGTGGACTTGATAGATATTGGAAGCATATTGAATGAAGGTGTGAAAATATCCAATACAGAAACAAATGAAACATCCTTGTCCTAGAGCAGGGGTGGGCAAACTACGGCCCGCGGGCCGCATGCGCCCGCCATTGCATATTTTGCGGCCCTCAAACACATTTTTAAATAAACGAACGATTGTCACTGTAAATCTGATTTAAAAATTAAGCATGTTATTGGCCCCTATGTCAGTGTCATAAACCTCATCAGATCAAGAGGACTCAATCACAGGCAGTTCAGAGCATTACTAGACGATCTAGAAACTGAACATTCTGATGTCCTGTACCACAGTACAGTTCGATGGTTGAGTCTCGGAAAGGTCTTAAGGAGAGTAAGGGATCTTAAAGAAGATATAGTAATGTTTCTAGAGATGAAGTGCGTATAATGTGACTTCAATGCTAACATTGTTGATGCGGAGTGGACGCTTGACTTTATTGAACTGAATGTTAAACTTCAGGGCAATGGTTTGTTTGCAGATGAAATGTATGTTCATGTAAAATCATTTCAAGCCAAACTCTCACTGTTTTCCAGACAAGCATGTTTTGTCACTTCCCTTTGCTGAAACAAGAAACTATTTCTGGTGAAATGAGTAATAAATGCAAAGCTCAGTTAGATGTATTGGTTGAAGAATTTGGAAGAAGATTCCAAGATTTCAAGAACTTGGAGCAGCACTTCAATGTTATCAGTTTTCCTCTCAGTGCAGAAGCTGATGAAGACCCAGAGCACATACAGTTAGAGTTGCTTGAATTACAAGCCAATCATTATCTGAAGGAAAAATTTAAGTCTGAATGTTTGTTGGATTTCTATGGTTCTTTGCCTGAATAATGATTCTCAAACTTAAAAAAAAACTTTGCGGCTGAATTTGTGTAATTATTTGGATCTACATATATTTGTGAACAGGCATTTTCTTGCTTAAAAATCAACAAATCTAAGAACATGTCTTTATTATCTGATTGCAACTTAAATGCAGTCATGCACATTTCTACAAGAAATCTTGTTCCAGATTTCAAAGAAAGTATAACATCTTACAAGCAATTACATATATCTTATTAGGAATTAATAACATCAACAAAGTTGTAACTGCTGTGACTGTATGTGTATGGTGTTGTTTTTTTAATCGTCATTAAAACTATTGATATGAACCCATATTGTAAACTGTAAGCAACATAATATTTTTCTACTCTCGTTAAAATATTTGCAAAACCTTTTATCCATATTAGAAAATATACTGTTATAGTGTAAGTCTGTTAGAAATGTTATTTATTTCAGAAGTTATCTATATTATGTAAAACTACCCTTCCTTACAATAAAAATATTTAATTGATTACTTACCAAAAATTTAAAAAAAATATACATAATATTATATGTGGCCCTCCAATAGCTTTACAATTTTCAATGTGGCCCTCTGCACAAAAAGTTTGCCCACCCATGTCCTAGAGCTTAATATATTTATTTATTTAATGATACATTGTTGTATTGAACTAATGAAACTGTTATCGGTATTTATATGCAGAATGGAACAGAAAAATCAGACAGGAACTGTTTTCTCACAGTTGCTTGTTTCCATTGCTACTCCTCGGAAGTACTATGCTATGGTAAAAATGTGATTAATTACAGTCATTTTGCCTCACTTAATCACTTCTCGATCCCCTACTTAATCACTCCTTCAATCACTCACTTAATAATTCCCTCGATCATCCACTTTATCACCATCTCGATCACTGTGTAGTGCACACATTGTACCACAGTATAGTGTATACATTGTACCACAGACTACTGCACAAATAGAACCACAGTCTAGTGCACACATTCTAACACTGTATAGTGCACACATTGTACCACATTCTAGACGTCGTTGCGTCTATGGGTCTCATCAATGGTCCACCACAGAAACCACACATGCAACAGAGAACCTTAGCAGATGACATGCCGTTATACTGAGGCTCTATTATGGAAGCTTTGTAGCATGTCATCTATACAATTATAGACACCCTCTCAGTAGGAGGCTCATTCAATAGGCATTACACTAAGCTGGAAGCTGAAGTATCCTGGGTATGAAAGAAAGCTCAGAAAAACCACATCACTGCACATAGGAAGTAAGAGCTAATCGGTCGCAATTTCTGGGGTTCTCAAACACACAAACAAACATCAACCTAGTGCAAAAGTCAAAAGACAAAGGTCTAGTGCACACATTGTAGCTCAGTATAGTGCACACATTGTACCACGGTCTAGTGCATACATTGTAACACGGTCTACTTCACGCATTGTAACACGGTCAAGTACACACATTGTAACACTGACTTCTTATATGTGACGTGTCATTTGAAGCACAATGTTATCTCTGCCATCCTGTAAGACTCCCGGTTCTGTGTAAACTTTTCAGTCTCTTACAGTGTTATATTCAAAAGGTATAACCTTCGTCTAACACAGTCTTGGTCTGTTTCATGTTCTCTTTCCTTGAATTTTTACCTCCATGATTTTACCTTTATCTAACCCAGTCTGTCTTTCTATATATATATATATATATATATATATATATATATATATATATATATATATATATATATATATATATATATATATATATATATATATATATATATATATATATCCAGACTATTTTAGCTTATTATATTTGATATTTTTGTACAGCATGTGTTTATCTTTGTTCAGGTCTTTACTGGCGTTTGCTTTGGTTCGTCTTTCTGTCTACGATACTCTTAAGACCTTTTTATAACATTTATCTCTAATGCATATATTTGTCATTTCAGATGTCATTGCCTACGTCTCAGAACTACATGAAGCTGTTGTAGACAAATATAGCTTCTTAATAGTTGTAACTTTGACTTTCTGTTTGCTTTTGGTCATATCTATTTTTATCTGTGATGCTTTTTTGTGCGTTAATTATTAATCTCTTCCTGATCTCTGCTGAACGATATCCCGTAGTATTAATATTACTGTGATGTTTGACCCAATATGTTCAAAGTGCAAGTTCACATTGATCTGTGTCAGTAACTATTGTAGAAGTGAAGCCATTTCTGTTAACATTAATTATTTTGATCCGGTCACGAAAAGTAAATTCGGAGGCCATATCTGAAAATAAGCACCTTAAAATAATTCGTCAAAGTTGGAAATCAATAAATGTTACCAGAAGAGTAACAAACAGAAGCAGATTTATTTTCAAATGTCGAGATATAAGCTTTAATTGCATGTTATCATTACATAAATAATAAGTGGATTGCAGTAGAACTGTGATCCGTAATTTAGAAAGCTAAAAAACAGTGTAACGTGGCATTACAAAATTGAATTTAAAATCCTAACAAAATATTTCGTTTTAAAAAACGGTCCTAATGAAGCACAGACAACAATACTTCATAGGGACAGTAATATTTATTAACACAACAAAAACTAAATGATGGATACACCATTTTACTTATTGATGTTACTGAAATTGAAGAATAAATTAACACTTTTATTGTTGTTACAAATATCACATTATCTCGGGTCTTTGTTACCTCTAATATTTTATGGTAGTGTGTCCTGATATAACCTAATTGGACTTTGTCCACTTGTTGAAAAGGCCACGCCTCTCCGAAAGAGAGGCAAACTCATTAACCTACCTACCTACAAAGAGGATGATTTAATAATCTACACTGATGAATCAGTCATTCGTCATCAACGATTTACTTGGGCTTTTTGAGCACAGTGCTGTGGGATACTTGTCAAAGAAACTAGCGCTGTCTTTACTACAACGCAAAAGTCTCGGCTGTAAGCCGTAGTGTAGCACCGAAAAGATTCTCGGATAGCTAGAAGTTAGAAGTTTTAGTACAAGTGCTTATAAATTTGTGTATGCCATAAGTTGTTACAGTCAGAGCTTGAGTAGCTCTAAGTTGAGAGGCGGTGTAAGTCTCCAGAAAAGCAAGGCTTCTCGCTGGATATCAGATAATCGAAACAGACAGCTTTAAGGAGTTGAACCTATATTGGGAACCTTACATTCCAGGAAGTCAAAGCAGCATCGCACAGATCACGGGACTTTAATTTGTTCACAGATCACGGAACTTAGAATTTGTGCATCCTCTACAGGTAGATAGAGTACAACAATTGCCGTTACGATCGCGGCACAGTCTTTTAGTATAGACACATATTGTGATATAAGAATCTCGGGTTGTAAATTCTAGTCGCTTACCATCACGCGCGGGGAGTCCGTAGGTTAGGTAGATGAAGAATCTTAGACTGCAGAACAGGACGAATGAATGTATTAGCGGCAAGCCAGTAAATTAGGAAATGTGTGATTGCCCAAGATTATGTATATGCGAATTATATATGTTGTACCACTGGATGTAGTAACCTTGATGTTGTAAATAAATAAACTGACTATATATATATATTGGAACTCTGGGGTCTCGCCTCTACATATATTGCCATCTTCAATACCCAACATCGCTCTACTACAGTAACACCTATGGACTTGTATGGAATGATCTGATGATAACTTGCAGTCATAACTCATAAATAATTACTTTACAATTCCAATTCTTAGCATTAATAACGTTGAATAATTAATTCACAAGTCCATTTCTTAGCATTAATAAAGTTGAATAATTAATTAACAATTCCATTACTTAGCATTAATAAAGTTGATTAATTAATTAACAATTCCATTTGTTAGTATTGCTACGTTGAATGATGCATTCACCATTTCTTCCGCTGACATTAATTTTTGGAGTGTTGCGTTTATTAATATTTTATATTTGCTATGTCTTATCTTCTATGTCTAATGCAGAATTTGTATTTGAACAACGTCGTTTCTGTGTGATTATACCGAATGGCAAATTCTCTTTAATTCATTTTGCCTCTTTTTACCGTAATTGTACATTGCTACTGAGATTAATGCGTATGAAAGAAAAAGATCACAGCATACATTTCGTGACTACCATAATAGCTATAGCAACCTTCTTAGTGTTGAAATACAACTTACAAATAAATAACCAAGAAGGTACATATATTTTTACAGACAACAGTCAGTTACAAGACCTGCGAAAAAGTGAGTTCAGAGATGGTTTCTGTGGCCCACATGGCATCGTTCTTGTCAAGTCAGAGGTAGGAAAACTTATTCATCTGCTGCCACTGAGATGTTGGAATACTACTTGTCCGATGGACTCCATTTGCCATTACAATCCGGCCGATCGCAAGGAATACTGTTGTTCCAAAGGAAAACACTGTAATGCTGTCTGAATTTTTCAATCGTCAAGTTTCAAGTATTTAATTAATTATTATTGTTAATGTCAATAATCTCAGTATTAATAGCCGTACATGTTAGTTTGAAGTATAATTAATTAGAGTTGGTTTAGTTGCTGATCCATATGTCCATGGGGTCATACCCTTTGATCCAATGCCATTGTGTGATGTATGTCTGTGTTTGTTACCTGTTGTTTTGTTCCATATAAAGTGTTCCATCTACCTGGCATCCAAGGGACAAACATTATCATGACGGAATCCACTGCATAACATTGATGACGTCATGAGATAGTAGCAGAGGGTTGGCATGGTGATACATGTAAACTATTTCAGGCTTACAATGTTCATCACATTCCAGTACTTGAAGAATATGTTAAAATAATAATGTTTTGGATTTATGATAGAAAGATGTCAAATATGGTCTTCAGGTGGTACAAGGCAAATTCTAGTGCTGTTGTTTCAGCTTATTGATTGGGACATATTTCCCTACAGGCATCAAACATGTCAGATGTTTTGTCTAATGATTCTATATATACACTATAACTGGCTTTAATAGTGAATTTGTAAGCAGACGTATCGGTATATGCATGAATCCATTGTTCTGGGTAGACGTCTATTGAATCATTAGAGAGGTGATTTGAAATCATGTTGAGAGATTGACTTCATTGAACAGTTAATATTAATGATGTTCATAGATTGGATACGTGGCCGTACGGCTAGAACGCCGGTCTCAGATTCCTGGGGCCCCAGGTTCAATCTGCAGTTGGAACAAGGATTTTTGTCTTTCGGAGGTGCAATAAAAATTCTTCCTGTACACGTCGCGGCGACAGCGTTGGCAAAGCGGCCTTTTTTCCCAAAGCCTAAAAGCCTCCTTTCGACAGTGATGTCATGACAGAAATTACAACTCACATTGCACTAGCATCAAGTACCTTTAACGGACTGTCTAATAACTGAAGATTAAAGTCAATCAGCACACGCAGGAAAATGCGTTTATTTAATTCCTGCGTTATTCCGGTGCTATCATATGGATGTGAGAGCTGGAAAAGTTCTTCATCTTCAGAAAACAAATTACTGAGTTTCAAGAACAAATGTCTTCGTATGATAACTAACACCCATTGGAGTGAATTCAAATCAAATGATAAAATCAGAGAAGAGACACATCAAAATTTCATCGCAGTTGTTATCAGGAAACGCCGTTGGTCCTACCTCGGGCATGTCCTATGCGCAGACATCAACAGAATATATCACCAATCTCTTGAATAGATACCTACAGGCAAAAGAAAACAAGCACTCAGAAGAAAAACACTTAGAGAAAGTAAAACAATCAATATCCATACTATCCAAGAACTGCACATAATAGCTTTGAACAGACATAATTGGAGAGATCTGACCTCTGCCTACGCGCTAACTTCAGCGCAAAAGGAAAATGAATGAATGAATGAATGTAAAGCTCTTTAACAGGAAAACACGCAGTAATGAAAGTTTATAGATTGGATTCATGACAGCTAACGTCACGGATATTCAAAGACTAATTTAATTATTAAGTTAGATTGAGGGTTACTCAAGGGGAATATATAATATGTTTGCAAGTGCACCATCATAATCCGATGGCAATTTGACGGCTATTATAGTTGGATTATTTAATACTGTCAGTATTATGATGTTAAACTGAAAATCAGATTGATTTCTCAATAACTTCGACAACGACAATGATGAGTCACAGGCTGACAGAAATTAGTGTTAAACATTTACTACTATCGAAAGAACATCTCTGCAGGACTAAATATTTGTTTCTCTGGAACAAGAAATCCTCAGTTATCCTGGTTACATCCATTGTGTCAAGAGTAAAGTTACATCGGTTCTGATAAATAACTTAACTAACAAATGGACTAACAGAAAGCCCGCTTGACTGATTTCCTAAATAAATAGACAATTAAGTTAATAAATAAGTAAATAACCAACAAACTAAGCAGATAATCAATGAACTAAATAACTAACTAACGATTAACTAACTGGCCGAATGCCTAATAATAGACTAACAAACTGCCTAAATAACTTACTAATTAGCTGGCTAACTGACCAACTAATTGATTTACTGACTCATAAACTGACTTACTAACTAACTAACTGACTATTTAACTAATTGATCGCCTGATTGACTGACAAATTAACTAGTTAACTGACTGACTTACTAACTGACTGACTAACTGCCTAAGAAACTACGAACAAGCTGATTGACTGACTGACCACCTAACTATGCGATTGACTGATAAACTGATTGAAGGTCGTTAGATATACTTTGACAGAATCCTTGAAGCAGTTCTTCTGTGCACCAGCATGTCGCTGTCCCATAAAGAATTCATCGTACATCATTCATTGTGAGAATCTCTTGTCTGTTATGTGTACCAACAGGTACTGTCCATCTCAGTCGGAGCTTCTTCTGCCTTGTATAAATGTATTATTCAAACACATAGATGATTTGAGTTACCACTCTTCTGTAACTTCTGTAAGATAATATCGTAAGATGCACAAGAAATCTCGGTATTGATAGAAATAGGGTAGAAATATCTTAAGAATTAAACACAAAATATTTGAATGTTTAATTACTGAATAATTCAAGTGTATTAGTTTCAAGTATACATAGGATGAAAAATAAAATTAGGAAAAGTTGTATATTAATGTTTCTATGAGCTTGGTGCTCTTTTCACTATATTGTGTTTTTTTTGGTAATCATTTTAACAAATACTGAATTCATAAATAAACTAAAAATGGTATCGATTTTGATTATTTAATTTTAAGAATACTAAATAAACTGAAACTAAAGCACACACACTATTTAGGCTTAATTAGACAAGTCTTTAGTAAAACTGCTTGTATTAATGTATAACATACAGAATATCGCACAAATCATGTATTTTGTTGAACGTCTCAAGGATCCACTGAAAAGCATCTGGCTTTAAAGGGAAACAACTGTTAAAAATATGAATTAAAAATTGACCAAAATATTTGAGTCAACTAGGGCTTGTTGTAAACAAAATGATACACCGTGTAATATAGGTTTAATGGAACACCGTCGATAAGTCTCAACAAGAAACACAAACAACTTCTGTGTTTATAGATGACTGGTAGATCCAATAAAACTAGTGTCAGCATCTCTTATTCATATTTTCAGATATCAAAGCCACACCCAGCCCACCTTTAGATACACCTAACATAACAAAGCCCACTGAAAAAGACACTGCTACAACTCAAAATAAGAGCGGAGCAAAGCTTCCCGGTAAAGCTGATAGTGATGAGTTTCCTGACACAACATCAACACCTCTGAGCACAGTCATTGATACATTTCAAACAGATAGTGGACACACGGAAGAGGTAGACATGATTGTAGCAAAAGCAGAAGTATTTTCTAAGTTAAAGGGAAGTACTTCTACATCACATTCACTGACCACAGAGCAAAGTCCCATCTCAACGACTCAACTTTCAGATAACACAACTGCACAACAGATTTCAACAACCCAGATGTCACTACATTATCTCAGCTCGACAATAACAGTGACACCACAAAAGTATCCAAATTCAACACCCATTCAAGTGAGAGCTGCTGTACGGGAAGACTATCAAAATATCACAACTTTCCAGATGTTACAAGTTGAAAACACACAAAGTGGTCCGGAAATCAGAAACATTACGACATGTGAGTTCTTATTGCATTTTTTGTAAAATATTTTCATGATTTGAGAATTATGAATTTTATCATTTATGGGAGTTTACGGTATATTTGCATTATATGTCTACAATATTACTGTTTTTACGTGTTCTAGAATTGCTGTAAACTTTAATTTTTATGAACCTGACATAGAGTTTGAGGATTTCAACTAATATCGACGTCTAGTCTAAAGGCTTACCACATTTAAAACAAAGATAGGCTACATCAAGATAATAATTTCGTTTTCTATGTCTTATTGGTAGTCACTTGAGGTTATTTATGTGTTACTTGTCCATCACAAGTGATGATGCCCACTCCTATGTGAAATTCCGGTAAAGTTATGTCATTGACACTGGGCTCATAGATGACTAATGAGCTTTATTTGAGTCGCAAAGCTCCTTGGATAAGCCAAGCATGGTATGATCGTGTTAGAATAGATCGTACTTGGATAAGCCGAGCATGGAATGATCACTTGAGATCATAGTTTTCCAAACTTTTTCGGACCACTGCCCACTTAACATGACATAAATGTTGCAAACCCCAAAAATATATAGTATTCCCGCGTTCGATATTTTCGAGATCAATAACAGCTAATGATGCAGTACTGATTATGTAGTTAAATTATTAAAAACATTAGTGACCAATATGTGCTTTATAGTGAACACAGTTATTGTTATACCGATTTTGATGAAACAGTCTATATGTGAAGATTGTAAAGTGTATGATCGAATAACAATATAAAAATTTCATACAGCGGTTTAAGTATAAAAACTCGGAATGTATATTAATAGATTGACTTGCATTAGTAAGAATATTATTATTATAATTAAAACACCATAAAATACATTACAAAATATAAAGTAAAATAACGAAAATATGTAATTTGTAAATATATTTTGTTAATTGTGTTCTTTAGGGAACAGTCGAACGCTAGACCGCCTTAACGCACATCCCTCCCCCAAAAGTGCTTAAAAGGATTCAGCAGCCACTAGGGCGCAATACCACCCAATTTGGAAAACTATACTGTAGATTGTGTTTGGATACACCTAACATGGTATGATTACTTTAGATGGTGCTTGGATAAGTCGAACATGGTATGATCACTTTAAATATTGTTTGATCCACTGGTCTTTTTCCAGCTAAGATTTGCTTTTGAGATTCTAAAATTCTCCTCTTTTTTACATGGTTGGTTGATTGCTGATACAGCGGTCCATTGTCTCATGATCTGTGACCTAGGCATTATATTCCTGGGAAGTATTTTTTTACTTGATGCAGCACAATTTTATAATTCTGATCCGTGAATAGAAATATTACTTGCACTTGATTTGAGAAGTTGTCCAATTCAATGATATCACTCTCTTTCTCAAATAATACTTGTGGCAAGATGAATCGTGACCACTGACTATGAGATCCAATGCAGTAGATGATGTTAACCTTTTACGTGTCTCACCATGCTCTAAGCAGTCCACACCATGTTGATGAAAATCACCTTCAGTACCCGATGGAGTGACAAGCGTTTGAGATTCATTAGCGTTTATGATTTATTCTCGTTTATGATTCATTCGCGTAAACCGCTGAATTTCAGAAATAATTAAACAACAATTGTCCGTTATAATTTGGAGCGATTAATCAATCCATCAATCCATCACTCCACCAATCCCGCAATCCTAATATACATGCAACGGGCTCAAAGGGGCAGAGAATAAAATCACTGTACTCGTTTTCCCATTATGTACTCATCCTCTCTCAACAGAACAGCACGCTTCCCTCTCAGAATATCATTCTCAGCTGAACAGCACACTTCCCTCTCAGAATATCATTCTCAAGTGAACAGCACATTTCCCTCTCAGAATATCATTCTCAACAGAACAGCACACTTCCCTCTAACAATATCATTCTCAACAGAACAGCACACTTCCCTCTCAGAATATCATTCTCAGCTGAACAGCACACTTCCCTCTCAGAATATCATTCTCAACAGAACAGAACACTTCCGTCTCAGAATATCATTATCAGCTGATTAGCACACTTCCCTCTCAGAATATCATTCTCAACAGAACAGAACACTTCCCTCTCAGAATATCATTAACAGCTGATTAGCACACTTCCCTCTCAGAATATCATTCTCAGCTGAACAGCACACTTCCCTCTCAGAATATCATTCTCAGCTGTACAGCACACTTCCCTCTCAGAATATCATTCTCAACAGAACAGCACACTTCCCTCTCAGAATACCATTCTCAACAGAACAGAACACTTCCCTCTCAGAATATCATTATCAGCTGATTAGCACACTTCCCTCTCAGAATATCATTCTCAGCTGAACAACACACTTCCCTCTCAGAATACCATTCTCAACAGAACAGCACATTCCCTCTCAGAATATCATTCTCAACAGAACAGCACACTTCCCTCTCACAATATCATTATCAGCTGAACAGGACGCTTCCCTGTCAGAATATCATTCTCAGCTGAACAGCACACTTCCCTCTCAGAATATCACTAATAGAACGAAAATGAGTATTTTCAATTATAATCCTGAGATAGAACTAACGACTTCGTAAATACTAAGCAGATTTTTCTTGATTCTTGATTAGAAAATGGCTTCACGGCACGTGGGAAATTCCCATAAGTGCTCCGTCCTCCTCTCCAGCAGCCATCCCAGTATATGTAGACTTATATTTCCGGTCAGGTGTTGATTGTGTGATCTTCGGGACTTTCCAAAACAATTTACTTTTCCTTCCCTAACCTCTAGATACTCCCATTTCTAACATTCTCTGTATGTGTACGTTCTCAACCTCATTGACATCATCTGCATCTTGAAATGAATTTATTACTGCCTTCATTAAGTCTGCTTTATCTCTTCTCAGCAATGTGCCGTCTATCGCCGCATTGCCTCCCAATTTCGGCTCTTTCGTTTCCTCTGACCCCAGCATGACCAGGGCTGTATATCCATGAAATTCTCTGGACAACTGAGCTGTACAAAGCAGAAACACGTCTTAACAATTACCCTATTAGATTTAATCTAATTTAGACTGTAAAACACACAATATCATTATTAAAATGTATATCCTCTTCTTCTGTGTTCGCTCTCTTATAACCACATCAAAAATAAATTGTATTATTTCCGCCGGGGAGCGTGAAATACGTTGTACTGCAAGCTCCACAGTTGAACTGTGTTATTTGCACATTGATTGGCTCACTTTGTGACCGGAACAAAATGCATACAGTTTAATACAATTGATAAAGTTTGAATATTGAATATTGTTGATTACAATGGGAATAAAACAGATTGGTAGCATATCATATTTAGAATGTAGCTATTAAACCAGCATTTTTTGGCTTTATCTATTTTTATGCAATATAAACACATTCAGCAGTTTGCAATTGCTTTCTGAACGGTTCGCATGCACAATTGCCTGCCGCGTGATTCGAACCCGGTACCTTGGTCGACGCAGACGTCCACTGTTCCAAGCCGCCACAATGTGTATAGTTTATTAAAAAGGATATAGTTTATTAAAATGTGTTTATTTTTATTAAAACGATTATAGTTTATTAAAATGTTTATAGTGTGCTAAAACTGAATATAGTTTACTAAAAAGTATGTAGTTTATTATAAGTGTGTACAGTTTAATTAAATTATATATAGTTTATCATAATTGTATATGTTATATAAGTTTATTAAATGTATATATTTTAATAAATTCCTATCCTCGTGTTTCCACAGCCGGTCTTAAGTGCATACTTTTGAATATTCTAGAACATACTCCAACATCAGTTCCACAAAATATTGTAGACGAACATGGACAACCGGTGAACATTTCAAGGATTACTCTAATTGTAGAGAATAAAGACATTAATTGCTTACAGGGCTGGACGTATTCATTCAAGGATGATACGGTGTATCTGAGTAATGTCTGCAAGGTTCAGTTCCAGATTTGTTACGAGACAGGCTCGCCGGACTCCCCGAGTTTGTCAGGTAAAGTTTGATATTTCTTACTGTTTGTTTCCTTCCCCAAGTTTGTCAAGTAAAGTTTGATATTTCTTACTGTTTGTTTCCTTCCCCAAGTTTGTCAAGTAAAGTTTGATATTTCTTACTGTTTGTTTCCTTCCCCAAGTTTGTCAAGTAAAGTTTGATATTTCTTACTGTTTGTTTCCTTCCCCGAGTTTGTCAAGTAAAGTTTGATATTTCTTACTGTTTGTTTCCTTCCCCAAGTTTGTCAAGTAAAGTTTGATATTTCTTACTGTTTGTTTCCTTCCCCAAGTTTGTCAAGTAAAGTTTGATATTTCTTACTGTTTGTTTCCTTCCCCAAGTTTGTCAAGTAAAGTTTGATATTTCTTACTGTTTGTTTCCTTCCCCAAGTTTGTCAAGTAAAGTTTGATATTTCTTACTGTTTGTTTCCTTCCCCAAGTTTGTCAAGTAAAGTTTGATATTTCTTACTGTCTGTTTCCTTCCTCGTTTGTCAAGTAAAGCTTTAGATTTCTTACTGTCAGTTTCCTTCCCCAAAGATTACCAATTGTTTTTTCTATCTCTTGTTTATCGTGTGTGCTGGGGTGGGGGGGGGGGTGAGGAGTTATTCAGAGGAAGGGGAAAAGAGTAAATAAGTAATGAGCTTGCAACAAAGTAAAACACTAATACCAACAGAAACAAACGACGTTTCGACTAAAACGTCATAAGGACAATAAAGAAATTTATATTGCAAGGAGAGAATCATAAAGTAAAAGAGGAGCAAAAGCAGATAATAAAGAAGAGGACGCCAATGTGTTGTCGGGGCCCGAAAGGGGAGCAAATAATAGCAACACTGTTTATCTTTCATGCATGTCGTACGAGGCGACTAAAGAGATTATGGAATTGAGTTGACTGTCCCATCCCATATAGATTCAGTAACCCAACGCCATGCTGAAGTCGGATGTGTCAGGCCAAAAGGCGCATATATTGAAGCAATGCTATAAACCATGACACAACGCATTCCGTTCTCCGGATTACATCTTGCTGAACTGCAGGAGTTTGAGAACGAACGCAGAAGAAGAAGAAGAAGAAGAAGAAAGGAAAGTAGGTAATAGAATTACAAAACGACGGATTACAAATACCATACTGTTTATATGAGTTTATTCAGAACTGTATTTCATACCTAGAAGTCTTCAACTCAGCGTATGTAATGCCGTGATAAGAAACCTCCAACTCAGAGGGGTTATATGTGTGCCTATACAGATGTACATGTTCCACAATTATGTGCACTATGATTGAATCATATGAAAACCCGTAATCATTTAATGATATTAAAGTTGGCCATCTTGACCACAAAGTTCGAATGAATGGATGGCTTCAAACCGTCTGAGACTTGTAGTATAACGATGAATGTGATGACAATGACCAGGATAATGTGTTTGGAATCTAAGAGTGCTACACTAGCCGGTTTTCTTAATGATACTATGAGAAGGTTTCGATAGTTTCCGTCGGGCTATCTACGCCGTCAGTGGTTTGAGTCGGTGACGAAATTTTTGCTTAAGAATTACCTCAATTTTTGTAGATGGACTCGCGGGCCTATGGGAAAATGCGAGAAGACAGATATTTGACAGCGTGACCACAGTGACTAGCGGCAGTTAAATAGAACGTACTGATGTTTTGAATTAAATTCACGTACGAAGCATGATAACAAACAATACAATTCCTAAGACTGATTGGAAATAACCAGGTCTAGCTCTACCAAATCTTCTTTCAACTCAAGTAACAGGTCTTAACAAGATCACATTTGGGGGGGGGGGGGGGGCGGAGAGGGGGATGTCATTAATCAAGTACGGAAAACCTGTTTACTTGACTCCATTCTATAGAAACAAAGTCACCCTCAACACCATTCTATAGAAGCAAAGTAACCCGCCACGACATTCTATAGAAGCAAAGTAAGCGCGATTCAATTTTACAGAAGCAAAGTAACCAGCGACCCGTTTTATAGAATCAAAGTAACCAATGACATCATTATATATGATGAAAGTAACCAACGACCCCATTTTATAGAAGAAAAGAGATGTTGATATATTTAAAAATAAATTATATTTGAATAGATAAAATGAAATATATAGAAAATAGTCTTATAATTATATTAAAATAAATCTATGCTATTTTTGAGACTTTAAGAAATATATAAGTTATGATGTTGATTTTCATCTTTCTATAGATCACAATTTATATCAGGAAAACTGAAGTAAGGGTATTAACAAACAATAAATGTCCTCGATAACGCAACAACGCAGTAGATGGGAGTAGTCTATAGCATGTCAACATATTCAAATATTTGGATATATTAATAACATCAGATGGAAGATGTATTAAAGAAGTGAAATGTAGAAGTTTGGCAGGTAAAGACAACGTTTGACACGATGAAATCCGACATATGTAATATATATTTTTGTCAGTTGAGGTGAGATAGTTGTTGAAACTATATATAACCAATTATGATGTATGGGAGTAAATCATGGACGCTCAGCAGAACAGTGAAAAATTATATTAAAGCAGGAGATATATGGTTTTATAGAAGAATATTGAGATCACCATTACAGATAAAAAGCGGAATGAAGATATCTTGAAAGTCGTTAAATCAAAATGAGAGCTGCTTACCCGCATCAGAAATATACAGTCCATATTTTTCGGACACATCAAGAGAAGTGAAAGATGGAACACATTGTGAAAACAGTCAAATCAAAGTTCAAGAGAGATATGGGAAGACCAAGAGAGAAGATGTTTAACAACCTATCATTATGGCATGGTAGAGCATCAGTCTCAGAAATGATTGACAGTACACGAAATAGAAGGCTGTAGAAAGACATACTAACCAACGATAAACGGCATTGACCATAAGAAGTTGTTGCTTCAAATTTCATATTATGTGAGTGCACTTGATACGCCGCCGGCGCCACAGAAACCCCTTAGCGATTTGGGATTGCAACCCATTACTGGGAACCCGTGAATTAAAGAAGTAACTATAATTTAATTTTTCTGTTGCAACAGATCAAGATCAGGTTTGTGACAGAGTCCACCTTCTGAGCCAGAAGTTACGTCCAGCGGAAAGAGAATTCACAGACTTTTATGGAAACCCTGCGACAATCACAAGTTTGACAATCATAGAGCTGTTATCGTCGACTCCTTGCGTGAAAGAAAAATCTTACAGCTTTACTGGATCCGTAGCTCGTGCCACTGATGGCTGCAAGGGACTTTTCAACGTCTGTTATGATCTATTTCATAACAATTTGACAACATCAACTGTTAATCCCCCAGGTAGACAACAACATGGATATTCTAAGTTGAGTGGCAACTTGTATCTCTCTATCTTTTCTAATGGTTATCTTCAGTTAGTCTCATTTTAAATGTTGATGTTCATCATCGCCTGTATCGTCATCATCATCACCATCATCATCATATCATCGTCACTATACTTAGTAACTCTTCTAGGGTGGTGGAAAATGCATATATGGCTCCACCTCTATCCTATGAAAATTGAACAGAAACGGTTGCGGTATCAAAGGTGTCAACCTTTGATATGAAAGGATTATTGGCAGGGGAGCTGAAGCTCATGAAACCAAATCTGCATGTTGCGTAAAGGCAGAAAAGCCACATAATACCCAGTATTTAGCCCTTTCAGTTAGGTGACTTCTTCTCAAAGTATTGTACACTTTTGAGAGTTTTAGTCCTCTGGGTAAGAAATAAACCTCTGGGTAAGAAATAAACCGCTAGGTAAGAAATAAACTTCTGGGTAAGAAATAAACCCCTGGATAACCTTTTTTGGATTGAAACAACAAAATTTCTTCTGTACTCATGTTGATTCTTCATAAATAATTGATTCTTCATAAATATTTGATTCTTGATAGATAATTAATACTTGATAGATAAATAATTCTTGATAGATAATTGATTCTTGAAAAGGAACCAGTATCACTGCAAAAAAGATATATCGCTAATGTTCTTCCCGTCATTTGGTCAGCTATCTAAAAGTACATAAGCTCAGTCCGATTCATCTGTTGGTTTTGGGTTATTCGGGTCTTTCCAGTGAGGACGCACTTCGTCCCCACTTCCCTGGTCACTCTTATTCCAATTCGTCCCCACTTCCCTGGTCACTCTTATTCCAATTCGTACCCACTTCCCTGGTCAATCTTATTCCAACCACTCTCCAAATATTGATACATTGTATCTTTCATCATCCTCTTCTAGTACAGTAGGTATATACTACATGAACTACTTGAATAATACATTGACTTATTGTAGAATACATGAATTACTTGTAGAATACATGAATTACTTGTAGAATACATGAATTACTTGTAGAATACATGAACCACCTGTATAATACATGAATTACTTGTAGAATACATGAACCACCTGTATAATACATGAACTACTTATATAATACATGAACTGCATGTAGAATACATGAACTACTTGTAGCATACATGAACCACCTGTATAATACATGAACTACTTGTATAATACATGAACTACTTATATAATACATGAACTACTTGTATAATACATGAACCACCTGTATAATTCATAAACTACTTGTGTAATACATGAGCTACTTGTAGAATACATAAACTACTTGTAGAATACATGAACTACTTGTAGAATACATGAACTACTTGTAGAATACATGAACTACGTGTATAATACATGAACTACTTGTGTAATACATGAGCTACTTGTACAATACATAAACTACTTGTATAATACATAAATTTATTGTATAATACATAAACTACTTATATAAAACATAAACAGCTAGCATAATACATAAACTACATGTATTTCCCCAGAACCAGCGTTGATTTGCGAGACTGTGAAACTTTCCAGCACACATGATCAGGCATCAGCGAAGACGTTTAATGACGCACATGGACATACAGTGTACATAAAAAGCATTCACCTTTTACAACAATTTTCACCGATCCACTGCCGATATGGACTCGCACACAACTTCTCTGGTCCTGTTTTCCACGTCTACGGTGGATGTAGAGGATCGTTTAATGTATGCTATGAACTAAATAACATAGATAATAATACACACCGTGTGGAGGTAACATCACCAGGTAATAATACTACACCAGAAGTGGATGTGACATCTCCAGGTAATAATACTACACCGGAAGGGGATGTGACATCTTCAGGTAATAATACTACACCAGAAGTGAAGGTTACATCTCCAGGTAATAATACTACACCAGAAGTGAAGGTGACATCTCCAGGTAATAATACTACACCAGAAGTGATGGTGACATCATCAGGTAATAATACTACACCAGAAGTGAAGGTTACATCTCCAGGTAATAATACTACACCAGAAGTGAAGGTGACATCTCCAGGTAATAATACTACACCAGAAGTGATGGTGTCATCTCCAGGTAATAATACTACACCAGAAGTGATGGTGACATCTCCAGGTAATAATAGTACACCAGAAGTGAAGGTGACATCTCGAGGTAATAATACTACACCAGAAGTGGAGGTGACATCTCGAGGTAATAATACTACACAAGAAGTGGTGGTGACATCTACAGGAAATACTACATCAGGAGTAGAGGTGACAACTTCAGGCAATAATACTACACCAGAAACAGTGGTGACATCTCCAGGTAATAATACTACACTAGACGTGGAGGTGACATCTTCAGGTAATTGAAACAGGTCCCTAGACAGTAAGGAACTACGAGCAGAATCATATCAATCCTTCTTCTGTGATTTCTTGAACACTGTGCATATACGTTATGTTGCCTTTTAACGCCGACAAACAAAATCCATAAGACTAATTGTAAACAAGATAAGGGATGTGTTTTTTTGATTCTGTTCATAGGTCTTGAATGTTGAAAACCTGGACTGAAACATTGAATTGTGATATTATATTGTGTTTGTTTTGTTACGTAGAGGATGTACGCCTAAGCAGAGTTACGTACATTTGTCATATGACTGAGTCCTTCTGGTTATATTAGGGCATCTTGACGTCTTATATTGACCTAGATCTGATATTTTGTTTTTGTGTGCTATAATAATTAGAAAATAGAAAATCCATACACATATACGCATATACATATATAGTTTTACATTTATACAACTATCCTAAGATAAATTCATTCATAAAACACTGCTTGTTCAGACAAATATGATTATCTACATATAAATCCGTAACCCTGTCAGGATCGTCGGGGTACCACATCGGATGCATTAAGACATAGTTCTACAGTGATGTCCATCAATAAAGATACAGTTGTACAGAACCATCGTGTCTTGTCCAGTCCTTGATGTTGTGCGTCAATGATCATATTTGTCATCCTCTGTTTACTATATCTCAGTGAGCAAAATAGTTATTTGGAGGCACCATTTTTCCTCCAGATGGACAAATATATATATATATATATATATATATATATGCTACTATATATATGCAAACACTAATATATATATATATATACCCATAAATACACACACATAATATGTATAACAGTATATTCTGTGTGATACTATAGATACTTGTGTTCATGTCTATCGATTCTCTCTGTTCTGCCTTGGATCATGTATAACATACGTTAGTCTTTGACGTAAATCCTGACACATGGAAAGATGTAGATGGAAACTACATGGCGTTTTACAATAACGAATGGAACAACGAATGAAAATAGGTGATATGTAGCGTCTCAAGCGCAGAGACTAGCTAGAAAGTTAACCCAATGTGTAGTCTTTGTTTTTTACAACAAACCTGTTCGACTTAAATGTGTTCGTCATTTTTTCTCAACAATTTTAATGGGTAATTCCCCGGACAGTCAGATGTTTTTCGATGAATCATCACAACTTTCAAGATGAAACATGATTTCTATGATATTCTGCATGTATTTAAATTTGTAAAATCCTCTTTTGGAGAGAAAAAAAAACTGAGTTAAATACACAATTGCTTTTCATTTTTACAAAGACAATTTTCCTGTTTTAGTTTCACTCTAGTTAGTTTCAAACAATGAAATATTCAGTCTTGATACTATTTCCGTTTATTTCTGTATTAAGTTTTTGTAAAAATAAATACCTTTCCCTAGAAAAAGAAATTATAGAGATAAGAGTACCAAACCCATAGAAACATTAGTATACAACTTTTCCAAATTATTTTAACAGAAAATATGTATCTGAACCTAATATACTTGAAATATTCTCAACCATTGATTGATTGAGCGAGAATTCCAGCAATTTCGAATGGTTAGCTCTTACTTCCTATATGCAATGCGGTCGTTTTTCAGAGTTTAATTTCATACCCAGGGGACATCAGCTTTCGGCTTAGTTGCAATGACTATTAAGGAAAATTCTACTCAGGCCGGGTATATAATTGTATAGATTATGACATGCTTGACAGACATACAGGTGGGAAACATTACGAAATGGACATGTTACAGTCTGGATGAATGCATCACCAAGGCACGAGACAGGGAATATTGAAGGTTTGTTGCAGCCAACCTTCTTTCCTTAGACTGCACGTAATTATGAGGATGGCATATTGCATCTTTGTATATGTTAAAAATATGTTAGCATGCGCTTTTTTATAGCTTTGCGTAGCCACTCTTCTTAGATTTTCAGGGTTTTTACGAATGTCTGTGTTGGCTTGTATTTCTGTCTATGATATTCTTGTGACATATCTTATGACATTTCATTTCACATGCTGATAAATTATTTTCCAATCATACGTTATTGTCCGTGCATCACAACTATATGTTGCCACTGAAAAAAATATAGTGTGTTAATAGTTGTAACTTTATTTTTATATTTATAACATTGCCATAGATTTCTCATCCGTGATGTTTATTGTATGACCATTGTTTATGATCTCTACTCAAGCTCCACTGCCCATAAATGTATATAATACATAATCGCTCATATTTCTGCAGCCCCAGTGGTGATTTGCGAACATGTGGAACTATTCAGCACAGAAAATAAGGCAGTACAGAAGAAGTTCACTGACGCCGAAGGAAATCCGCTATCTATAAAATACGTTAAGCTTTTAAAACAGTTTTCCCTAGTCTACTGTGTACATGGACTGACATACAACTTCTCCGGTCCTGTTGTTCGAGTCTATGGTGGATGTAGAGGAAATTTCAATGTGTGCTATCAACCAGATACAATAGAGCATACTATATCAAGAGTGAAGATGACATCTGCAGGTAATACTACACCAAGAGAGGAAGTTCTATCTGTAGGTAAGTTGAAATGTTGAATTGAAGAATGTGGTATTTGTTTATTTGGTTAAGAACGGTAATTTAATAATTGCTAGGAGGAGAGCAGTAAGCATAAGGAAATCAGAAATTAGCGATTAAAAATGTGATTTTCTAGAAAACAGAGACAAAAATACACACACATACAGAGAAATCAGTTTTTTTGTTCTTTTGTAACATTGGCAGAAAGAATATTGGAAGTAAACTCTTGCCTAAATATTCGTTTTATGCAATGTATCAACATGATAACAATGCGAAACATAACGAAGCTATTAGCGTGCTATAAGATATGCATGTTTGTATTAAAGATGAAAGTATAACTTTTTTTAAAACATATTGGCAACGAACATCAGCTATACGAGTGGGTAATGAAGTAGGAACTTTCTCTTTACAGCAAAATCATAATGACATCAATAAACAGTATTCCTGGAATACTTGTAGTTGGGCACAAGATAAACTACATGAGATATGTTGACTACACTATCGTGATTAATTAAAGTGAAGAACATTTTCAAGACAGGAACAACATTGTTGTAATAGAAATTAAAAATAGAGCACTCCGTACATATAGAAAAAAATCCAGCATAATAGTTTGCCATTTATATAAAGCAAACATCCCCATCACGCAACATCACAGTGAATGGCTCAATAATACAACCGTTTCACCAATTGAACTACGTGGAGCCGCGATAATGTAATGTTGTCATTCTCCCGCCGACCACCATACCTAAGTTTCGAGTTCACCCGTTATTTGTTGCAAGAAATAAATATGACTCTCTTAGTTCACCAAACTGCCAGGAAGTAGGTACCAGTTCCCATGTCTTGGGGAAGTTCCAGGAATGACACTATCGCTACTGGGCAAGTGCGGTAACCAAACCGTCTGCTATACTGCTTGTTTTTAACTTATATTACCTATACCTTATTTTTAATATATAATTATATATATATACACACACATATATATATATATATATATATATATATATATATATATATATATATATATATATATCTTGGATCAAAGGTGACATCAGATGCAAAAATCACACTCCAAAACACAAAATAAAATAGGATAGGAAACATTTCACAAACTGAACAAGATTATCTGTAACAAATTCTTATAAATAGAAGTAAGCTTTTGATTTTGGTTAAGAAGGCGACATCTCTTGCTCAACGTTCTTATAGAGCAATTGCCTTTACTAAACGGGACTCACATTCGAGACGATGGCAATGGTGTCTAATTACACGAGACAGGTTCATTAACAGTGGAACACTTCGAGATAGACGATGTCGATACATATCTAAATCTCTGCTCACCGACTCCTGAAAACTGCTACACATGGACACGTTTGGGCCTGTAAAGTCCAAGTGGGTGATAAACCATAACGTCGTAAAACATATACTCATTTTTACTTGGGCAGATAGACATGATTTCACATGCCATAGAAGCACATCTGAATTAAAAGAATGCCGAAATATGATGTGCTAGGCCAAGAACGTGCAAATTAAACGGTAACGCAGCGTTATCGCACTGATAAATGCTGTTAGTCTTTACATTAAAAATATGTAGCCCTTATCTTCTTCTTCTTCTGCGTTCGTTCTCAAACACCTGCAGATTAGCAGGGTGTAGTCCGGAAAACGGAATGCGTTGTGTTATATTTTACAGAATTGCTGCGATATCTGCGCATTTCGGCCTGACACATCCAACTTCAGTATGGCTTTGAGTCACTGACCCTTTATGGGATGGACAGCCAACTCCATCCCACAACCTCCTTAGTCGCCTCTTACGACATGCATGGAAGGTAAACAGTGTTGCTATTCTTTGCTCCCCTTTCGGGCCCGGCAACACACGGATGATAGCCTTTATGAGTGCTGTTGTTAGTCTTCAAAAGGAAAATTTAAAGTCCTTATAGGTGATGTTGCTAGACCAATAAAAAGCAAAGTTGATAACTATGATATATTGTTAGATCTGAAAAACAAAGTTGATAGCTCTATGATATATTGCTGTAAGATCTGAAAAGCAAAGTTGATAGCTCTATGATATATTGCTGTAAGATATGAAAAGCAAAGTTGATAGCTCTATGATATATTGCTGTAAGATCTGAAAAGCAAAGTTGATAGCTCTATGATATATTGTTAAATCTGAAAAGCAAAGTTGATAGCTATCAGACCTGAAAATGAAAGCTTATTGTCTATAGAAGTGTTAATATTAGATTGTGAAATGAATAATATCATATGTATGTAATACTTTCTTGAATAAGAGTATTGAGAGAACGTTGATTTGAGAGAATATACTTACAATTCCAAAAACTAATATTAATAAGACGAAGAAAATAAACATTGTTGTCATACCTGAAATGAACTTATATATAAGCTTGTTCATGAGAAAGGTCAACAACTGTAAATACATACAATAATATTAACATACATATGTAGTCATAAAGTTTTGATTATAATAAATGAACTATGCATATGTTTACAGCTATAACGGAGATTTGCGAGCGTGTAGAACTTTCGAGCACAGAAGATCAGGCATCAGAGAAGACGTTCAGTGACACCGATGGAAGTGTGGTATCAATTAAAAGCGTTAAACTTATAAAACAATTTTCTCTGATTTACTGTCTACATGGACCTTACATATAACTTTTCTGGCGCTGTTTTCCAAGTCTATGGAGGATGTCGAGGAACGTTTTTTGTTTGCTATCAACTAAATCAAATAATGCATACTACTTCAAGAGTTACGCTGACATCTGCAGGTGCTACTACTACATCAGGAATGGAGGTGATATCTCCAGGTAATAATACTGCATCGGAAGTGGAGGTGACATCTCCAGGTAATGATACTACACCAGGAGTGGAGGTGACATATCCAGGTAATGATACTACACCAGGAGTAGAGGTGACATGTCCAGGTAATAATACTACATCAGGAGTGAAGGTGACACCTCCAGGTAATAATACTACATCAGAAGTGGAGGTGACATCTCCAGGTAATAATACTACATCAGGGAGTGGAAGTGACATCTCCAGCTAATGCTACTACATCAGAAGTTGAGGTGACATCTCCAGGTTATAATACTACATCAGGAGTGGAGGTGAAATCTCCAGGTTATAATACTACATCAGGAGTGGAGGTGACATCTCCAAGTGCTAATACTACATCAGGAGTGGAGGTGACATTTCCAGGTAGTAATACTTCATCAGAAGTGGAGGTGACATCTGTAGGTAGCAATACTACATCAGAAGTGGTGGTGACATCTTCAGTTAACGATACTACACCTGGAGTCGAGGTGACATCTCCAGGTAATAATACTACATCAGGAGTGGAAGTGACATATCCAGGTAATGCTACTACATCAGAAGTTGAGGTGACATCTCCAGGTAATAATACTACATCAGGAGTGGAAGTGACATCTCCAGGTAATGATACTACATCAGGAGTGGAGGTGACATCTCCAGGTTATAATACTACATCAGGAGTGGAGGTCTCATCTCCAGGTTATAATACTACATCAGGAGTGGAGGTGACATCTCCAAGTGCTAGTACTTCATCAGAAGTGGAGGTGACATCTGTAGGTAGCAATACTACATCAGAAGTGGTGGTGACATCTTCAGTTAACGATACTACACCTGGAGTCGAGGTGACATCCCCAATTGATAATACTACACTGGGAGTGGAGGTGGCATCCCCAATTAACAATACTACACCGGGAGTCGAGGTGACATCCCCAATGTACAATACTACACTTGGAGTGGAGGTGACATCTCCAGTTAATGATACTACATTAAGAGTGAAGCTGACATTTCCTTTTAATTATACTACACCAAGAGTGCAGGTGACATCCCCAACTGACAATACTACACCAGGAGTGGAGGTGCCATCTCCAGTTTTTTCTATTACACCAAGAATGGTGGTGACATATCCAGGAATTAATACTACACACAGAGAAGCGGTGACACATCCAGGTAAGTTTAAATTCTGGATTGTGATACAAAATTTTGCTGTTTGTTCTCGTATGTAGGGAATCAATGTATGTTTGAACTGAGAAACGTAAATTAAATCTAAAAATAGTATAGTAACCTTTTGTGGGTACAACAGATGGTTTGTTGGCTGTTTATTTTATTATGACCTAATGGTCTGGGACTGGATCTGTAGGTTATTATGAGGGAAATGATTAAGAAAAGTACCCCACTGCGCATAGAAAGTAAGAGCTTATCCCTCGCAATTGCTGGGGTTCTCAAACAATTAAGAAAATTGAATTTCATTGTATTTAAATTGAATGTTCCTCTAGTGTCTCGTATGCTGCAGTGTTTCTGTCTTGTAGTGATGGTTTCTGATGTTGAACGTTTCAAACTCTGAGCATAACTATTTTCACTAAGAAGAATTTTTTACTGTTAATGAAGAATATTGTTTTTATCACTGGATAGAATTATTGCTCTTACTGAAAAATATTTTTTGTATCACTGGATAGAATTATTGTTGTCACTGAATAGTATTGTTGTTCTCACTGAAAAAGAGTGTGGTTATCACTGAAAAGAATTGTTGTTACCACTGACAAAGGATGTTGTTCAAAATGAAAAAAATGTGGCTACAATACAAGTATCAATGCATTCTCATGTAGCAAAACCACTTTATCTGTTCTCTCTCCGTGTAATTTGTACGAGATATTATACCTATTCATTCCCTGATATATTATATCTATTCGCTAAACCATTTATTGCTTTTCAGCGTCAGGGGTAGAACAGTTTTCTGGAGATGGCCCTTGTGTGTGCTGAGTATATTGTGGAATTTGTCGCGTCTTTTATGTCAGTGGTTCATCGTTTTCGTGGTCGGCCTCTAGGTCTGCCTTCACTGTATCTGTGCAGCATAGCTTGCTGTGTTATGCTGTCTGATGGTAGTCTGCTGATGTGTGCAAACCATTTGATCTGTTATCTCTTAATATATTCCAAGATTTGAGTGTTTCCGGTTTTTTTGTCTAATTTCCTCATTCCTCACCTTGTCTATTAGAGATATTCCTAGATTTCCGCATAAGCTTGCCATTTCAGCTGTCACAAGTTTACGTTTTTCTTGTGCTGTCGTTGTCCATGTATGGCATTGGTAGAACAACCATGGCATAATAGTCGTTTTGAATAGTGTTATTTTGATGTTTAAATCTACATTTTTGTTTCTGAAGATTAGTATATTTGTTCTAGGACGTGGTCTGCTTTACTACACCTATTATGTATTTATTTTCTGCTCTTGCCGTCTATTGTTATATTACTTCCTAGATATGTGAATTCTGTCACCTGATTGAGTTTGTGGTTACCAATATATATATATATATATATAATTATATATATAATTATATATATATATATATATATATATATATATATATATATATATATATATATATATATATATATATATATATATATATATATATATATATATATATATATATATATATATATATATATATATATATATATATATATATTAGTGTTTCTTTCTGTTCTTCCTATCTTTATTACTTCGGTCTTTTCTATATTTATTGTCATGTTAAAATTATGGCATGTTTGACGTAATTTTTCTATTTGTCATTGTACTTCCTCTTCTGATGATGCCACTAGTGCTTGGTCATCTGTAAATAGTAGTTCATTCAAGTTGTCCTTCAGATTGTTTTCTTCCGTTGTCTATGCTACTTTGTAGATGTGATCTGTGTATGTTATGAACAATAGGGGGATAGTAGACACCCCTGTCTCACACCGGAGTGAATATGCATATTATCAGATGTACCTGTGATGTATTCATACATACATACATTCATACATCAGCCAATACATGTACACGTAACTATATACGTACATGGTGAAGGTAAAGATTGTCCCACGACGTCTGCCGTCGGGGATGACGATAACTCTTCATGTACTAAGTCGAAGCCACTATTAAGTGGGGTGGCCAATTTTCTTCCTTGCTGTTTTTACCTCCCGTAACTCATGCGTCAGGTACTCATTTACAGCTGAGTCCACTAGAGGAGTGGTTGTGTCAAGCGAGAAATCGCAACCCGGATTATTTTTGTCCGGACGTGGTTTCGAACCTGGTACACTGTAACCTGGTGATAGCAAGCAAGCTCGCTATTTGACAAGACTACCGCGCTCCTTATATGTACATGACCTCCGTTCTACGGAATACATCTTGCTAATATGCAAGAATCTGAAGAAGAACGTAGAAAAAGATGACAATTACATTAGCCATAACGATACACTGCTATCGCGTCTGCTCATCTTCTCTTACACACTATTTTGAACAAAACATAATCTTACCGTATTTCTGCAGATCTAACGTTGCGTTGCGAAAATGTGGAACTTTTGAGCACGCAAGATCATGCAGCAGAGAAGACTTTCAGCGACGCCTATGGAAATCTATTACCAATAAAGAGCATTGAACTTTTAAAACAGTTTTCCCACGTATACTGTAAATATGGACTCACATACGACTACACAGAATCTGTTTTTCGAGTCCATAGTGGATGCAGAGGATCTTTCATTGTGTGCTATGAAGACAAGAAAATAGAGCATACCACGACAAGAAGGCCTGTGGTATCTGTGGGTAAGTTCAAGAATGGAGTTGTGAAAATAAGCTGTCGTTTGTTTTGTTATGACTTAGATGTGTGTTTATTTGAGCCGCAGAACGTCGTTTAAATACAAGATCAGAATCGTTTGTAAATATGTTAATGTGTGTTTACTTTATCTCATGTCACCTAATGATCTCAGACAGAATCTCTTGTCAGGTAATAATCTGAGACTGGAAATATTGTGACATAATAATCTGATATAGAATATCTTATGGCCTAATCATCTCACGTGAATCTCGCGTGAAATAATGATTTCGATTGAAAATCATACCATCTAATGATCTGAGGCAGAATCTTTTGATCTATTGATCTGAAACTGACGTTGTTGTGACCTAATGATCTGAGACTGAATATCTTGTGACATAATGATCAAGACTAAATCTCTTGTGACCAAATTATCTGAAACTGAATCTTTTATGCCAGGGGTCGGCAACCTATGGCACGCAGACTCTTCTCGTTTCCTGTATAAAGTTTACTATAAATTGATTAGTGGCGCTTCCTCGCTCATTTCGGCACTCACCTAGCGTCTGAACATTCAGCAAATTGTGTGAAACTCAAAGTGACAAAGTATATTGTCGATATTGAGCAATGGGCCAAGATCATGCAAGGAGAAGGCTCCCATTAATAATAAAAAAAGTTATTTTTTTAATCTTTCAAGAAACTCTATTTCTTTTAATGTTATTTACAACTTTACATATTATTGAATATCACTATATATTAATTAATTAAAATATAAAAATAAAATATTTAGTAAAATAAGAATATTGGCCTCGACTTGTATAAAATGATATGTGATGTTGGCCCCCTGAATAATTTGAAGCCTTAAGTTTGCACACAGTTAGCAAAAGGTTGCCGATCTCTGTCTTATGCAACATAATGATCTTAGATTCAATCTCTTGTTTATTGTGCATGCAATAAACCCAAGAACAACTGAATTGTATTAGGCGCCATGGTAAACGATAATCAATATTCGCATCTCAAATGCTTATTGTGTCGTGTAATGTTTATCTCCGTGACTGTTTCCTGCCCCGAAAAAAAAAGACTGCTGCTAACCCTGAACAAATACTATTGTTATCCCTCAAAAGACTGTTGTATGTTAGCTCTTAAAAGAAAATTGTTAGTCCTGATAATGACTGTTGCTTGCCGTGACAAAGACTGTTGTTAGCTCTATATGTAGTATTACTAGTCCTGAGAAGGATGTTGTTAGCCCTGCAGAAGACTTAAATAGTACTGAAAAAAAAGACTGTCGTTATCTCTGAAAGATTTCTGTTAGATCTAATAAAGACTGTTAATAGCTCTAAAAAGACTTGCTAACCATGAAAGGATGTTGCTAGCCCTGAAAAAAGACTGATTTTAGTCCGAACAGGTCTATTATTCACTTTAAGAAGGACTATCATCAGCCCTGAAAAAAGGCTGTTACTAGCCCTGAAAGAAGACTGTTGTTAGTCATTACACGACTGTTGTTAGGTTGAAAAGGACTGTTCTTGAGTCTGTAAAGAACCGTCTTCCTTTTTGTAATTCCCGAGAAGGACTATTTCTAATCATGTAAAGGTTTTGATATTACTGAAAAGAAATGTTATGAATAATAAAGTAAGTTGCTAGATTTGCAATGAACTCCGATGTGTATGCGGAACTAAATTATGTGAAAAAAAATCGTAATCACATACACAAATATTCAAATGCATACACACTTATCAATTCTGTGACGACAATACTATTGCATTGCAAGTTCAACTGCCCACTATGTATGTATACATGTATGCTGGTTTCCCTATGGAAAGTAATGGTTTTGTATCCATCTACGCCCATGTGTTGCCTGGGCCCGAAAGGGGAGCAAATAATAGCAACACTGTATACCTTCCACGCATGTCGTAAAAGGCGACTAAGGAGGTTATGGGATGGAGTTGGCTGTCCCATCCCATATAGGGTCAGTGACCCAAACCCATGCTAAAGTCGGATGCGTCAGGCCGAAAGGCGCATATATCGCAGCAATGCTGTAAACCATGACACAACGCATTCCGTTCTCCGGACTACATCCTGCTAATCTGCAGGAGTTTGAGAACGAACACAGAAAAAGTATCCATCTATTTATTATGTATTGTATTGATTACGTACACATTTCGTATGCTCAGTATTGGGGGCTGTCCATAAATTACATCAACAAGTGGGGGGGGGGGAGGTTCCGAAACAGTTTGACAATTGTTGAAGAGGGGAGGAGGATTGACAAAGTGTTGGCGTCAGCAAAACTGTTTTTTATATGCAAATTATTTTTTTTTTCAATTTTAAACACGTGAGAATATGGTTTGTTTTCTGTATTTTTTTAGAACAATATTTTAATGGGAAGGGTGCATTTTTAAATGGGAGGGTCTACTATGTGCTGGTTCACTAGTCTCCTCTGGTTATATGTATAACTTTCATGTCTAGCTACAACCTCATGGAATTACGTTCCTGTACTCTGCTCAGGATTGCAGATTCACAGACATGTGTTACATTGGTCATTTGTCCTATCTCCCTAATATTCCCTTTAAAGCCATACCAGCAAGGATCTCTGCACGTTAATTTCCTTGGACATCGGTATGTCCAAACACACTCGTGAAATTGATTCTTATCTGAGAAGATTGATTCACAGACTCCGCAGCATGCATGTCCAGCTATTTTCAATATAGTTTCTAGCATGACCATTGAATCGCAGACAAAGCGCACACGAGTGTATCTCCTGTTATGTTGTATTTTTCTTCAGCGTTAATTCTCAAACATCCGCTTGTTCTCTCTTGAAGCAGGAAAATGGTCCAACTAGGTTTCCAGCAGGATATAGTACAGAGGATGGAAATACGTTGGCATGATTTATTTAGGCCAATGGCCCGATACACTAGTATTCGGTGGTATTATATAGTATGTAGTAATGTCCTAGATCAGGGGTCGGCAACCTTTTACAAACAGTGTGCCAATTTAAGGTTTAAAATTATTCAGAGTGCCAACATCACATATCATTTTATACAAGTTGAAGTCAATATTCTTATTTTACCATATATTTTATTTTTGTATTTTAATTAATTAATATATAGTGATATTCATTAATATGTAAAATTAAAAAACAACATTAAAAGAAATAGTGTTTCTTGAAAGATTTTTTAAAAAAGCTTTTTTTTATTATTAGTGGGAGCCTTGCCCTTGCATGGTCTTGTCCAGTTGCTAAATATCGGCAACATACTTTGTCACTTTGAGTTTGACACAATTTTCTGAATGTTCAGGCGTTAGGCGACTACGCTGTAGATTTAGCACTGCTTTCATGTGATAGAAAATTTGCTCACAGGAATAGGTTGATCCAAAAGCTGAAAGAAGCGCAAAAGCAATTTTCTTCAAACAGATGTAATAATTTGGAAGGAATGTCCAAGAGTTGAGAATAGCTGCAGACTTTTCTAGATTTTCATTTTCCAGAGACTTCCGTAGTTCAACTAATTTTGATTTCCATAATTCTGAAGACCTGAAGTCAATCTGTTGCTAAAACCCCGCTAATCGATTTATAATGAATTTTATACAGGAAACAGGAAGAGTCTGCGTGCCATTCGAAATTGCTTGGTGTGCCAAGTGTGGCACGCGCGCCATAGGTTGCCGACCCCTGTCCTAGATCTCGGTAGCCTAGTTGTTAATGATCTTGCTTACTATCACTGGGTTACAGCGTGCCAGGTTGGAAACTACGTCCGGACTCAAGAAATATTCGGGTCGAGATTTCTCGCCTAACACGACCGCACTCCGTTGAATATATATCTGACGTATACGTACAGGAAGGTAAACACAGTAAAGAAAGGAACTGGCTAACCCACCTAGTTGCTGCGACTTAGTACATGAAGAGTTACATGCATCCCCAACAATAGGTTGCTTCCATGGGCCCAACTTTTACATTTAGTATAGTTCTATACAGGATACACTTCAACTGTATTCTTCATCACATTGTTCTACATCACATTGTTCTACATCACATTGTTCTACATCACATTGTTCTACATCACATTGTTCTACATCACATTGTTCTACATCACATTGTTCTACATCACATTGTTCTACATCACATTGTTCTACATCACATTGTTCTACATCACATTGTTCTTCATCACATTGTTGCGCCATTTTCTATTTCCAGGTTCTGTTTGCACTATTGTCTTTTTGTATGGACGTGGAAAAAAGCGTGCTGTCAAGACAATCGAGGACAACAGGAATAGAAATATTTATATATTTAGTATGGATCCTACGGATCAAGAGACCAGATACAAATGTACGATTTGGCTCGACTACTACTATGAAGAGAATACAATTATCGCAAAGGATGGCTGTTTCGATGCATTCAGAGTTTGTTACGTACTACATGAGCGTAGCGCTCGTCAAATTTCAGCAGTCACACCAAGTAGGTACAAGTATTTATTTCATGTACCTTTCTTAGTACAGATGTCATTTTAAATATCGATTTATATTTCGTACAAGAATTTTCTTTATAAAATACATGACATCATGCCAGTCTAATTATCAATGTGACGTTTCCTTTACAGAAAATGACCCTAAATGACACTATAAACCTCCTGATTTTGTGCGAGCTACCCAGCCTATTCAAGTGTCATGTTCAGGTCTTAGCCATCATGAATTTCTTGGCATTGTATAAGTCGTAGTTGTTTTCTACTGTTTTCTAAGCTTGTTCTGGTAGCTTATCAGTTAACGCTCTTGATGCACTTTCAGCTTAATACGGGGCCTTTCCACTCCCGACTTCGTAGCTGTTGTCGTTAATACGATCTTCCGCCTTCTCCACCAGCATTTCTGTGTACGGTAGGGGATGACGTACTCTTGCTGAGTAACTTTAGCAGTCTAGCCAAGGTCATTCCACGGTTGGGAGTGGGGGGAGCGGTGGCGCTGCCATCTCCAATGAATTTTCATTAGCTGACGACACATGATGTATTTTCAAAAAGACCAATGATCAATAGCTTAAGACGCCCGTGTGTTGCCGGGGCCCGAAAGGGGAACAAAGAATAGCAACACTATTTACCTTCCACGCATGTCGTAAACGGCGACTAAGGAGGTTATGAGATGGAGTTGGCTGTCCCATCCCATATAGGGTCAGTGACCCAGTGCAATGCTGAAGTCGGATGCGTCAGGCCGAAAGGCGCATATATCGCAGCAATGTTGTAAACCATGACAAGACGCATTCCGTTCTCCGGAATACTTACTGGTAATCTGCAGGAGTTGAGAGAATGAACGCAGAAGAAGAAGAAGAAGAATAGCTTAAGAAAAATGTGTGACGCTGTTTTAACTCAGCACGCTGGACCTATAGTCTGAAGAATGATCTGCTTTTATCGAATAGTTTAACAAAACAAAACATATTGCCATTGTTTCGTTTCAGGATCTGATGAGTCCTGCAGAAAAGTTCAGCTGGCCGGTATCGAAACTGGTGTACATACGAAAAAAATACGGGATGTTAAGGGAAATGATGTCACAATTACAAGCATGACTCTGGCGTTGCAACTTTGGTCCGCTGCCTGTGTGCTGGGAGATTCATTCAGTTTCTCGGGTTCAGTGATCTCAGCAAGAAAGGGATGTGAAGGCAGTTTCTGGATTTGTTTTAATGACAACAAGAATTATGTCACACGTAATGTCTGTTTATTTACATTTCTCTCTGATATGTAAATTATGTAAAAAATGATATGTTGATATGATATGTAAAAAATGTCTCTGATTTGTAAATTATCCCGTTTTGTATTAGACACAATCAATACCTTCATATTACTTTAGTTGTTCTAGATGTCTGCGGTACTCTCAACATTCTTCTATAGAATCACATGTTATAGACTCTAATAATCATAACCGAAATACTACTCAAGATAATACATGAAGGAATTAAAAACAAGATAGACAGGGGAGTCGGTAAAGTGCAAAAATGTTTTAGAAAAGACGAAGGATCCAAAGAATCTATACTCAGTAGCACATTTTAACCAGAGAGTAATGAAATTGGCACAATTTAAATAAAGTGTATATAAATTGGCGCATTTTAGCCAGAGCGTGACTAAATTGGCACATTTTATCTAGAACGTGAATAAATTAGCACATCTGAACTCTAAAGCCAATAAATTGACGCATTTGAACTAGATCGTGAAAAAGTTGGCGCATTTAAAATAGAACGTGAAAATATAGTAGAATATAATCCATAAAGCTACCCTTGCTCTAAATTCTCTTGTTTGATCTGTAACGACATACAGTACAATTATATCATCACATTTGAACGTATGTTGTGATGCTGTGATGTGGTATGAAAATAGTTGCCTATGTTTTCGATGTCTTACAGATCATGATCTAAATTGTGACAAGAAAGTCGTACTTAACAGCAGCATAGATCTTGCAGACGAGCAGACCATTACAGATTCACAAGGAAATCCAATAATAATTCACAGTGTTGAGCTTGTCGAGCAGTTCTCTGAGATACAATGTGTACAAGGAACATCGTTTGGTTTCTCAGGATCTACTATTCGTTCTTTTGATGGATGTCGAGGAGTTCTCAGGATCTGTTATAAAGTTCATGAGCCGAAATCAAAGAGGGAGAGTACAGTGGCTGCTGTAGTGGGTAAGTTGATATAGTCCAATACGTTATGTGATAGTGGGAACTTTTCCGTCTTTCCAGGAGATAGTTTTATTGTTTAGCTATAAGAAATATAAACTACGATCCATGGCGTTGATGGATATAACTCATAAAGGAAATCTGAGCCACAAAGTATCTTCCACAATATGTACAAGGAATCACAAACCCACGTGTACCATCGGGGCCCTTTAAGACGGGCAACCTTTGAACTATCTGATATCACATCCTCCTTTGTCTTTAAACCATTCATGATATTTCTCCTCCATGCAACAGTTCCCATGATTCAGTAGCAATGCTTGCAGCATGCATATCGCGACTGCGTACATCTATCTACGAAAGGTCGACCCTGAAACCTGAGGTCTAGAGCATTCGATACTGTACTATCATCTACCCTCCTAGTGTGATCTAGCCTTCGAAGCGAGTCTGAGCATAGAAATAAAAATGAATGTGTTATTGTCTGTTCTTTCCAATACGTCAGTATTAGTCACTTTTGTCTTGTCACATTGCTCCAACCTTCTACGTAGGCACCGCATATGAAAGCTGTTTAGTGGTGAGTCATGGAGACAATTTATAGATAGAACATTAATGATACAGTGAGTAATAACAGCTTCATGAAGTACTAATATACTCATATTATGAGACGCGTTCAGATTGAATTAGTCGTATTGCAGACATTCGATCATATGTACCGTGTTGCTAAAAGTAACCAACATCGATACGAGCAATTATCAAGTTGTACTACTACTGAAACAGAGAGAAAATATGGGGGAGGAGTCAATCTTCGATCTGACAACGATTACTGATGACGATGAGTTCGTTAGTTATCCCCATTGTTGCCATTCATTTCTACGAAAAAATAGCATCAGCACTAATTTACGTTTGAGTTAAAGTTACTTATCATTGCTAATTCATAGTTAATTTGTTTTAAAATTTTAATGAAATAAGTTTTGATGAATCTCCGACGGGGATCTCACTGACTGAACTAAAGAGAAACAACTGCAGAAGCCGAGGGACATTTAAGACACATTGCAACGGGAGATAACTACGAGCGATTTGCTATAACTCCTATATGCAGTGAAGTGATGTCACAGAATGTTCAATGTGAGCATGAGTCGTAGATGATTGACTTATTTGTACTCCTGTTACCTCCATATGTACTCCGCCCCTCTCAACGGAGTGACACGATACTTACACAAACGCACTCCGTAGTGCAAGCGATAATCCACAGGCATCTCAGATGTAATACACCTTATAAACAAGATGACCCGAACCAAATTTGAACTTGTGAATTCTTTAGCACAAAGATAACATCGATCCATCGAGGCCACTCTTTGAAGTGGAGAATGGGTCTTAGTTCAACCAAGAGAGGTTGGAAATCATAATCGATTGGGCCATCCACTACATCTAGAAGGATCGCAGTCCTGCCCAAAAAAACAGGTGCTGAAATCGGAGACGCCAGGCTAGATACGCATCAGCGACCAAGGTATCGCGCATCACGACTAGCTTACATGTCTTCATAACAACAAAGCAGCACTATACACGGAGAAGCGCAAGGGCTTTCTTTCATAGCAAGGCGACTTCATCTTTAGACAAGGAAACTTAATCTTCACGCAAAGAAACTTCATCTTTAGACAAGGAAACTTAATCTTCACGCAAGGAAACTTCATCTTTAGGCGAGGAAACTTAATCTTCACGCAAGGAAACTTCATCTTTAGACAAGGAAACTTAATCTTCACGCAAAGAAACTTCATCTTTAGACAAGGAAACTTAATCTTCACGCAAGGAAACTTCATCTTTAGGCGAGGAAACTAAATCTTCACGCAAGGAAACTTCATCTTTAGGCAAGGAAACTTAATCTTCACGCAAAGAAACTTCATCTTTAGGCAAGAAAACTTAATCTTCACGCAAAGAAACTTCATCTTTAGGCAAGAAAACTTAATCTTCACGCAAGGAAACTTCATCTTTAGGCGAGGAGACTTCATCTTTAGTTAAGGAGGGTTCTTCTTTAGGCAATGAGATTTCATCATTAGGTTTAGTGTAATGCCTGCCTATTGAAGTCGGCTTGGTATCTATACATATATAGAATAGCTTCACAGCAATGCATACATTTTTTGTCAATGCAAAAAGATATAAATAATGTATATAATCAGAGATTAACTCACTCCTATAGTAGTCATTGACACAGAACAACTAGAAAATGGCAGCAACTTTGAATAGTTAGTGAATTAGTTAGTTGTCTGATCATGGCCACTGAAAACCGGAAACGTCTACAGTTGCTCCGATCTCCCCTGGATGTATCCGCCATTACACTTCTGCTGACAGTACCGGTCATCTGCTGGTTGACCATCATTCTTTCGCGCCCTCAAAAATGCTCACTTTAAGCAACACCGCATTTCAATCTCTTAATTTTATTCCTGTACATTGAAAAGAAGTCATCATCCACAATAGTCTCACTCTCGCGTGTTATATCTCCTATGTGGTTCGATCTATTGCTCCATCACCTTGTACCACAATCGCGCATGACGCCAGTTGATCTGATCTTTCATTGTCTCAAACACCCACATGTCCGGGCACGAAAATAAATGTAGCCACTTTCAAACTCGTCTTTCTCAGGCCTCCCTCAATGCGCTGTTCTCGAACAACATCCATTTGTACATTCCTAATCATACTCATAGAGTCACTCAAGATGCAGATCCGAATTACCTTCTGAACTTGGAATATCTCTGGTCAACCATTAACAGCACAGGTGATTGTTCAGTAGAGATTGGACAGAGATTAGCAAAGGATCTACATAATTTTTTTTCACAAATAAAAAAACTATGCCAAGGGTAAAAAAAAAGAAAAACAAATGGCAGCTATTAAGAAGCTGTATTTTTTTCCAATGACAACATACGATTGTGAAACGTGGGCAATGACATCCGGAATGGAGCATAAAATATCGACATTCGAAATGAAATGTTATAGAAAGGTTCACAGAATATCATGGACATAAAGACGAACCAACGCAAACCTCAGCAAATACCTGAGCGTAGAAGAAGTCGTGTTCCTCAAACCTATTCACAAACATAAGATAAAATATTTCTGACATATGAGGAGGTAAAATTATTTATAAAGATTATTCTAATCATGGAGGAAAAAGTTCCAGAGAAGAGAACAAGGGATATACTAAGACTACGATGGGAAAATGGAAATTTTCTGAACAGACACAGGAAGAAACTAGGTAGATCGTAGAGTACCAAGTGACATAGTGTTGTGGCATAGTGGCAAGTGGTGACAGTGATAACAACAACGCTCTGCAAAATACACATCATATATATATATATATAATCAGAGATTATCGTTTTTATTCTAAGACATCTCTTACCATGTCTTGTTTTATGTAATCTGCGCAGAACCTTCAGAGTTATGTGAAACTATGAAACTCATGAGCCAAGTATCGCATCCAATCAAGAAAACATTTACAGACGCCGATGGGAATCCACAGATCATCAAAAGCATCAAACTCTTGGAAGAGTTCTCCCGTGACAAATGTGAAAAAGATCATACGTATACATTTTCAGCATCTTTACTTCGAGTTTCTGGAGGATGCAAAGGACGTTTTAGAATTTGTGTACACACGAAGATTAAGTTAGTAAGCAAACCTGATGACTCAACAGGTAAGTTACTGTCCATGTCATTCTGACAAATGCATTGAAATATAACGTAAAATATAATGGAAATATAACTGCACTAAATTATTACATTTACTTCTAAAAACGGAGAGAGATAATTTGCGATTAAAATCTCGTTCAAACTGGAAATAAACTTATTTTGTAATAGTAGATTTTGTAATAGTGGATTTTGTAATAGTGTTGTAATTGATATTGAAAAAAACTCGACACACTTTTGTTTTTATCTGCTAAAAAAGTGTTAAATACCAATTAAATTATAATTTCCCTTTTCCAGTGTGACTTTGGTATATATTTCAGAACTATTAATTTATATATCTTGTTACAACATCTTGAAAACCTTTCGATTTTTACTCCTTTTATTTATTTGCGTAAATAATTTTCGTATGGTTATGGTGTTCTTTCCTTTTTTTTTCATATGTGCCTGTTTCTATCCATAAACCCGTAACCCGTTATTTTCATAGGGGTACCACATTGGATGCTTCAGCATACAGAGTCAGGGTCGTAGAAGGTACCACATTGGATGCTTCAGCATACAGAGTCAGGGTCGTAGAGGGTACCACATTTGATACTTCAGCACACAGAGTCAGGGTCGTAGAAGGTACCACATTGGATGCTTTAGCACACAGAGTCAGGGTCGTAGAAGGTACCACATTGGATGCTTCAGTATACAGAGTCAGGGTCGTAGAAGGTACCACATTGGATGCTTCAGTATACAGAGTCAGGGTCGTAGAAGGTACCACATTGGATGCTTCAGCACACAGAGTCAGGGTCGTAGAAGGTACCACATTGGATGCTTCAGCATACAGAGTCAGGGTCGTTGAAGGTACCACATTGGATGCTTCAGCACACAGAGTCATGGTCGTAGAAGGTACCACATTGGATGCTTCAGCACACATATTCAGGGTCGTAGAAGGTACCACATTGGATGCTTCAGCACACAGAGTCCTCCAGCGATTTCTATCTTCAACGATGCTGATGAGTGAGGATAAATCTTGTCCTGTCCATTCCTTGAGGTTTTTTCTCCATGCCTTTATTTGCCCTCCTCTACTTCTCCCCCTTCGACGGGTCCCTTCAGTATTATTTTTGACAATATATCATGTTATTGGAACCATCTTATTTTTGTACGATCTTTCATCACTATTTTCACCGAGTGGTGCATAGCTGAGAAGTTAGAGCGGTGGTCTCACAACTGTTAGGTCTTGGGTTCATTCTCTCGGTAAAGACATGTTTTTTTCTTGTCGGCAGTCACATTAAATAAAATCACTCTGTACATAACGTGGCTATATGAATGACATGCAGCTTTTATCATACAAGCCACATCAATCGCCTTGCAACTTACGAACGGGAAATTTGCAATGTTGCCAATTCTTCCTGTGCACCACTCAACCATTTATAGAAAGGTGTTAAGAATATCATTGGTAGAAAGTCGAACCAACGAAAACGTCGACAAAGACCTGATCATAGAAAAAAACGTGGTTATCAAAACTCTAAAAAGACGCAAGCTAACATAATTCAGACACATACGAAGACATATTAGTTTGAAAAGGGTAATCATGGATGGAACAGTTCCAGAAAAGAGAACAAGAGGCATACCAAGACTTCGATAGTCACCGGATAAGAGAGACCGTTTGAATATAACACTGGAAGAGGATCGAACAGATTACACAGAACCAAACAACAAACGGAAGGGCAGCTTCCTCAATTTGCTTTAAAAACAGCACGTTTCATATATATATATATATATGATAGATAGATAGATAGATAGATAGATAGATAGATAGATATATTGATAGATAGATAGATAGATAGATAGATAGATAGATAGATAGATAGATAGATAGATAGATAGATAGATAGATAGATAGATAGATAGATAGATAGATAGATAGATAGATATATAGATAGATAGATAGATAGATAGATAGGTAGATAGCAAGATAGATAAAGGGGAGAATGGATAGATGTATATGATTAGATAGATATATAATCAGACAGACAAACAGACAGACCGACCGACAGAAAGACAGACAGACAGACAGACAGACACACAAAAAGACATACAGACAGACATGCAGGCAGGCAGACAGGCAGACAGACAGACAGATAGACAGACAGATAGACAGATAGATACTCACCATTTCACTTGTGGATTAGTCTACTTGGTAAAAGTCGTTTAGTGCAGTGGTATGTATTATGTATTTGTTACAGGCATTTTGTGTCCAAACGTCGATTCTGTGCTGTTTTAGTAATTTATAAAGTTTTTAAACTCATTGTTTTCAATATCTCTATTGTGATTAAACCTACCGTTGTACTGCTGAAGGTAATCATTTTTATCTGTAACATAAATGGAGATTTCAAGGAAATCACAGCAACGTTCTCTAAGCAGGAGAACTGTCCAACTAGTGACATCACACCCACAATCGACCTTGAGTAAAACAATAAGCAGGGACTTAAGCTACAAAATACAGCCACGTTTATAGGAGAACATATTTTTCAGTGCTGATTTTCATACTCCTACTGGGCCTCTCTTCTAGCAATACAATTGTCCTACAACATTCCCAGCTGATTGAAATCCAGAGAATGGAATGCGTTGTGTCGCTGTTTTATTTGAACCAATAGATTGACATATATGTCTTCGGTGGTAGAAGGTATAAACCTGCAAGTCTTGGCAGGTCGTGTGACAACGACAAAAAAGAAACATTTGTAAAGAGGTTTGGAGAACATTATCATTGAAAAATAGATAATCTGAAACTTATAAATGGTTTAGAGATCTTAACCGTTAGAAAATGAAGACGAAATCTGAGACTTACCAAAAGGTTTAGAGAATTTTACCATTACAAGAAGATTCTAGAGTAACATCAAAATTGAGCTGTCGTTGATATAGAACTCTATATCATGGCTGCACCATGATATAGAAAATAAAATATAATCATTTGTATTGCGTCATAATATCGTGACGCTGATAATTATTATTGCCATCATCATCAATATCGCGATAATAGTTATCAGCAATATAATCATTGGCAACATCACCAACATCATAATTAGCAATATCAGCACTATCATCACCAACATCATCAATATCATCATCAGCACTATCATCACCAACATCAGCACTATCATCACCAACATCATCATCATTATCACCATCATCATCACACCATCAGCAACATTTTCATCATCATCACATTCATCATAATCGTTAACAATAGCACCATCACCATCAAAATCAAAATGGCATAGGTAAACAACAACACAAATCGCCATATTCTATTGTAACACGATTCACAGAAAATGAAGATTGCATAACAACAATATTGGACAGCACCCTAGACGAACCAAAAGTATTGGAGATTACAGATAGAAGTAACACTCCAGCCCACGTGTTGAGTGTAGAAGTAATTAGACAAATCTCTGTGGTGCCGTGTGTGGAATGGAAGACGTTTGGGTTTGAGGGTTGCAAAGTGCAAGCTACAGATGGATGTGGAGCTCTCTTTAAAATATGTTTTCAGAAGTGGAACCATATATCTAAAGAAGGTTAGTTATTGTATTTGTAAATCTGTATTTCTAATCATTTATTGCTGAATTATCTGAACAAGATGTCAGGAAGTTTGTACATGATTTTAGATTGTATAAGCTGAGTGATGTTTCTTCATGCACGCTTCATCAATAACTTCCATCCGGCCATCAAGTTCAGATCCGGGATCTATATTTTCAGAGTGAACCAAGTTCTCTCTATATGAGCCATATTTGGCAACGACCGACAGTCGAGTTAGGCTAGGTTTGCAGTGTCGTTAGAGACTTGCGCCTTCCTCTAAGTTGTCCGCAGTGTCCTCATGACTCATACTTTGAATGGTGTCAATTTAGATGGGGCATGTAGGCTTCTGTGTGTTCTTGAGCATGAACAGCACTTCCGCCAGTAGCTCTCGTGCTGGACAACTGTAGCTCCGTTGTCACTGATTCGACTTACGTACACTACGATACCCCCTAGCAGGTGTTACCTTTTCCAGATGTGGCGTGTATTCATAGGATTACACACGTTAGGAACATTGACATTGGTTGCGCCTTCAAAGTTTCTACTTTAAAGACTTTAAAGCAGGCCAAATCGAAATGCACAGATACCTTGCATATGTTGGATGTAATAGCGTAGATGTTTCGGATATATTTCCTGTTTCTCTGCAGGCAATTCTCATTCCATCTACAGCATCTACATCCACGGACACGAACCTCAAAAGTGTTAGCCAGGAATACAGCATGAGCAGCTGTATTCTGTTTCCAGGGTGCACCATGAGTAGATACTATTATGATCTTGGTTATCTGCTAACCCCGGGTATGCACAAGAACAATGCGATAACTTTTGTACCCCGTCTGCGCAAGATAGAACATTACATGAAAAAATGTACTTGTTTAACATACATATTTAGTTATACTTTAAAAGAATGTCAAGATCTGCTAACGTTGTGTGATACTTTTTTCGCAGAAGACGAATGTTTAAGAGCAACACTCCAGAGCATCCAAGACGAGCCTACAGTATTGGAGATTACAGACAAGAACAATAATCCAGTTCATGTAATCAATGTTGAAGTTGTGAAACAGATCTCTGTTGTCCCATGTGTGGATTGGGAGACGTTTGAGTTTGAGGACAGTAAAGTTGTGGCAAAGCATGGATGTGGTGCTATTTTTCAAATATGCTTCCAGAGAGAAAAGCAAAGCAGCAACCTTTAGCGATGATACATTCTTTAGAAACTAGGCTATGATGAGTGAATATAAAATAAAGCTTTTTTCAGAAATTGTAAAGTAAAGATATTTTTCAGACAAGCAAATATAAATTTGATATCAGATTGAGAATATGTCTGTACAAGCAAGAAAGAGCTTAACTTGTTGTTATTGACGCCAACGTCTCTCATGTGTTAGCTAATAATCAACAGCAATTATATAGTATTACAGAGTAGAAACATATTTAGATATAAAACATTGGATATGCAAAATAGTGAAACAGATTGTGTAATCATTACAATAATAAGAAGCGCAAATAAGATCACATCCTGAGTGGACAACAGTATATGAAAAGATTATAAAGAAATGAGAAAGACATATTTCAGATTTTTATGGAAGTTTTGACAAGAAATGACATTAAAGCTGGCTGTATCAAATGTAAAATGCAATGACGTGATCACACATTTATATTAAGGAAATACGGTTGGGAATACTTCTGAACCAAGAAATGACAATCACTAATCACTAACTAAAACGTAAAATAAACAGGACACATAAACAACTATCGACCAGCATTAGTTACTTCATTCGATGACTCCAAGAACAATACGATAATTTTAGATATGTGTAGGATGGTTTGACTGAATTGTTTAGTGCACAACGACTAATAATAGATAACATTGATAAATATTAACAATTACCGTAAGCATGTATTGAACATTACAGAATCATGATCTTATTAAAAGGTTGTGGTTAAAATCAATTGTCTAGACTTGTATTTCAAACTTGGTGTGCTATTAGTCTATTCGACGCTGTTTTCTTTAAACAATTGTGCTTCGTTTATAAAAGAATGGTACTTCCTTTCTTTACATATAAGTCACATCTCTAAAAGGACATTTGATTTTATGAATTTGTTTATTTAGTCGCGTCTTCAAGATATCATTTGTTTTCATTACAGATAAATGGTGTCTCTAATATGAAATGTGTTTTTATTACACATAAATCTCGCCGATACGAAGACATTTATTTTCAATACATTTAAGTCGCGTCTCTAAGACGACATTTGTTTCCATTTCACAAAAGTATCGTCTCTAGGACGAAATCTGTTTCAATTACACATATGTTGCGTCTCTAGGACGACATTTATTTTCCTTACACATAAGTCTCGTCTCTAAGAGGACATTAGTGTTTTTTATACATAATTTATGTTTTTAAGTTGACATTCGATTTTATGACTTGTAACTGACACTTCCAAGACGACATTTGTTTTCAGTACATTTAAGTCGTGTCTCTAAGACATTTGTTTTCAGTACATTTAAGTCGTGTCTCTAAGACATTTGTTTTCAGTACATTTAAGTCGTGTCTCTAAGACATTTGTTTTCAGTACATTTAAGTCGTGTCTCTAAGACATTTGTTTTCAGTACATTTAAGTCGTGTCTCTAAGACATTTGTTTTCAGTACATTTAAGTCGTGTCTCTAAGACATTTGTTTTCAGTACATTTAAGTCGTGTCTCTAAGACATTTGTTTTCAGTACATTTAAGTCGTGTCTCTAAGACATTTGTTTTCAGTACATTTAAGTCGTGTCTCTAAGACATTTGTTTTCAGTACATTTAAGTCGTGTCTCTAAGACATTTGTTTTCAGTACATTTAAGTCGTGTCTCTAAGACATTTGTTTTCAGTACATTTAAGTCGTGTCTCTAAGACATTTGTTTTCAGTACATTTAAGTCGTGTCTCTAAGACATTTGTTTTCAGTACATTTAAGTCGTGTCTCTAAGACATTTGTTTTCAGTACATTTAAGTCGTGTCTCTAAGACATTTGTTTTCAGTACATTTAAGTCGTGTCTCTAAGACATTTGTTTTCAGTACATTTAAGTCGTGTCTCTAAGACATTTGTTTTCAGTACATTTAAGTCGTGTCTCTAAGACATTTGTTTTCAGTACATTTAAGTCGTGTCTCTAAGACATTTGTTTTCAGTACATTTAAGTCGTGTCTCTAAGACATTTGTTTTCAGTACATTTAAGTCGTGTCTCTAAGACATTTGTTTTCATTACACACTTGTTTCGTTTTTAAAACATTTCATTACACATAATGTGCGTTTCTCAGTCGACATATTTTTCATAACACATAAGTCTCGTTTCTAAGACGATATGTGTTTTCTTAATACACAAGACGCGTCTCTAAGATATCATTTGTTTTCATTACACATAACCAATTTTTCTCGCCTGTTATCTAATCATCAACAACCAACATACCTATTGCGTTGGTTTTCAGATACAGTAACATAAAATCACATGTACAATAGTATTAACCAAACTATAAATGTCTCTAAGATGTCAGTTGTTTTCCTTACATGTATATAAAGCCTCTAAGATGCCATTTATTTTCCTTTCATATAAGTCATGCCTCTAAGATGACATTTGTTTTTCTGACGTAAACATCGCGACTCTAAGATGACACTTGCTTTTATGACATGTATATCATGACTTTAAGATGACATTTGTTTTCCTTCCGCATAGTTTGTGACTCTAAGATGACATTTGTAATCCTGACATCTGGGGATATATAGTAGAGTGTTAACATGTAAATCATGAAAAACTCATGTCCTGCTTTCATCCAGTGTTAACATGTAAATCATGAAAAACTCATGTCCTGCTTTCATCCAGTGTTAACATGTAAATCATGAAAAACTCATGTCCTGCTTTCATCCAGTGTTAACATGTAAATCATGAATGCTTCTTGCTTTCATCCATCCAATCAGCATGATTTATATCATCAACTCAGAAGAAGACAGTGATATACAGTCTACATTCCCCCTTCATCCTTGCCTGCTGCCTCTTGTTGTTTTGATTTCCTTGAAATTAGGAGATATATGCTCTTTCGTCCCATGCACTATGAGGTCTTTTTTTCATGTCCCGTTAGGTAGTTTCTTCAGGGCTCTAGAGAATTCCAACTTTCAACGATGTGGAATATTGAGGAGTGTCGGAGGGGGGGGGGGGAATTCTTGGAGTTGTGTGGCTTTTCAATCTTTCTGCAACATGCTTGAATAGAGTCAGGAGTCTCACCTTTTCAACCTTTCTGCAACATGCTTGAATGTAGTCATGAGTCTCACCTTTTCAACCTTTCTGCAACATGCTTGAATGGAGTCATGAGTCTCACCTATTCAACCTCTCTGCAACATGCATGAATGGAGTCATGCGTCTCACCTTTTCTGTTAAACATCCCTTCCTTTCATTACTGTGTATTGCAACCCCAGACAAATACATTTGTCCAGCAAATCAACAATCTTACAGGATATCGTAAATCACTTTTGGCAGTGGTGAAACGGCGTAAAGAAGTTTGGTTTGGACATGTAACGAGATACAACTTTCTCTCTCTCTCTCTCTCTCTCTCTCTCTCTGTGTCTCTCTCTCTCATATTATTTTGCAGGAAACAGTCAAGTGTGGTAGGAAGAGAGGAGTACAAGGGAAAAAAATGGATTGATAACATCAAGGGATGGTCTGGATGTTATTTTTCTACACCACTCCGAACAGCTGAAGACAGAGCTGCTTGGAGGGAGTTTTGTTCTGATATATCGTGTGGCACTCCCACAACCCTAACGGATTCCAGATCTGAGACATGGTCACTGGTATTTATTGATCAGCCAGTTATACATTCCTTGTCATCTATGGCTACTCTCCAATTATGTATGGATGACACTTTTACCTACGCATGTGGTTGCGTCTGTGGGTCTCACCAATGACCTACTAGACAAACCACCAAATCAACACAAAATCTTAGTATGACATGTCGATACATTTAGGTTATCTTCTTATAGAACCTTCATGGCACGTCATCTATACAATTATGCTTCTCATGCTTTTATTTTGTTGTTGCGATGTATTTTATGCTTTGTTATTTTTGTATATGTAAGCACCCTCTGTGATTGGGAGAGAGTTAAAGATGTACTGCGCAGCAATGGAGAGGAGGACACTGACAGCACTGTTTTTTCCTATGGCTGAGGCCCATCATAGAGGCACAGTGACTTAGGACTCACAATCCTTTTGACTTGAACATGTGTTTGCATGCTTGGAGCAATATTGTAATTCGGCATAACCAGTAGTCAATTGGTGGTGGGGAATGGGCACAGTGAACCCTATCTTGGCTACAGTAGCTCGGAACAGTGCATAGGTTGAAACCTACCTTCCTCGTGGTGTTACATTTATTCTCTGACCCGGGGTGGGCCAAAAATCCACAGACGTCCCAGCAACATAATGCCATTTTAATGGCATTGGGTCAAAGGGAATGAACCCATGGACTGCTGGATCAGCAAACAACCAACCAACACATTTGCCTGATTCTAGATTAAGAAAATTATCACTACCTGAATACCGATAAGTTTCACTGCATCTGATATGTCACATGATGATAGTTATATCATTACGCACATTGTTAGGGCTGGAATCCTTCTTGTTCTACAATCATGAGATGTATTGTGGGATTCTTCGAATTTTACACCCGAAGAGAAAAGTTAGTTAGTTAGTTATTTAGTCATTGGATCATCGTCACTGCACTCCGGACAAATCCATAGAGGCTCAGATCTCTCATTGAGTGTAGCCGCCACTACATGTTGACTGACTGTCCTAGTACGCAGTTGATATTCCATCACTCTTTCTTGCCCACGAAATCGCTCCTTTCTAGCGACACCACATTTCAAACCAAATTCTTTTATTCTAATCATGGAACAAGAGTCATCGTCACCTATACAGTCATTTGTTCGTGCGTTTTTTTTTCCGTAGGGCGTTTAAAATGTCTGCTCGATCTATCGTTCCACCAACAGCCGTAGTAGCAACGTTTGCAACATTTGCGGCCAACCTATCTGCTCTCTCATTAAGACAAAAGTAATTATACATATGTTATGATGTAGTGTTTCCACAAGTGAAAAGTAATTGTACATATACTAAAATGTTAGGTTTATCACAAGAGAAAAGTAATTGTACATTTGCTATGATGTAGTGCTTCTACAAGAGAAAAATAATTGTACATTTGCTATGATGTAGTGCTTCTACAAGAGAAAAGTAATTGTACATTTACTAAGATGTACGGCTTCTACAAGAGAAAAGTAATTGTACATTTACTAAGATGTACGGCTTCTACAAGAGAAAAATAATTGTACATTTACTAAGATGTACGACTTCTACAAGAGAAAAGTAATTGTACATTTACTAAGATGTACGGCTTCTACAAGAGAAAAGTAATTGTACATTTACTAAGATGTACGGCTTCTACAAGAGAAAAGTAATTGTACATTTACTAAGATGTACGGCTTCTACAAGAGAAAAGTAATTGTACATTTACTAAGATGTACGGCTTCTACAAGAGAAAAGTAATTGTACATTTACTAAGATGTACGGCTTCTACAAGAGAAAAGTAATTGTACATTTACTAAGATGTACGGCTTCTACAAGAGAAAAGTAATTGTACATTTACTAAGATGTACGGCTTCTACAAGAGAAAAGTAATTGTACATATGCTATGGTGTTGAGCTTTCACAAGAGGAAAGCCTCACTATACTGGCATAGCGATAATATGATGGATTGATGGATCCTGAGTATTGATTGATGAACTGAAAAATAGCAGCAGCATTATTTATGTCATCGAAGTCACGCTACATCCAATAGTAGTACAAAAATAGATTCACCTGAAGTTTTTTTCAGCTATTCAGATCATCACAAATCGTCACTTAAAGTGAATATCAAGATTTAAAGTAGCGCGTAAAAGTGTTATTTTTCCACGAAGTATACAAAGACATTTTTTGTCAACCTGGCTTTAATTGGCCAGAGTTGAAAACGACGAAGTTTCAAATTACAGCTGTGCAAGAGATTACACCAGTTACCGGTGGAGATATATATAACTGATGAAAACAACAAGCCCATTAAACAAGACTGACAACATAAATACAAGGATGCTAAGCTATAAACCGTAGGGAAAGTTGAAAGACTGGCGATCATCTCGAGTAGAATAGTCAAGGATGAGATCACATCAATTGATAACTCGCAAAACTCCTAGTGATCCAGTCCATAAAACTAACAGACCAGCAAATGCTACTCAACGAGCTAAGCAATCAGCGTAAAGTAGATATGCAGTTGATACCGTCATATTGTGGAATACCTGCAAACGAGAGAGTAGATCCTGTGGCTAAGGAGAGAGCTGCTGGTGATCAACCAGATGTACCAATAACTTACCATCAAAGTAAACAGATGATAAATGCCATTAGAAAGTCAACTTCAACACAAGATGACTACCGACGCATAAACAGACCTGACTAAGTTGTGGCTTTGCTCCTCAGTACAGAACACAACCGACTCAGCAGTCACATGTATACAGAGTTCAAGATTGCACTACGGTCAGAAGTACGTGTCGGCATGTACTCACCCAGCAGAGCATATTCTTCAGGAAATGTCCGGAATATGAAATGATGTAGGAAACAATGTGGTCCAAAGAAACAACAGTGGCAGAAAAACTCTACAGTCCTACGTACGAGTTACAAAACACAGTCACATATTTATAAGAGAAAAAAAATCACATATATATATATATAAGAGAAAAAAATCATATATATAAAACAAAGAAATCACATATATAAGAAAAAAAATCACATATATATATATAAGAGAAAAAAATCGCATATATATATAAGAGAAAAAAAATCACATATATATAAGAGAAAAAAAATCACATTTATCTAAGAGAAAAAAATCACACATATATATAAGAGAAAAAAATCACATATATATAAGAGAAAATACTTCCGACATAAGCACGTTCTAGAAGAACAAAATAACAAGACATAGATGATACATCGCAGGAAAGTTGAATAAGGACAGCAAAGCACACAGAACGTTACAGAACAACTGTTGCAGACATATGTTTCACGGGGAACCGAAGGAAAAAAGAAAGAAAAATGCCTAAAGTAACGACTAGATCTATCTTAATCGTATCAGCCTATCTATAAAGCTTAAAATTGATCATTTACTTAATTAAGTTATCGGCAATCAATGGTATGGCCACTTTCTACCAGTAACACACTATTTTGGGTAGTGAAGGCGGTTTCTGGTTTTTTTAAGTTGCACGTAACTCATTCTACGTTTTATATAAATGTCACTACATAGAACAATATGCATTCATCCTGTCAATCCTGTCTCATTTGGGTGAGTACTTAGTGTGGTATGGTTGTCAATACTGTTATTATTATGTTTTGTTCGATACGTCATGTGTGTTTTGATCCCATTATTATGTACGGGGTTATCGCCGACATTTTATGAACGGCTTAGAATCGGCGAGGATCCCTGATTCCAGGGATTTCTGATCTCTGTAATTTCTATTTCTGTGATTGTGAGAATAGAATATTTTGGTTGGTTGTATGCGCATCCAGCGATCCATGAGCTCATACCCTTTGGCAAAATGCCATTGTTTGTTAAATACATACTTTTGTGGATCTATTGTTTTGTTTCATATAGGATGTTCCACGTATCTGGCCTTGGAGGGGAGAGGAAGGATAAGCATTTTTCTGCAATTATCCACCAGATAAAAATTACAAGTGTGGTGGTCGACATTGTCGTAGTGATGATTGCACAGTCAGCACTGTGGAATGTATTGTGGTTTTATTCTGTTCAGGTGAATGGTTAAGTTGTACTTTTTGTGTGCGAAGTTGGAAGATGATATTCTGATATTTCCTTTCCAGTAGCCTGATGTTGTCTTTGGGATTTGGGTTGTTCACATATCTGTAGATTTCTCTCCCAGTATTTACCGTGACTCATCTATTCAGTCACGTCTCACTGTTGACATTTTTCATTATCTTTTTAACTTTTTACTGTGCATATTTGTTTTTGTGTATGGCTGCTATTGTCTTGTTCCCGTCTTTGCTAGTCTGTCTACCTTGTCATTGTCATGCATGTCTGAATGGTCAGAAATCCATTGCATAATAATATTAACTTCGTGAGATCTAATCAGCTGATTTGCATAGCATAGTTAGTATTATTTCAGGCTTACAATGACCACTGCATTCTAGAGCTTAAAGAACGGACATATAGAGTCTGTAAACATTACAAAGTCTTGGACTTCATTGGAAATGCATCAATGTAGTTTTACAGTGGTACAATACAACATCTAGTGCTACTATTTCAGCTTCATAGTTAGAACAGATTTCCCTACAGGCGGCATCAACTAACTCTTATAGATGGTCTATATAGACACCATAATTAGGATCAATAGTGTTCTTAAAAATAGATGTGTGAGTATAAACATAAATCCATTGTTTTGGATGGATGACTTTTGTTTTCTGTGTTTTTTACTAAATAATTACTAGGGCAAAATTATTTCATACATTATCTCTTGATTATTTGCGATTTCAAAAGATGTGGGGGCGGGTAAACATTTTGCTATACTGTGCACTTCTTGTCTCTTGTCTGAGAGATGAAAGATTTCATTGACATGCCTGAGTACTGACTTGTGTTTTATTCTTTGTTTGAGTTGTTAGTTTTCTACAAGCTGTTTATTTAAGTGGATTTTGCTTATTCTTTTTTGCTGCGTTCTAATTTCGTAGCCATATATCTCCGTATCTCGAGGGTTCTACATTTGTGCGCATTTCACATGCTGTTGGTGTAGATATCTCAACACCATGGTGTAACGTATGGAAAACGATTAAAAAACGTAACAACATGGTGTAACGTATGGAAAACGATTAAAAAACGTAACAACATGGTGTAGATATCATTGCTCCACTAATAAGGTATATTGCATTATTCGGCACAATGTACATTGCTTCAACATTTGTTTTGGTGCATGTTGCCAGGAGTGCACTGTTGTATTCTAAAGCAAAGCGTATCTATCCAAGATGTCCTTGTGGGTATCCTTGTCTGTTCTCTAAGATATGGATATGCCAGTGAGACTTTTCCGTAGCTGTAACCGTTTCAGTGCTTAATTTTGATATTTTCTGCATGGTTCTTGAGTGTGAGATGCCGTTCAAGGAAGACTCTAAAATATGTGGAACGCTATTCTATTGGTAATTTATGCATATTGAGAATTAGATATTTTCATTGTCTACTGTATGGCTATTGGTAATAATTATATAGACAGTTTTCTCGCACTTTATGTTAAGCTTGACAGTACCCATGCAATTGTCTCAGATCTTCATTTAGTTTTTCTGTTGCCAATTAAACACTGTCATGGCTTTGCTATATTGTTATAACATCGGCATGGATGCTTTTAAAAAAAGTTTTTATGCGCTCGGGCAGATCATTTATATCGTAGAATGTTTGAAGTACAAATATTGATCAATACAATTGTGTGTCATGTAAATAAGTAAATATTTATTACATATACTAATACACACAAGAATGATATTACACAGAATAGGGCCTAAATACAAAACAATTGGCATTTCGATCTAAGATCTTCGTCAGAACATGAAATATTGCAATAATAGTTAGAAAGTAAACACAATACAACATTTTTAAAGGATAAAATGTTGTGAAAAATATAAATAATCGTAAACATTAAACGTTCAAAAGTAAAAGGCGAATGTAAATGAAAGACGTATCGCAAAAAAACCAATCTCGTGGAATAATTTCAGGAACAAAACACGCTACGAGGAAATTACATAATTACACACACAAGTGCTCAATATAAGAAATTATGCAAAAATAAGTACACACTATGAAAGAATTGTGCATAAAAAGTGCATAATGTCAAAAATTGTGTATTCGCTAAATTGTACACTAAAGAAATTGTGCACAAAAATAACACAATATGAAACACGTTTCTGATATATTTATGACAACTATTTCACATGCTACTCTTAATGACCGCTTATATATAGATTCGATCTTATCTGAATTTTATTAAGTAAAAAATGTAATCGTGGCACATTAAAGAACCAAGTATCAAATTTCATTAAAAAAAAGAACGAAATAACAATAATAAGTACAAAAATCACTGTTTCTGACAATGTTCAGGCTACGCAGCTTCGATCAAGGTATACATCGTGTTATCAGTTATCTCCGGTGTAATGATAATTTTGGGCTAAACAGAGCCAAGATTATAAGAGATTTGGGAAACAACTAAAGCAAAACTGCACAGCCATGTTGATAATGTTACTCAAGCGTTTTGTAACTGTTTGTAGTTTCAGGTAATATTGTCTTGCATCTCTGCCTGGGAGCCAGGTATGTATATTCTGTGTGAACTATTAAAGATTGTGTTTAAAAAGTTGAGTTAAAAGTGAGCAGATGGTCGTAGAAAACATACACTGGGTATTTAAGTAAACATTTATTTATATATATATATACATATACATCCACACATAAAAACATAAATATGCATTTATCTATGTATTTACATGTATATTCTTTTGCGTCTTCCAGACGGTCATTTAGCAATATGAAAAAACAATCCGTTGCATATTTTCTGAGGAGTGACGTTTCAAGCGATCATACCACAGCAACGGAAGATTTTTTTTCGTCTTTCCTTTTATTCTTCCCTATATTTAAACATATTATTTCTGAACAATGCGGCTCCCGCACGCAGGTTCTGCCTCCTGACATCCCGAGTTTGTGCCGATTTTTTCCAGTCTTTGGATTCTATGTGGATGCCTTTCATTGAGTATTTACATATATCTTTATACTTCAGCATTGATCTACCGTGGGCTCGATGGCCTTCAACCAGTTCCCCGAATAGTACTTGTTTTAGGATGTGGCATTTTGGCATTGAGTGTTTCCATGGCAGAATGTAGCTGATTGCGGAGCAACACTTTCATGTTGGTGATATATATGTATATAACCAAGTATATTAATATTATTATTATGACTTTTATTATTAGTATCATCATTACAATATTGTTATTACTATTTAGTAGTATTATTATTGTCTTTATTATTAATGTTATTAGTTATTATTATTAATGTTATTATTATTGTGCGCGCATAAAATTTGTTGAAGTGTCGGGTTTTGACAATTACACATGAATAAATGGTACTACGATCGCAATCCAATCTCCGTTTTCGTTCGTTTCCTAATAGTGACTAATTACGAATTTTGTGGTTAATTAATACACATAGGCAAGAGAAATTATCACACAGGTAGGCACTAATTGGCGCATCGGGGATTGGACTTGCGATCATAATACCAAACAAAGATATATTTGTTTTGTATTCTTCTCAATGCAGACGTATGCAAGGAGGTACATATCAGCAGCCAAAATTTGAATAAGGAGAAAATATTCGTTCGAGATGCAAGAGGATATCCGGCAACTGTTAAGAGCGTTACACTGCTTGACCAGATTTCTGAAATTCCGTGTGTTAAATGGGACACATATGGTCACGATGGCTTCACAGTGGTTGCTGAAAGAGGCTGCGAAGGAAAGTTCCGTGTGTGTTACGTATCTGGACCACGCCCACCTGAGACACCTATAACAAAGACACTTGGTAGGACTATATGATACTACGTGATATTTAATATAGATTGTTCTTTAGCATTGCATATTTCGAGCACGTAAATAAAAGTGCAAATAAAAAGTGTAAATAAAAGTAGATCCTCACTACAGGCAATTGTGCATCCGGACCGTTCAGAAAGCAATGGCAACCTACTGAACGTATTTATATTGCCTAGAAAATCACCACAGCCAACAAATGCTGGGTTGATAGCTACGTCCTGGATAGGATATGCTACCAAAAATAAAAGTGCAGGTTGTGTTTTCACCCCCCCCTTTCCTTTTAAGAAACTAAAACATGACAATAACTATTTAAAATTCATTTTCTGTATCATTTGGCTCATATCCATAAATTTCGTCAACAATTCGGCAGAGGAGTCTGAAAAGGTTGACAGTTGTTGATAAGAGGGTGGGAGGTTAAACTAAGTTGACGTCACCAACACTTTTTTTTTCTTTATACAACGATTAAATAGATTGATTTTGAAACAAACTATATATCTTTTCTGCTAAAATATTTTCTTAAACGAGAAGTGAGAAGCACATTTTTATTGAAATAATTAAAGTTCCTGGTTTATATTATATGATAGTTATTCTCTGGTCAGGGGTGGGCCGAAATTCCATAGACTTTCCACCAATATAATGCCATTTTAATGGCATTTGGTCAAAGAGCATGAGCCCGTGGGCCGCTGGATCAGCGACCAACCAACCAACCAACTAATATGTATGATATACTATCCATTGGTGTAGGGGAGGGGGTGTTCCCTGATTTCTTGATAATTTGATAATTGTAGACAGGGGGAGAGCGTGTAAAACATTTCTCAAAGAATTGTTAACTTAATTAAAGGACAGTCTTTAAGTCAATTTCAGAAAACGCGCACTTTTTAAAGAAGGGGCAGTGCACCGGAAAGAGTTAATTAACGCAGCAGCACATTGCTATCGACGACAGCAAAAGCAACAGTACTAGGAGGCAAGTAAAAAAATCGCACAATCACCAACCATAACGGATTTTCTTTAAAAATATAAGGTTATTGAAAAACCCTATATAAATGAATTGTTTATCTTTTGTTTTATTGACACACTTTCCGAAGCTTTCGTTACTGCATTATTTCCTGTGAAGGGGTGCAGGTAGGTTCTATGGGCTGTGGAAGAAGAGGCTGCTTTGCTCTAGCAGACGCCGCAACATGTACAGGAAGGATTTTGTTTGTACCTCCGAAAGAAACCTGCCCCAGCCGTATATTGAACCCGGGACGTCAAGGGTCTGAGAACGGCATTCTAACCACACGGCCATGCGCTCTGAAGATATTCATTAGAATCGAATCTCATGATTCTCTATACGCGATACAATTACCGTTTCATGAGAATTCATATCTCAGTAGTGCGCAATACTTCCTGAATTCATATCTCATTGGTGCACAATACCTCCAGAATTAATATCTCATTGGTGCGAATACTTCCAGAATTCATTTATCAGTGGTGTATATATGTTCCCACAAGAGGGAAACCTCACTCTTTATGCATACTATCAGGGGTTTACTATTACAAGTAGGTCTGATTGGTCACTGGTCAGTCTTTCAGCTTAGTATGTCTGCAGTTTGTATATCATTTTATTCAGGATCAAACCACCATTTTCGGATGTAGTTATTTTCTAGTTAAAATGAATAGATTAAGTAGGTTGATATTAGTTTTAGAAGGATTCGAATACACTGTTGCCTGCGGGTTGACTTTGAACCCGGTACATTGTCAGCACGAGAATCGATTTGTATCACCCTGCCACACATACGGACAGTTATAGTAATTTTTAAATAATAATAATAAGACCCCTAACCATTCAAAATCGTAGGGGTGCCACACGGAGACATCAGCACGAAAAGCTCTCCAAACATCTCAATCCTCACCCATTCGGGGCAGAGTAGGAAAAGCATGCCAAAACTATTCCTTTATGTTTTCAATGCACGATTTTTGTGGCCGCCTCTTCTCCTTTCATCCTTGACTGTTGCTTGTAAAATAACTTTGAAAATGTGTCCAGTCTTGTTACATTTCTAAACCAATTAAGTTACAGTTTCATCACTGCCAAAAGTAGTTCTCGATAACCTGCAAGTTTGTTTGTTTGTTACCATACGAATATATTTGTCCTGTGTTCGATATAACTAAATGTAATAGTTCACATTAAAAAGAGTAATCGTTATGATTTCTTAAAATACAGAATGCACGCAAGTACGACTCCTGAGTGAAGTTCGCCGGCCAGATGAACAGTTGATTACCAAATACGTCAGAGGTGGAGATTTGATTGTGACTATGGATCTACTTCGTCAATTGTCTGCTGTCAGCTGTGTCCGTGGTCTGTCTTTCAATTTCTACGACCATAAAGTCGAAGCAAGATTTGGATGCAGAGGCGATTTCAGCGTATGTGTGGACACTCTTATTATATTGGATAAGGTTGAGCCAGGTTGGTATAGGAAATATATTTTACCTATATAATTATTTATTATATATTGATCTTACTGGAAGGTCGCGGTGACAGCATTACCTAAACTATGACTTTTATTATTTTTATGGTAAACAATGTATGATATACTAAACAAACTTATATCCATTGTAGTTCTTTTGGCATTCTTCAGTCGTGGCTAACGACAGTATTGTCCTACAAGCAGAATCAAAAATAAGCCTTTATACGTGAGAGACTGAAACAAATCACAGCAAAGAAATTCAGTGAGATTCAAAATCTATATCTAACCGCACAGAAAACAAGTGTTATGACAGTATACAAAACAAAAATCAAACTTATAATCCACAAAGACAATGTAGAACTTGAATTTGTAAACACATTCTAATATCTGGGAGAAAATATAACAGTTTCGAAGATTTTTCAGTCGCCATTAGAAGAAGACTCGCAATTGCAAGATTCAAATTAACACAAATGAGAAAATTATGGCAAAGTAGTAATAGTGATACTAAAGCCACCCTTTTAAGATTATGTAGTTTCCCAGTTGCAATATATGGCTGCTAGACTTGGACTTTATTCAAGACAATATCCAAAAGAATAAATTCGCTTGAAATGAAGCGTTAGAGAAAGATCCTACGAATATCATGGATAGAAAAAAAAAGAACATTGATATTTTAAAATTACTGAAACTAAATGAAAGGTGACTTCTAAATACCATCATAAGAAGGAAACTTCAGTTTTTTAGATACTTAAAAGCGACATGATGGTATTGAAAAGGCAGATTCTAGATTCTTAATTGTAGAGGGTAGAATGTCAGACTAGAGAAGAAGAGGAAAACCAAGAAGACGATGGACCAGCAACATCGAACAATGTATGCGCATATCTCTGGTCAAGTATCCACGACAAAGACAAACGTTCTGTAAAGAATATGTCACATTATATAATACTTCGAGAATCAATTTCCGAAATATGGACGACAGAAAATCGAGAGCTGTAATACTTTGATACTCATGCTCTAAAATTTGGACATTAGAAAATTGAGATTCCTAAAATTCATGAAACAGAATATTAAGCACTATATATTTCAATAAATTTATACTTGTTTCATACATATCATACAAATGGCTACTTTAAATAATATCTGTATTATTATTTTGTTTATTTCAGTTGTCAAGTGTGATGTATTTGTCCTATTAAGTGGTTCTAATATGGAAGAACGACTAACAGTGCCCCTTACATTTGGAGGTATCGTCAGCATGACAGTACTCAAAGAGTTCTCCAACAATGTCTGCATCTTGGGGAAGACCTTTGGCTTCAACAAAAATCATGGATTAGAAATATACGCTTCTAATGGTTGCTATGCAGAGTTCGACGTCTGCCAGAGCCCACAAGATCTACTTCCCCCTAAAGCGCGAGGAGATACGATTTAAATAAAAAACGTAATATTGGATATATTAAAATGTGGATGGAGTTAAAGTATGAAACAGCAAATAGAAGTTGCCTTCGTTCTAGACCAATAAAAATTGTGTTATACTTTATTTTTAAAGCAGTTTGAAGCCATTTCTTGTAAAACAAAAACATTAAGAAAATATTAAAAGTCTTATCTATATTTATGGTACTTGTTTGTTTCTTTATTGGGAGTTTCGTCTTGGCAATACGAGAAACACCTTTCAACCTTGGATGATCGTCTTTCCGGTTATATCAGGACGTACAGCTTGGCTTAGTGACCTGTGTTGTCCTGTAGGGGAGTGGTTTATTTTAAGCGGGATCTGCTCTGAAAGTCTCGAGAAAGACTAATATTTTGGGGTGGGTTATAGTCCTAATAAGGAATATTTTACCGGGGTAAACTTGGTTCTAAACATAACATTTTACACAGTGTTTTTCCGACTACGTCGTATTTTGCAGTGGCATTCTACTTTAGAAACGTCTTTCCAGCACTAAACCTGGGTGCGTGGTAATATTTTCCAGCACTAAACCTGGGTGCGTGGTACTACTTTCCAGCACTAAACCTGGGTATGTGGTACTGTTTTTCAACATTATCCTGGGTGTGTGGTACTAATTTCCAGCACTATCCTAGGTGTGTGTCCCTACTTACCAGCACTATCCTGGGTACGTGGCCCTATTTTCCAGTACTATCCTTGGTGTATGTGACTACTTACCAGCACTATCCTGAGTGTGTGGTACTAATTTCCAGCACTATCCTAGGTGTGGGGTGACTATTTTTAAACAGTATCCTGGGTGGTGTCCCTACGGTCCAGCACTATCCTGAGTGTGTGTGACCACTTACCAGCACTATCCTGGGTGTGTGGTACTAATTTCCAGCACTATCCTAGTTATGTGTCCCTACTTTCCAGTCTTCTCATTGGTGTGTGTGATTACTTATAAAAAGTATCCTGGGTGTATGTCCCTACTTTCCAGCACTATCCTGGGTGTATGTGACTACTTTCCAGCACCATCCTGGGTGTGTGTTGTGCTAATTTTAAACAGTATCCTATGTGTGTGTGACTACGTTCTAGCACTATCCTGGGTGTGTGTCACTACTTTCTAGCACTATCCTGGGTGTGTGTCACTACTTTCTAGCACTATCCTGGGTGTGTGTCACTACGTTCTAGCACTATCCTGGGTGTGTGTCACTACTTTCTAGCACAATCCTGGGTGTGTGTCACTACGTTCTAGCACTATCCTGGGTGTGTGTCACTACTTTCTAGCACTATCCTGGGTGTGTGTCACTACTTTCTACAACTATACTGGGTGTGTGTGACTATTTTCTAGCACTATCCTGGGTGTGTGTGACTATTTTCTAGCACTATCCTGGTTGTGTGTGACTACTTTCCAGCACTATCCTGGGTGTGTGTCACTACTTTCTAGCACAATCCTGGGTGTGTGTCACTACGTTCTAGCACTATCCTGGGTGTGTGTCACTGCTTTCTAGCACTATCCTAGGTGTGTGTGACTATTTTCTAGCACTATCCTGGGTGTGTGTGATTACTTTCTAGCACTATCATAGGTGTGTGTCACTACTTTCTAGCACTTTCCTAGCACTATCCCACAATAACAATCTTCTCAGATGCTGAAGTCATAAGAAGTCAACATTTCAGCATCTGATTAGTCATTTTCACATTACAAATTCGTTCATTTTGTTCATGTTTCTTGACAGAAGTTAGTTAGTTATTTAGTCGTTGGATCATCGTCATTGCACTCCGGACAAGTCCATAGGTGCTCAGATCTCTCCTTGAGTGTTTCCGCCATTACACGTTGACTGACAGTCCCAGTACGTTGTTGATTGACGATCATTCTTTTTCGCCCACGAAAACTCTCCTTTCTAGCGACACCACATTTCAAACCAAGTTCCTTTATTCTAATCATCACGTGTACAGTCATTATTTCGTGCGTTTTCACGTTGACAGAAGAAGGTTTCTTTGTAGTTATCACTAGAAAGACACGAGGGAATCAAACATGATCTAAAACGATCCTCCTATACCCAACTTGTTCTGGGACTTTGGTAGTCGTCACAGATTATCATATTTTAATTTATGAACATAGTCAAACAGGAAACTAAATTTATAATAGTGGATGTCAAGCCAGTAGATAAATGTAGAGAAGGAGTGAGGGTTTGGGTGTTCAACAATCCCCCTCCCCAAATAGAGCATGAATTTAATACTGACAATTCAGCCAAAAGGTGTGTAAAATCACTTAACTATTTTTCACAAAAAGAGGGAATGTTGCAAGAAATCTAGAAAAAGGAGAAAAAAAATGCAAGAAATCCGACGAATGACATTTATTTAAGCTAAAACCACCTCCTTATTGAAAACATATCTAGGGCCCTGGTGGATATTAAAGTGGACATCATTATTTGTGATGGAAGAACAACTATCATTATTTTTGATGGAAGAACAACTATCATTATTTGTGGTGGAAGAACAACTATCATTATTTATGATGGAAGAACAACTATCATTAATTTTGGTGGAAGAGCAACTATCATTATTTGTGGTTGAAGAACAACTATCATTATTTGTGGTGGAAGAACAACTATCATTGTTTGTTGTGGAAGAACAACTATCATTATTTGTGGTGAAAGAACAACTATCATTATATGTGGTGGAAGAACAATCTTATTTTTAGTTCGGCAACAACCGAATAATTGTTACTAATGGTTGTTCCTAGGTAAGTAATGTTGTTGACAACTTTGATACTCATGCCTTACACTTTCATATATCTTCGTCTTCTCGATCCCAGTTTAGCATGTCTACGCAACAATTTTATTTCTGTTGTGAAGACGTGTTAACTAACCGGATCGCATGATACCATGGTTGCTGATGCGTCTATTGGCCTGGTATCTCCGACTTCAGCACCTGTGCTTGATTAGACAGTACTTCGGTACTGCTCGTTTCATGAGATAGTCCGACCAATCTTAGTTTCCAGCCTATGTTGGATGAATAAGCGCTATCTCCAAATATATGGCCTCGATAAGCACATTTATATATGAGACATCTATATCACTCAACACGACAACGTTTGTCTTATGCAGGCTCATAATGATGGGCCCGAACATTTAAACAATTGTAACCTATAACCACATGGAATAAGATGATGGGCTTCAATATGTCGCATACAGGCATGCAATTATACGTATTGAACAACGGTCTTCTAGAAATATATTACTACGGTGTTACAAAACCAGTCGATAAAATAGTCGGAACTCCCATTACAGTACAATATATCTCTTCTCAAGAATAGACTTGCCCAACCATTCATTTATCCATCCAAATATCTATCTTTTTTCTATCAATATATTCACCCATTTATACATTAATATATCCATCTGTATATCCATCCATATATAAATTCATATATCCATTCATATGTGCATTCATTTAGCCATTTCTATATTCATCCATTTATCTATCCATATATGTATCCATATAAGCTTCTCTCCTGAAAGGATGTGATGATCCTGAGATACCCTGATCTCACTCAGTATCTCTCATCTTGGATGTAGCAACTTATCACCCTGCGTGTACTGTGCATCGTCAGCCAATTATAATCACCTAACAAGTGGGATATGGAAAGATATATAACGCTGACAGATCAGCACACAGGAATATTATGGATAAGGGCTTGGTATATCTGAGTCGCATACATTTTCCAGACATGCTTGTGACAAATGATTCAGAGACCCACATCCTGACAACGTTCATTGACAACCGACTCTTTTTGTAGAAAAAGCATTTATAAATTTTTTTAAATAAAAAAATAACCGAATCATTTCGTTATACAGGTCCAGAATACGCTGATCAAGTCTGCATGTTCAGCTCATAGTGGTCAAGAAATATCTATTGTTTATTTTCTTGTCTATGTTTGTTAAATCTTATCTTGATGTTTTCTATCTACCGTTTTCGTGGTCTACCTTTGGCTTTATGCCCGGATATTCTTTTGTTATATGCCATTATTGGTATTTTTATACTTTATTCTCATAAGGTGACCGAACCATTTTACTTGCTGTCTTTCGATATGTTCAATACATGATATTTAGATTTAATACCATAATAATAATATTTTCCCTAATTTCTTCATTTTCTTATTTTATCTAGTTTAATAACCA
>CM067311.1:30781126-30936126 GCA_034231615.1 Meghimatium bilineatum | reverse complement strand
AAGACGCATGTCAGCCGACAGCGCACCTTTTCCTTTTGGTAAGAAATATCTAGGTGGATGAGAATACAAGATGAAAAAAACTGAGGGAAAAATGATCAACTGTCTGGCTCCGAAGTATATGCTTGACATCCCTGGGATAATAAAATACTGGAATGCCTATCTCTAGGGAATAAATATACATTTATAAACACCCGGCCACGTCACTACTACAGATATGTCTGTGAGACACCATAACATATGCAGTTCCGATGACACCTAGGTTAATCAAATTAGAAGGTTTTGTACAGAGCTACCCGCTAATAACTACAGGGATTACTTCATCATCATCATCACCATCATTATATCAGTCATATAAATGATACATTGGCCGTTCTGGTGCCCCACTCAAACAAGTCCGAGAAATCTCAGAAAGTAAATGGATTCTTTGCTGTCTGTAGTACAACACAATGACCCCCTTGTGGGCTGCACGGCACGGGTTGAAAATAAACTATCTAGAATTGTCATTTGATGCGGAGATGACACATTATCTTCTCTATTATTATTTACATGTTTGTTTTGATCCCTGAAATTAAGAGCAAAAGAGCTCTTGCAACCTGTTGTACAATGAGAAGGTTTCTCCAGAGCTTTACCTCATGTATGGAAAACTCCAACACTGAGCGGTACGCAATGCTTTGAGAAGAGGCTTCCTACACATCGTTGTGAAAACATAATTATATTGATGGATTGATGTGGAGCTTCCACTTGAGGAAAACCTCACTCACCATATAAACAGTGCATCTAATTAAGGGTGTCTGTTGCATGGTGGTTAGTTTGATTGGTCACCGGTAAAACATTGAGACCTTTCTATACGATTATGTCTGTAATGATACACTAATTACTATGACGTAATGTGTTGCAGGTTTTGACATGTATCGCTGCTGAGAAAGTACCACCTGAATCTGCAAGTAAGTAGAAAACATGTGATATGTTGGTTGGTGATTCAGCGCTCCATGAAAACATGTCATATGTTGGTTGGTGATTCAGCGATCCATGAAAACATGTCATATGTTGGTTGGTGATTCAGCGATCCATGAAAACATGTTATATGTTGGTTGGTGATTCAGCGATCCATGAACTCATGTTATTTAATCCAATACCATGTGGGATATATGTATGTGTCTGTAAGCTGTTATCTTGTTCCGTATAAGGTGTTTCATTTATCTGGCTCGGAGGGCGAAGCATTTTTGTGATGTAATCCTGAGTTGGACATTTAAAGAAAAGGTTATAGACGACAGTTTCGTAGAGTGAGTCCACATCAGGGCTATGTGGGTGTGTTGTGGTTGTATTCTGTTGAAGTCATTATTATTTTAAAAAACTTGGTGTCAGTATCCAGTACTTGTAAATGCGATAAACGTAAGTTTCAGCAATAGTCGCAGAAATCAAATATAGATGATTTTTCAGAACAAATTTTAAAATCTTCTATTGTCTATATCCAGGTGAATGACTGTTGATCGCATTCATACTTGCCGTTAAGCGTAGTGGTGGTATCTTAAGCTGTCGTTTCAAGGCCAGATGTATCGCCGAGGTTGAATTTCATATTCATTCATATTTTAAATACAGATAAAAAAGTAAAGGTATGTCCTATGGCAGCAACCTGCTGTGGGGATGAAGATAACTATTCATGTACTTAGCCGTAGCAACTATTAGGTGGGGTGGCCAGTTCCCTTCCTTGCTGTCTTTACCTCCCCCAACTCATGCATCAGGTACTAATTTACAGCTGAGTCGACTGGAGTGTCAGGCTATCACAACCCGGAATTGTTTGTCCAACCAGGCTAGCGCGCTCCTCTCATAAAATACAGATATAAATAACCAAACTGTCAAAGGATATCCCACAAGGTGGAGAATGCCGGAGTAACAAAACCAAGCGATAATAATAAGCCATAACAACTGTGATCATGTATTATTGTCACCGGTATCCAACATAACTAATAAATAACAAAACTAATATCAATGAGAAATAACAAATAAAAGGAACACACAGTTTTGTCACGTTACGGTCAAATAGGGATCGTCATCAAGAAAACAAAAACGAACCAGAAATAAACGCAAACGGATGAAATGAGATGGTGGTTGTGAGATCATCTCTTTGCGTTGACATTTGAACGGGAGGGTAGGAATACTGATTATAAAAATCTTAGAAAAATACTTCAGCGAGTATTGGACATGCAATGATAAAATGATGATGCTAAAGATCAAAGTAAAACCTTTTGATCTAGCCATTCTATAAACATATGCACCAACTTCGGACTACACTAAAGAAGAAATCGAAAACTACTAAGAATACTACGAAGACCTACAAGACCTACTCAGGTCCGTAAGAGCAACAGACATTCTAATAGAGAGAAATAAATGCAAAAATATAGTAAGGAAGATAACAAACATTGTAGGACAATTTGGGCTAAGGACGTCGTTTCTTACGACAGAGGAGAAAGACATAAATTTCCGTGAGGAGAAAAACACGACCATATGCAATACAATCGTTGAACATGAAAATCGAAGATTATATACATGGAAATGTCATGGAGACAGAAAGAGGAGCGAGATATAGTTTATGATCAATGACAGATTTAGAAATAGTGTAAAGAATACTAAAACATGCACTGTAGTTGATATCAACTCTGACCATATTCCAATGTTGTGCATAATTCATGTAAAAGTGTAAAAGACAGATCAAGAGAAGAAGACACAATCCGTTGGTAGACACATTAGCACGTACACAACTAGATATAGAGCTAAAATATCTTGTAGAAGTAAATAACAGGCATGCTCGTCTAATAATACAATAAAGAAGGGAGAATCAGGAGGGAAAATATGCACTAAATCGGACAGCTTAAAGCCTATTACTCAAAAATGAAATGAAAATATACCAAAAAGATAAGCCTGTTGTGGGGATGAAAAACAAACAAACATGGATGACATATGAAATATTAGACAAAACTCTATAAAGAGAAAAAGCTAAAATTACCCAACAATAATCACTTATCGACAAAGAAATACGTAACATGTGGCTAAAAAAATGCAGAGAAATAGAGGTGTCAATAAAAGATACAACTAAAGAAATGCACAAGGAAATAAGACAGATCACAAATTAAGAAATTGATATAAATGGGGATGGTTGCATTAAAGATAAGGTTAGACAAATTATATTTGACAAGACAGAAACAAGACTGACCAGAAATACTGAAATAATAAGCAGAAAACTAAATAAAAATCAAATTCAATATAATGTAGAACAGCTTGCAGGCGTTGGCAACATAACAGCAGATATAATATAAACTCAAGATAAATTTAGTGTGAACATTGTTACAGAACTTTGCAATGACATATATGAAACAGGCCGCATTCATAAACACATAAAATCATCAGTATTCCTACCACTACTTTAGTAACACCTTCTTCGTATTCTACTTGTCTTTTGAAGTTTGACATGTCTACACAGAAAGTCTGGTTCTCTCAATAAATGATGCTGTGTTTGAAAGTTTCTCAGTGCTAGCGTACATCTTTCTGGGGATATCCGTCTCTGTGGGCAAGTGTTTCTCCATAAACTAATTTAGTGTAATGCAATCTTGCATGATAGATTCCGCGGTCTGTGGTGTTGCCCACATGACACAGAGGTGATGGAACCAGTCTTAGTGTATTTAAGTGTCTAATCTGTTGTGTATTGACATGATGCGGAAGATGATAACAAGCTCAGCTCTGTAAAGATATCGATAGTTGTCTTTTGAGTGATTGACTTTCCTAATAGATTTGATGGGTATCTTCTTTTCTTGTTAGACATTATAAAGCGTTTGATGGGCCACATAACCTAAATACTACTGCACGATAATACATCAGATAATTGAACACAAGATAGACATTGAAGTCGGTGAAGAACAATTTGATTTTAGGAAATACAAAGGAACCATAGAAGCTATACTTAGTATCCGACTAGTAACTGATAAAAACATTGAAATTTAAAAAAATTATCTATATTTGCTTCATAAACTACAGTAAGGTCTTCGACAGAGTCCAGTATGAAAAATTTACTGAATGTCTTCAAGAAATCTACATGGATGGGGACAACATCCTACGTAAAAGAAATATACGCATCATACATGTAAATAAACACACATGAGTAAGTCGATGTTCTTTTCATCATCCAGGCTATTTAACATCTACACAAAGAATATTTTTAAACATAGAAGGAATGCCAGGACACATGATCAGTTGGAAAATAGTAAACAACCTGCGATATGCAGATGACACGGTCCTTTTAGTACATAGTGAACAGGAACTACAAAGACTAATAGATCTAATAAAGAATGTGGACTATATATAAACATCCCAAAAAACCAAAAAAACAGTGATAATCAGGAAATTGCAGAAGAACAGGTTCTAAACATAAACATACATGGAGAGATACTACAACAAGTAAACATTGCCAATATCTCGTAAACATAATCACAAATTATGATAAATGAGAAACAGAAGCTGAAAAATGGGAATGGATAAAAGTACTTTCAAAATCATAAGGAAAATATTGGAATCTAAACAAATTATAAACGAGCAAAAATGAAGTAAAAAATATTATCTATTAATGTATGACTCAAAAACATGGACAATGAACACACACCTAGAAGACAGAACTGATGAAGGAGTTGAACCATTCGCCGATGACACTTTCTCTTCTTCATTCAATCGTATTCCTGTAGTGAAGACAAATCAAGACCACTGGTTGTGTACCAAGATTCATCTATGGACAGTGTACTAGGTGTCTTGAAAAAGGCTTTGGCAATCCACAACGTTCTACTAGCAAGCACTTTTCATTCCGCTATAATCAAATGTTTCGCCGGCGATACCCACCCTATCCAGGCTCATTATGCTTATGCAGCCAGTTTCTGTATTATCTCCTTTTAGAAATAACTTCTTTCAAGATATTTTCGTTACGAATTTTATCTGTCCATGGTAGTATCGCCATTCTTCTATAAAACAATATCTCTAGCGCCTCTATATAATGTTTCATTATTCTGCTGATTGTCCAAGATTCACTTCCATACATCAGAATTGGCCTGGAATCTATTCAATGGACTAAGGTATATTTAATATAGTGTTCAAAAACTCTTAGTCTTAGCTATTCTACATTTGACTTCTTTAATGCATCTTCAATTTGCTGTTGATAATGTATCCAAATATTTGAATATGTTGACTTACTTCAGACTGGTATCATTTACTCTTATGTTGCATTCTGGATGACATTTATTCTATATTATTACCATTACTTTAATTGATCCGCCATTCAGATTTCGCATCTTAGTTATAATTTTATATCACATTTTAAATTTGTATTATTGCTGTAAACCGTCTAGCATATCATTATCCCATTTCCTTGTATCTGGAGTAACCATTTCCTATCGCAAGTGGAATCCTTATTATTGTAGTAAAACTTGTATCATTTATGAATGTTTTCAAGGAACAAAATGCAAGTCCGTCACTTTGAGAAGTACAACGCAAACAGTTGACAGAGAACCAATCAAAGATGATAGAGGAAAACCAGCAGATATAATATCGATGACAGTGGTCAAGAAATTGTCAACGATTAAATGTGAACTAGATGACACATTCCTAGTCTCCGAACCAAATGTCATTGCCAGGAAAGGCTGTGCTGCTGAGTTCAAAGTCTGTTACAGATCAGATAACAGCCCAGAGCCGACTGTATCAGATGGTATGTGTGTTTATAAACTGTATCTCGTTAAGTGTCTAAGGCGGTAAGGAAGATTGTTTTTCTTCTTCAACCCGCATGTGTGTATGTGTTTATGTGTGTGTATATATATATATATATATCCTGATGTATGATATCCTGATGTTTCTTCATTTCTATGTTTGTATTTTTTTAATTGATATGTTGGTGTGTTTTGTCTATTTTCTGTTTGTGTTGTTTGACCTTTGAACTTATAGATTTAACTCTTCCTGGTTATATTTATATTCATCTTTGCCAAGTGAACGTGAATGTCAATAGTGTAGTTCTTATTCTATTTTGTGTGTGTTGTAAATGTGTTCTTAATAAAGATCTTTTTGTTCAAAAGGTTGACTTGTGTGTTATTGTGTGTGTTTCAAGTGATTATCAATATTCCATGATCATATTCTAAGTTTCTTAAGCAACCAAGAACCATGCACATCTAGACCAAGAACCATGCACATCTAGACCAAGAACCATGCACATCTAGACCAAGAACCATACACATCTAGACCAAGAACCATGCACATCTAGACCAAGAACCATGCACATCTAGACCAAGAACCATGCACATCTAGACCAAGAACCATGCACATCTAGACCAAGAACCATGCACATCTAGACCAAGAACCATGCACATCTAGACCAAGAACCATGCACATCTAGAAAGAAAATATGAAGGTCTAACTACGTGTTTTTCCTTCATGGTAGCAGTCGGTAGTAAGCAAATAGTTTTTTGCATTTCCCTTACAGCAAATACATATCTAGCCATTTTTTGGGTGAAAACTGGATCGAAGATGTGCTACGCATTTTGACAAGATTTTATCAGTAACTTTCAAAAACATTTAGAAACTAATAGTACTGTAAAAATAACTAGAAAACTAACATCACTGTAAAATACATTTAGAAAACTAACAGTACTTTGAAAGACATACAGAAAACTAACAGTACTGAAACAAATCCTCACGATGTCTGTTGACAACCGGCTGATGCTATGACGTAACAGATCTCGTAGTTAGACCTTGCTTTCACCAAGATGTCCGTGCTAAAGTTAAATATGTCAGTCCGAAAGCCGAAGATATTGCAGGAAAGCTGTAAACCTTGACACATCGAATTCCATTCATCGGACTACATACTGATATTCTGCGTGAGTTTGAGAATGAATGAAGAGGAGAAAAAGAATAGGATAGTAAAGAAGCTATAGACAAACTACAAATGTTATATTACTGTATTTTAGTTCAAATATTTTAAATGGCTACGACATAATTAAGGAACTTTCAGGTAGTTTTATATATGATCGCCAAAGTCCACGCTATGTCGTATAGTCTGTATTTATCTTGATCGGAATAGCCAGTTATATTAACGTGTGCTGTTTTTTCTTGCCAGGTTGCAAATTGGTGCGTCTTCTCAGTCGTCTTCATCGTGATGCTGAGGAAAACCTGAATGAAAGAATCGTTTCCATGAGAGTTGTTCGTAGATTATCCGAAGGAGTTAAATGTGAGTCCAGGAAAAACTATGGCTTCAATGGAAAGACAGCTTATGCCAGGGACGGATGCCGAGCTGAATTTGAAGTGTGTCTCAGTGAGACCCGCTCCTCAGGTGATAATTGTTGCGTCATCGTTGACTCACTTCGTGTTTTTTATAATTATTGCTGTTAATATATTCACATATATATTCATAACTAGAGTCATCATAATACGTGACAAATAGTGAGATTTTGTGGTAAGGTAAATTATGTGAATCTATCCACAACTATCAGTGCTACACTATTTACCTTTATGCAGTAAAGGTATTACCTTTACCTATATTACCTTTATACCTTTATTTACCTTTATATTTCATACTATATTATGCACGGAGGATGGTTGTAAAATGATTTCTGGTTTTTCTATATTAATCGTAAGTTCATAGTTGATATATTCTTTGGAGAATGTGTCTTCTAAGATTTGTAGATCGACCACAGATTTATCATCTACAGCGCAATCATCAGCAAATATGCGTTCCTACAAATGTGCTATTTGACCTTGGCATAAAAGATCTTTACTGATGTGTATTTGACCCTTTTTTATTTAAAAGAATCCACCGAAGGTTGAACAATTTTCCACCAATGCGATATCTGATGTCCACTTCCAAGTCCATATCTTTGAAAGCATAATCAGTATTAGCAGAGGACATTGTGATAATACAGATCCCTGTATAATTCTGTTTGAGACAGGTATATTTGCAGGTAACTCTTTACCATCCTGAGTTCTATCGTGCATTACATCATGCAATTGCTGCACCATTGTGATACATTTCTTTGGACAACCGTATTTTGTCCTACTCTTCCACAGACCTTATACTTACTATGTCAAATGCTTTTGATAAGCTAATGGATGCTGTTTACAGGTCACAATGTTGTTCTTGACATTTTCTTGAAGTTGTCTTTAGACAAAGCTTATATTTGTTGTTTCGCGCTCTTTTCTGAAACCACATTGGCTTTTGTGTGGCTTGGACACGTGATGAGCAACAATTACATTTTCAAAACTATCCTACAGGGAACAGTTGAGGGTAGAAGAAGAAGAGCAGGTACAAACATAGTATGGATTAATAATATTAAAGAATGGCAGGATTAAGATTCTCTTCACTTAAACAATGAACTTAGAATATGGAGGAATGATGGAGGAATGACGGAGTTTTTGTGTTGATGTGTCCATAGTGACAATCCTGCGAACCTGAATGGTTATTGCTATGACGATAATGATAATGAATAATCCTTCATTAATATGAGATGTAAGACAGTTCAAACGGATTATTTCTGGAAAATTTCTTCCTGTTTTGAACAGTGGAGAAATGCTTCGATGTTTATTACAGGATTAAGGCTCCCCCTTTTGAGTTTATACAAGTGTATAATTGTTGTATCCGTATAATTTTGTGCAACACTTTCATTTTCTATGACTTTGAAAACCGTATGATATTTTTAAATCAGCGTTGTACCACGATATTTGTGTATATTTCTATTGGTAATAATGGGAGCCAGGTGTTTTATACTGGAGAACTGATGAATTGCTTTTCGAGTATTCTCCAAGGTATGTCACCTAACACTTCACTGAGAGGAGCACGTGTTAAGCGATTGATAACCTCTTCATTTATTGATGATGTATGAGTCAAAACGTTCTTCAAATGTTCTGTCCGGCTTTGAAGAATTTTATCAGTCATTAATTGTGTTTAGCTTGTATTAAAAAATGATTTTGATGAGGATCAGTCGTATTATCGAAGATAGCTGGTGTCAGAAAATATGTATTTTTCGTATGCTATGTTGCTCAGCCATAACTCCCTCATCTTGCGTAGTTTCATTAGAATTATTTCAATTGCACGCAACTTTAGAATTAGATTTTGGATCATTTAGGTATGTTCTGTGAAGGTGGTGTTTGATAGCAACTTTTTGTTGTTTAGTTTTTGTCACACTTTCATCGAACTAGTCATTTTAAAAAAACAACAGAATACCCTCGTTCTTCTTTGCGATGTTGTACATTTGCTTGCTCAAATTAACTATTTTAAATGTGTAACCATGTCAGTTAATAATACTGTCTAATATTTTCTCAAGCTGTTTTTCTCGGTCTCTCTTTCCTTCAAACCTGTTCGTTTAAGCTACGATCTCCAAATCACCATGTCTCATAACTTGTCCAATAAGTAAAGATTATGTTTTTGTGATATTAAGTAATCTCAGTCTCCAAATTGATTCTTACAGTATCAGCGTTAGTTTCTAAGCCACACATGGTACTTGCAGCATTTTCTATAGAACCAGCCTCTCTATTGCCTATAATTGTTACTATCCTGTATATTTATTATTTTGGACTCGCATTCATATATTAGAATTAGTGTTATGCAGCTCTGAAGAACGTTCTTCCTTAAATCTATTGACAGGGACATACTACACGGTATATTCATCATTTTATCAACGCTACCGTAACCAGTACTCTGTTTTGTGTTTCTGTTAATCCTTTTACATGGTGTGATGTTATCATTGTCCCTAAAGAATGTGTAAGCGTATTTTCTATAATTTTCAATGTTATTTTATTTTATTATATTTATAATATTATTTTAAACATATTTATTATTATTTTAAAAAATCCACACAACTAACAGTGGCGTTCATTAAGAGATAATTTGTGACATTTTCTTTTTTCTTTTAAATCTACCAAAAGATACCAAAGTCTGTGAATCAGTGACACTAAGAAGTTCTATTAGAGTTGCAGACGAGAAAAGGATTCTTGACACTAATGAGGAACCTGTTTCAATCGTTAGCATGGATCTAGTGAGTCAACTCTCCACTGTGACATGCATGGACTGGAAAACCTTCTCCTTCAACGATAGTGTTGTTGTTGCTAGATCTGGTTGTCAAGGAAAGTTCAGAGTATGCTACATTAAATCTGTCTTAAGAGAAGAAGAGGGTAGGTGTGTGTTTTGTGTGTGTATGTATACGTACATATGTGTGTTTGAATGTATGCGTGTATGTCAATAAATTAGTTAATTACAAATTTTAATTATTATTTATTTTTTATTATTTTTTTTCTATCGCATTTAATCTCAGCTGCGTGTTAATTTACAAATGGCGTCCATCACGACTGCATGCTGATCACAACACCTTTAGTCATGATGTTCATTGCCCTGCTCGTGGAATATATTTTGAGTTTTTTATATGATGAAATAAAATTATAGAATAGATGGAGAGTTATTGAATATCAGACGACTTCAAAACAGCCGAGGCGCTAAAACAGCTGTTTAAGCAGACCCCCCCCCCCCCCCACCACCTGTCGACGATCATCTATAATAGCCTCTTATGCAAATCCCTTCGACTACAAGCCGGTAAAATAGCAAGTTACTATATACTAAACCTCCCTTATGCTGATAAGCCACTAAACAGCCAGTTAAACAGACCCCTTCTATCGATAAGCCACTAAAACAGCCAGTTAAACAGACCCCCTTCTATCGATAAGCCACTAAAACAGCCAGTTAAACAGACCCCTTCTATCGATAAGCCAGTTAAACAGACCCCCTTCTATCGATAAGCCACTAAAACAGCCAGTTAAACAGACCCCCTTCTATCGATAAGCCACTAAAACAGCTAGTTAAACAGACCCCCTTCTATCGATAAGCCACTAAAGCAGCCAATTAAACAGACCCCCTTCTATCGATAAGCCACTAAAACATCCAGTTAAACAGACCCCCTTCTATCGCTAAGCCACTAAAACAGCCAGTTAAACAAACCCCCTTCCTATCGATAAGCAGCAAAAAAAACCAAACCCTCTTCTGCCGATAAACGCCTGAAATCTGCATTTTTAAAGTGTTTCCTAAATGCGTTACATGCTGATGTTGGATGTGACAGGCCGAAAATCGCTGATATTTCAGGCATGATGTAAATCATGACAGGTAGCGTTCCGTCACCGGGACTATATTCTGATAATCTGCAGTAAATTTAGTACGAAAGCAGAAGAAGAAATAGAATACGAGATGACAGGAAAACCTTCAAGGAGGTACACAGTTTAAAATGTTCGATCACTTTCACAAATAGTAAATTACCTTTTCTAGACGCCATGGACGTTTTGTCCCTGAAAATGTGACCTAAATGTGGGCCTCGGGCCAAAATAGATTTATCCCAATTGGGGGGGGGGGGGGGCATCGTTTCAAAACAGATGTATCCCATAACAGATTTATCCCAAAAGTGAGCCTCGAGCCATACAAATTTATTCCAAAAGGGGGCCGCGGTACAAAATAAATATATGTCCCAAAAGGGAGCCTCAGGCGGACCAAAATAAATGTATCCCCAAAAGTAACATCTGGAAAAACAGATTTGTCTCAAAAGGGGGCCACGGGCAAAAGCACATGTATCCCAAAAGTGGACATCGGGCCAAACACATTTTTCCTAAAACAGGGCATCGGGCCAAAACAGATTTATATTTAAAAAAGTGGTATCGGGCCAAACAGAGGTTGAGAACCGATGCCTTGTCTACTTATTGTATTCATGTTACTATTATCTGTATCATTTGCAAGAAGACACGGTTGGATAATATCAAGGAATGAGCAGGCTGTGAAGTTTCCAATCTCATCAGGATGGTAGAGGAAAGAGATGGGTTGAGTTCTTTCTGCCCCAAATGTCTCACTGTGCCAACCCAACGTCACTGGCGGGTTAAGGTTTTTATAATAATAATTATTAATATATCATCCACACAGGCTGTATAAAAGTACCTCTGCTGAGTACACTGAACAACTCTGCCAGGAAGAAAGTAGCAAATAACCCAGATGAGATCACTTCTATGACTGTGCAGGAACAGTATTCTGGTATCCGGTGTGTCCGAAACAAAAACTTCGGGATTAAAGGCACTGACGTCTACGCCAGTGGAGGTTGTCGAGCTGAGTTTTTAGTGTGCTTTGAAGATGCCAGACCTACAACTAAATCTAGTAAGCAAAGCATAAACATTTTACCATATACTAGATCCTATAAGTAAAATATAAACATTTTACTATATACTAGATCTAGTAAGTAAAACATAAACATTTTACCATATACTAGATCCAGTAAGTAAAATATAAACAATACTAGATATAAAATCGTGTAAATAAAACATAAACACTTTACTATATACTAGATCCAGTAAGTAAAACATAAACATTTTACTATAGGCCCTATAATAGATCCACTAAATAAAACATAAACACTTTGCTTATTAAATCTTGCAAATAAAACATAAACATTTTACTATATACTAGATCTAGTAAATAAAACATAAACATTTTACCATATACTAGATCCAGTAAGTAAAATATAAACATTTTACCATATACTAGATCCAGTAAGTAAAATATAAACACTACTAGATATAAAATCTTGCAAGTAAAACATAAACATTTTACCATATACTAGATCCAGTACGTAAAACATAAATATTTTACCATATACTAGATCCAGTAAGTAAAAATATAAACACTACTGGATATAAAATCTTGCAAGTAAAACATAAACACTACTATATATAAAATCGTGTAAGTAAAACATAAACACTTTACTTATTAAATCTTGTAAGTAAAACATAAACACTTTACTATATACTAGATCTTGTAAATAAAACATAAACATTTTACTATATACTAGATCCAGTAAGTAAAACATAAACATTTTACTATAGGCCCTATAATAGATCCACTAAATAAAACATAAACACTTTGCTTAGTAAATCTTGCAAATAAAACATAAACACTTTACTTATTACTTCTTGTAAGTAAAACATAAACACTTTACTATATACTAGATCTAGTAAATAAAACATAAACATTTTACTATGTACTAGATCTAGTAAGTAAAACATAGACACTGTCAATGACCTTTTTTGCCGTCATGCAGACTGTCATTAAGCAGAAAGAAGAAGCAATCCATGGATCGTTTTCTCAGGAATATGGACTTTTCAAGCGTTCACGTGACAGCAACAGAAGAATGTTTGTTTGCGTCTTTCTCTTCTTTCTTCCATATCTTTAAACTTGTTTTCTGTACAGCGTTGCCCTTGCACGCATATTATGCCTCCATCCTGAATATTTTCCTTGTTTTCCCCAAATTTTGGGGTCTATGAAGCAATCTTGCATTTGAAGATTTATGGCAAATGTCTTTAATCCTCAACATTGGTCTAAACTAGACTCGCTTGTCTTAGCCAGTTCTCCGAATAGTACTTGTTTCGGATTGCGACAGTTTAGCATTCTGCGGATGTAACCCAGCCAACGAAATATATTTTTATTAAGTGTTTCATGGCAGATGGTAGCTGAGTTCAACGTAGCACTTCCATGTAGTGATTAGGGCATGCCATTTAATGTTTAAGATTTTGGAGAGACATCTTAGGTGAAAGGTGTTTATTCTCCTGTCGTGTCTTGTGTAGGTAGTCCGTGTTTCGGATACATAGTATGATGTGCTCAGTACATATGTTTGATAAATATATGTATAAAAAATACACTTTACTATATAGTAAATCTAGGTAGTAAAACATAAACACTTTACTATATATTAAATATAATAAGTAAAACATAAACACTTTACTATATATTAAATATAATAAGTAAAACATAAACACTTTACTATATATTAAATATAATAAGTAAAACATAAACACTTTACTATATATTAAATATAATAAGTAAAACATAAACACTTTACTATATATTAAATATAATAAGTAAAACATAAACACTTTACAATATATTAAATCTAGGTGGTAAAACATAAACACTTTACTGTATATTAAATCTAGTAAGTAAAACGTAAACATTTTACTGTATATTAAATCTAGTAAGTAAAACATAAAACATTTAACTAAATATTAAAGAATTCTGAGCAAGAGGCTTCGTCTCGAAACAGTGTGCATCATCGTGAGTTAGAGACTTTTGCATATGACCGAAAGTTCCGGGGAAACCCCTTCACACGTTGTACATCGAAAACAATAATTCCATCGTTCGTAAATAAGCAAACGTAAAGTAACCCATAGCATTTTTTAATGCCGTAAGAGTGTGAGGTGTTAGCGATCTCTCATGTCAGAGACTCAATAAGGGTGGTAGCCATCTCCTCTCCCTCGCAGTCTTTACCATGTTTGTAAGTAAGGGTGAAACAAGAAAACAACTAAAACAAGAAAATGTAATTGTTTTTAATTAGTGTTAAATAGTACCGAAAACATAATGATTTGCACCGGAAGGTGCAAAATAACGTACTGCCCCTGTGAAACCAGAAGTACAACGTTGTTCAAGATTCCTGTCAGAAATGAAACATATTTTCGTGTTCGTTACCAGAGAGCGAACGCGGACGAAGAATAGAAATTGCTAAATTAACTGAGGCATATCCATCTATAAACCTATAAGTGTAATTGTCGTAGACGTAGCGCTTTGTATGTATTAACACCAGGACATAAAGCGATTTATATATCATCAAAAGAAACAGGTGATAAAAGCAATTACAAAGTCAACACCAACACAAGGTGACAACTAAATTATGCACAGGCCAGACCAGGTTAGCATTTTGTGCCTCAGAACACAACACAACCGACTCCGTAGTCACATGTATACAACGTTCAAGTTTGGCAACACAGATACATGTGGACAAGAACTTAAGACAGCAGAGCATATTCTTCAACAATGCCCGGAATATGTAATGCTGAAACAAGCATATTGACCAAAGAAAAACAACACACGAAGAAAAAACTTTACGGAACTTCACGAGTTACAAAACAGTCAAATTTATAGAGCAGACAAAAATTTAGATATAAGCACATTCCAATCGAGCGAAAGAAGAAAAGAAAGAAGAATATCTTCTGCTATGCGGATGAGTGACCAGCATTTTGCTTTTTTTTCAGTCATTTATGTTGTCTGTTCATGACTTTCTGTTTTCTGTTTTCTGTGTTTCTTCAACCCTCTACAGTTTCCTTTAGTGTGGGTTTTTTTTTTTTTACAAAGATTCATGCCTGCATACATATAAAAACTATGCAGGATTTCGTTGTTTTACTGTTGAAAGTAATGATTTTTGTAGACATGTATACAATCTCGATTACACATCCATATGAAAATGTTATAGAAGAAAGGCAAGTGCTGCTCAATGGTCTACAGACTGCTTCCACGCATGTCCAGAATGTGGTAGACAATTCGAAGCACGAATAGGACTTATTATTCACAGTCGGTCACACCACAGACATCACCATCATCATACCAGTTGAGCTAAATGGTCATCGTCCACTCTGACGGACAAACAACATGATAGATATGCAATATTCGCCTGTAACATTCGTTGTCAAAACATGTATTCTCCTCTCCGTATCCACTGTAATTGTCCAACTCTTGCACCCGTGCATCTTCGCTGCTGTACTTATTCTGCTCTTCTATATGGTGTTTAATCTGAACAATGCAGCCGAGACTATGTCAAGTCTAGTCTTTATTAGTTAGGGATACAATCACTGCTTTCATAAATATTATCATATGTATTTAACTGTAGTAACTTCTATTTTTTGTCTTTTTTACCCATATATTAGCAGGAGTCGTGTTATCATCTCCGTGTGTCATTATTTTGCTGTTATGGATGTTAATTTCCATATCATACTTTTTGCAATTCTTTTCCAGTAAAAATGTCACGGGTAGATAAAACCCATCTACATTGGCCACCCATGCCCAAATTGTCTAAATGCATTTGCAGCCAGAATATGGCGTATTAGCCATCTACGAACTCATAGTCAAAGACATAATTGTAACTGATTTCAAAAGTGTATGTAATTAAATGTCATTATCACGTGTAATGGACAAACGCAAACAACAACAACAACATTGTTAGAAACGTTCCTTTTAACAACGTGTGTGAGTTGTCTAGTTATAAGAGAGTTCATGACGAGCACAAAATGGAAGTCGTCGTTAAGGTAATGTACATCCACCTAGAATTGATTTGTTAATATTTTCTCTGGTTATTTTTTATATCTACAGCACAAACTACATGTGTGAATGTGTTGTTGGCAAGTTGGGGCACATATGAGCCTGACTGGAAGAAGGTAACAGGCAGAGACGGACGTCGTGTTACTATTAAAGACATTAGACTTATCAGACGAGACTCGAAGGAAGATTGCGTAGAAGGAAGAAGTTTCTTCGTAAAGAACAGAGACGAAGTACATGCCACTAAAGGCTGCAGAGGTGTAATACGAGTGTGCTACGCTTAACAATTATTGGAAATCAAAATATAGATATTCAGAAAATTGTTATAAATTATTGGAAATATAAATCAGGAAGACGTTCTTGTTATAATTAGTTCAGTTTCGGCTTTGTTAATGTCTACAAATAAAAAAACAATAATAATACCTCTGGCTCATTTGTTTTAATAGTTAGTTAGTTAGTTAGTTAGTTAGTTAGTTAGTCGTCGGATCATCATCACTGCAAACTGGACACGTCCATAGTTGCTCCGATCTCTCATTGAGTGTATCCGCCATTACACTTCTGCTGACAGTACCGGTCCTATGCTGGTTGACCATCATTCTTCTGCACCCTCCAAAATGTCCACCGTTAGCAACACCGCATTTCAATCCCTGATCTTTAATGCTAGCCATTGAAAAGGAATCATCATCCACATTAGTCTCACTCTCGCGTGTTATATCTCTTAAGGAGTTCAAAACGTCATCGCGATCCATTGCCCCATCGCCCTGTGCCACAATCGCATACGATGCCAGTTGATCAACTCTTTCATTGCCTCGAACGCCGACATGTCCCTGCACGAAAATAAATGTAACCACTTTCAAGCTCGCCTTTCTCAAGGCCTCAATCTACTGTTCGCGAACGAGACCCGCTTGTACCTTCTTAATCATACTCATAGAGTCACTCAAGATGCAGACCTGCGTTACCTTCTGTGTGCATATCCATTCAAATGCCTTGGTCACCGCCATAGTCTCCATTGTCATACTACTCGTAGTGACCGCAAAGGCACCACATTCCTCCTTGATTGTTTTACCTGCGCACTGAGCTGTAAAGGCCAGTTTTAATTGTGATTTCTTTTATGGTTACTTTATAAATATGTGTAAATATTCTCTTATTTAATTAAGTTATATCGGTTTCTCAGGTCAATTAATATTTATGTATGTCTCTAGTTTGTAGTACATTAGAAGTAACAACGTGTACTAATACGATATTATTGATAATAATTAAGACTCATCGAGTAACTTATCATGGAATAGAGATTACAATTGAATAAGAGACTTACTCGAAATCAACGCTGATAAACAGTATTCACTACAAACTAAAATACAGTGTGAAAGGTAGTAAATTAAACGGGGTGCAAAGGGAACGCAATGCTCTAGGTGGACCCAGGGTTAGCAGATAACCAATATCCCAAATGTACCTCCTCGCGGTGCACCCTGGTAACAGAAAACAGCGGCTCGAGCTGATTCTGGCCAAATCATTTGGGGATCGTGTCCGAGAATGTGGAGGAAGCAGATGGAAATAGATTTGACCGCAAATGAGACAGACAATATCTCCGACACCATTTGTATCACCACATACAGCGACACTGTCGACATACAGTGACGCCTGTTAGTCCAGTCAGAACATTTGAGGGGCGGCCAATGTAAAAGGCACGTAAAGGTGGTTGCATGGAGAGAAACAAATATATGTCATAATGAGTACAATGACACAATGAAAGGGCAGAACAGCGCCAGAGGGCAGCGCGAACTGCAAATGAAAAGTGAAAAGATCCTAGGGAAGGGGAACTATAAGCTGTCAGCTCGAGACGAGCATCTAATTACCTGTGATCCTTATAAGCAGAGACCCAGACCCAATCGTGGGCGCTCGGAAAACCAGGAAGACCTAAACCAACTCTAATGTCGAGCCTTCCTATACCGGAAATATGCTCGCGAAGAGAAAGGGTTCCGAACCCGATGGGCTTAGGCAAGAAGGAGACAACGATTTAGCACTGGCCCAACTCTATTGTCAAGCATTCCTATACCGGAAATACACTTGCAGAGAGATAGGGTTCAGTACCTGATGGGCTCAGGCGCTATTGGGACAAGGTCACTCAGCTCGAGTACGCCTTGCTCTGAAACGCGTGGTGTGAGACTCAAACTTGTACGATGGGTTACGATGTTCGTGAACGACGCCTCGAGTAGGAGGGCGAACGAGCCAGGGTCCAACTCTTCTGGCGAGTTCTTCCTCATACGGAACCAGACTCGCGGATGAGAAAAGGTTCAGTACCCGATGAAAACAGGCAGAGTTCGTCCAATTGCATCAGATGGGTTTATAGACGGTGGAGCACCTCGTGCCAGATAGACGCGCTCGACAAGCGTCTTGGCGAAGAGGCACTACACACCAGCGTACCCGGCGACAGATACACAGGCTGTAACGGACTAGGGACAAAACCCGAAATAAAGGAATGACGAAAACGGATGTGCTGGACCTCGGACATCCTGACCACAAGTGGCCAACCGGGGTGCAAATAATCACAGTTTTACTGTGGAACTTGCAGCACAACGTACTTCACGCTCCCTGGCGGAAATCACACGAAATATTCGTTGTGGTTATTTGAGAGCGAACGCAGAAGAAGAAGAAGAAGTAAACTAACCAGATAAACGTTGCGGATGTGGTGTGCTGAGAAAGTTATATACAGTGTGTGCGAACTGCAGGACATGACATTTGCTGCGAAATGGAAAACTGTCCCCGTAGATTGTCATACCTCTGTTCGGGTAGTGATAACTCTTGACAGAGAACGTAGAAAGATATGTCCTATTGCTGTTGAATCTGAGGCACAGACATTCTCGAGTGAGAATTCCCTGAGTGGTGATGTGGTTATATTTATCTCCTTCATTGTTCATTCTCAAACTGCCGCTGGCTCCCTATTGTAGCAGGACCACGGTCCTACTAGATTTACAGCAGGGTGTAATCCAGAATATGGAAATTTGTTTTATTTGTGGCAATGGCCTGACACATCCGTCTTCATCTGATGTATTTATATACACTTATGTTTCTGCCGTGAAACGTATTCATTAGTTGATGTGCTTCACATCGCAGTGTGTAGGGAAGTTAACATAAACAATCGCAGTGTGTAGGGAATTACCATAAACATAATCACAGTGAGTAGGGAAGCAACATATATATCATCACATTATGTAGGGAAGTTAACATAAACGCAGAGTGTAGTGCGATAACATAAACATAATCGCAGAGTGTAGGAAAGGTAACATTAACTTATTCGCAGTGTGTAGGAAAGTTAACATAAACATAATCGCAGTGTGTAGGAAAGTTTACATAAACATAATCGCAGTGTGTAGGAAAGTTTACATAAACATAATCGCAGGGAGTAGATAACACTATTAGAGAGAAGAGTAGAGCTTGGAAATTATTGACAATGGAAATTATGACAATGGAAATTATTGACAATGGACATTATTGACAATGGAAATTATTGACAATGGAAATTATTGACAATGGAAATTATTGACAATGGAAATTATGACAATGGAAATTATTGACAATGGAAATTATTGACAATGGAAATTATTGACAATGGAAATTATGACAATGGAAATTATGACAATGGAAATTATGACAATGGAAATTATTGACAATGGAAATTATGACAATGGAAATTATGGCAATGGAAATGATGACAATGGAAATTATGACAATGGAAATTATGACAATGGAAATTATGGCAATGGAAATGATGACAATGGAAATGATGACAATGGAAATTATGACAATGGAAATTATGACAGTGAGCAGGACCTTTAACTGGATAAGCATACAGATTGCAACTAATATATACGTTCTCTGCGACTCAATGAAATGAGCGTGATCAGGAAAACACAAGCTGATTGTATTCATGAATGTTGATTGATGCTGTTTGGTGGTCATGGTTTTAGGTGGTACATTTTTTTTGGCTTGTTATTTTTTTATGCCAGGTTATTGGGGACTTCAAGACAATGACAGAGCTGATACATTCTCTTTGAGAGACACTGTGCGATCAAACAAAATAAATGACGATGATGATGATCCTTTTTCATGTCCAGAATAAAGGAACTGGACTTACATTGTGACAAGGCAAGAAATTAAAGAATGTTTGCTAACAAACACGGACCTGGAACTGTTAGACATCGTGTATTTGTTGATATACTCAATGGGAGATTGGAGCACCTATGGATGTATCATGTGTGTACGGAGCACTTATGGGTGTGTCATGTGTGCACGGAGCACTTATGGATGTGTCATGTGTGCACGGAGCACTTATGGGTGTGTCATGTGTGTCCGGAGCACTTATGGATGTGTTATGTGTGCACGGAGCACTTATGGGTGTGTCATGTGTGCACGGAGCACTTATGGGTGTGTCATGTGTGCACGGAGCACTTATGGGTGTGTCATGTGTGCACGGAGCACTTATGGGTGTGTCATGTGTGCACGGAGCACTTATGGATGTGTCATGTATACAGCAATGATGATCTCTCGACTAATACTAAGAGAGACTACTATAAAACCGTATAACTTACACAAAACACAAGCTAGTTCAGCTGAACAATTAACACATAAACTTTCCGACTATTCGGTACGTGTATGAAAATATAGTCTGTTAGTCTGTGCGTTCATTGTACTCAACAACCATGTATCCACCGAAGACGGATGTGTCGGGTCATGGCAAACTAAAACGATGACGATTTGCATTTTCATTATCTGGACTACATCCGGTTAGAAATCTAGTAGGACCATTGCCCTGATATAAGAGAGATCGAGCGGGAGTTTGAGAATGAACGCTGAAGAAGAACAGCCTTGTGGTTTGTGTAAGTACTATTATTAATACGCTTGTAAATGATTGGTCCATCACTGTAAATAACTGACCTATAGGTGTAAATTCCTGGTCCATCTGTGTAAATAACTGACCCATCAGTATAAATTCCTGCTCCTTCAGTATAAATAACTGACCATTCAATATAAATGACTAGTCCATCACTGTAAATAACTGACCCATCATTATAAATGACTAGTCCATCAGTTTATATAACTGACCCATCAGTGTAAATGCCTGGTTCTTCAGTGTAAATAGCAGACCCATCAGTATAATTGACTGGTCCATCTGTATAAATTATCACTTCATTTTCTACAGTGTAAATTATTACTTCATTTTCTACAGTGTTATCACTTATGGGTAAGCTAACCTCTATATCAACAATCATCTGATCCCCCCTAATTTCTGCATCTTCTCGCGACTGTGATGGCTAAAGAGAAGATAAGACATAAAGCAGGCGGAGTGAATATCCACCACTTCCCAGGATAAATACAAATAGAATCATACACTTGTCCGATAATTTCTTATGCATTTCCCAACCACAATTTGTCCCCTGTGAGCGCGGAGTCTATGGAAAAAGTATTATCAGTACTGTATATATATATATATATATAAATGAATAGAGCAAGATACACAGGAATATCAAGAGGAAGATGGATTGAAAGAGACTAAATTCTAACGGCACATTATTACTGCATACCAAGCGGTCAAACGTGCAATAGCACAAAAATCGATCGTTATTCTTCTTCTTCTTCAGCGTTCATTCTCAAACTCCTGCTGAATTCTCTAATAGCAGAACCATTGTCCTACTAGATTTCCAGCAGAATGTAGTCCAGAGAATGGAAATGCGTTGTGTCGCCGTTTTATTTGCGCCACTGGCCTGACAGATCCGTCTTTGGCGGAGATCGTCATTCAATCCTACGACGCCTCACAGCATAAGCAGAAAAGACAATAGATAGATATACGTGGATATCTCCGTTTAACTAAATTGGTTTTATGTTCTATACGTGTATCCATTTCGTAACGTATACGAATGACATTTGCTACATTATAACACATTTAAAAAAGAAGGCACTGGCGCTAACAGAAAATCGAAACACTGTTCAGCTGTCCTACAAAATCTGACCAATGATACCATTGTTTAACATTTTACCTCTGGCCGCTGATCAAAGGTTACACAAATGTGTCAACAAATGCATATGCCTAAATAATATTTCTATATTTCGTTTTCCGTTTGCTGTGTTTACGTGTTCAAAATTATTTCGCCTTGCCATTTGTTAATGTCGAGCATATTTCTGTATACATACGAATCGTAAAATACTGTCTATATCTGCGTTTCTGTTGTATTGTTTCATTCATAAATAATCGAACGTTGAATTCTTCGGAAAACGTTGTCACTGCGTTCTGGAAAGAATACGTCACATGATGCACATGACCCTGCACAAACTTTTATAAAGCTACAATTTTACAGTCGTTTGTGTTCCCTGAATAGCTCAATTTGTACGATCTCGGTGTATTTAATATGGAAGAGACTGCGGCGGTGAGTTCGATCCAAGTAGTATTTTTTTTTTTTTAAATTCATTAATATGTAGAAACTAAAACATTTCAAAGTCATCGCTACAATTTAGGAAACTTATTCGCATCTATTATATTTTTCGTTTTTGTTTTATTCTCACCAGCGCAACGCAGGACATTGCTTCTAGTATATGTATATTTGTAAACATGCATATATAGGTACATAAATTTGTATCTATTTCCATTCATTTTTACATTTTCCTTGTGTTATCCCAGCCTTCGCATTTCCAGTATCGGGTTGTTTCCTGACACCTGAGTTTTGTATCTGGATATAATAGATGAATTGTATCGGTACTGATTTTAAGATATGAGCACCGGACTCTCCACACCTTTATTGTAGCAGTTGCAGTCCAGAAATCAAGGAATAACCGAGCTTGTCACACCTTCATTGCAGCAGGTTCAGTCGGCAAATCAAGGAATAACCGAGCTTATCACACTTTCATTGTAGAAGCTACGGTCGGAAAGTCAAGGAATAACCGAGAGTCCGTCTCATCTTATTTGTATCAGCTACAATTAGAAAGTCAAGGAATAATCACACAGCAAAGCAGTATGCATCCTTGTGATAGTTCATAACTTACGTCAACGATTTTGATCACTTTTTACTTCTGTCTACCATATGTCCTCACGCCAACAACTGTCAAGAATTCCTCTACTTAATTACGTTAAAATGTGTTACACTAACTCCCCACTTTTCAAAATGAATGAATGGAAAGAACGATAATGTACTCGTAATTACATTATCCATATCAAATTGCTCCACAGCCTTATATAATAAATGTGTGCTTTCCTATTACAAAAATTGTTGCAACTACATGGTCGTAAATATTAGGGTTTACATTAAACTATTTCGCTCAATTCGCTAATAATAATAAGAAAATACAATTTCTATCTTTCCTGAAATATTTCTAAGGATGATGATGATGATATAATCCCTTTAGCTGTTAGCAGATAGTCCATAGTCTTTCTGACAAGCAAAGCACATGTTCTTCTAAATTGTATAACTTGGGCCAACTAGGAATCGGTAATAGTTGTCTCGAAAGCACAGTTGTGTAAGGGGGAACCTGGTACAGATGTATGGTTACACCCGGAAGCGTGGCATTCTAGTTTGCCAGTAACACAGACTTACCACGTCCTGCCAGGAGAAGATCAACCACCACTGGGCCAAATGTCTATTTATTATTCTGCCATACGTGTTGGTGTATCTAGCATTGCTCGTCGTTCCTTGTCGGTCTGTGATAAAGATGCAATGTCGGTCTGTGACAAAGATGCAATGTCGGTCTGTGACAAAGATGCAATGTCGGTCTGTGACAAAGATGCAATGTCGGTCTGTGACAAAGATGCAATGTCTGCTGGCATGTATCTCTTCGTCATGGTTGTGAATAATTTGATAGAAAACAGAAGTAAGAAATTGAGATAAGCTGCTTCTTTCACAGGTGACATATTATCTCTTCCACAATGTCCCTTAGCCGCCTGCTACGACTTTCCTGACAAGAAGACAGTGGTCCTATTCTCCGCACCCTGAACTAGACGCCCAGGCTCGGGTTAGCACATTGACTTTCCTGGGACATTATAACTGTTTAATTCGCCCATTCCTTTTATATGTAGAAGATCCTAACTGTCTCCTTGCTTTACCATTTCAACCCCAACCTCAAATTTGTAATTATTTAAGAACATAATTACAGCGGTTCCTAAGCATGTGACAGTGGCGAGGCGTCCATGTAAGCAATGTAAGCATTTTTACACAGTTAATTTTGATTTTATTTCTTGTAAAGTAGCAAAATAGAGTGTAAGAGAATATCAAAATGTAGTTATTTTAGAAGGAGATAAATCTAGTAGCTATTAATATCTGATGACTCGAAAGAGCGTTGGGAAAAACCAAGAAGTAAAAGGGCGTATTATTACGATGTTAAAATATGGCATCGCGTATTATTACGTTGTTAAAATATCGCATCGCGTATTATTACGATGTTAAAATATCGCATCGCGTATTATTACGATATTAAAATATCGCATCATCTTCTTCTTCTTCTTGTTTGGAATTTGACATGTCTACACAGCAAGTCCTGTTTTCTTAGTAAATGCTGCTGTATTTGAAAGCTCCTCAGTGCTCCCATACATCTTTCTGTGGATATCCATCTCTGTGGGCCAGTGTTCTTCCCTTAACTGGTTTAGAGTATTGCAGTCTTGCAGGCTCGCATCTAGAAAGGCACATCTTCGGCCGCTTAGAACTTACAAGTAATACAATTAATGGCTTTTAAAGTTCTTAAAAAAAAGGATAGCGTTACTAACGAGAGGGTGCATTATTAAACACTGAAGTGGAAGATGAACAATACAATATAGATGTTGAGAGAACTATAGAAATGAGAGTACCTATTAGACAGTGACCCTCTTTGAAATAATTCGAAGAACGTACAACCAACAACTGACTTGGATACTGAGCGTACACTACCTTAAATAGTTGAGGGACTGGTCAGCTGAGCAGTTATGGAAATGACCCCAATGCTTAGATGACAGCCCCTAAACAAGAAGCACGAAGAGGATATACCGTAGTATTAACGTCATAGAACCAAAAATCGTAATGGTCGTATAAATGTACAAATGATGAAAACGTCAATGCAAACATACCACAATGTATATTTGTCTCAAACCTGTGCAAGACTAAAAAATCTTAATCGGAAAGTTTTTAATAGTATAAGTCCTTACTTTCCTTAGCCCCCCCCCCCTTCTTGATGGTCACCTACTAGACAGTCTTGGAAAGGAAATCACGCTTCACCACGTAGCCAAACCACGTACGTTTTCACCGTTTCACCACTGACAGATGTTCTTGGTAAATTACAACCGCATTTATTATGTTTCTCCCGTTTGGTCACACGCCTGCTATATCCAAGAACACATCTATTCAATGACTGAAATGTCTATATCATATCTATGACTGAAATGTCTATATCATATCAATGACTGAAATGTCTATATCATATCAATGACTGAAATGTCTATATCATATTTATGACTGAAATGTCTATATCATATCTATGACTGAAATGTCTATATCATATCTATGACTGAAATGTCTATATCATATCTATGACTGAAATGTCTATATCATATCAATGACTGAAATGTCTATATCATATTTATGACTGAAATGTCTATATCATATATATGACTGAAATGTCTATATCATATCTATGACTGAAATGTCTATATCATATCTATGACTGAAATGTCTATATCATATCTATGACTGAAATGTCTATATCATATCTATGACTGAAATGTCTATATCATATCAATGACTGAAATGTCTATATTATATTTATGACTGAAATGTCTATATCATATCTATGACTGAAATGTCTATATCATATCTATGACTGAAATGTATGCTCCTCGTTATAATTAGACCAGTTTCAAGACCTGTTTCAAGATCTATTTCATGACCAGTTTCAATATCTATTTCATGACCAGTTTCAATATCTATTTCATGACCAGTTTCAATATCTATTTCATGACCAGTTTCAATATCTATTTCATGACCAGTTTCAATATCTATTTCATGACCAGTTTCAATATCTATTTCATGACCAGTTTCAATATCTATTTCATGAGCAGTTTCAATATCTATTTCATGACCAGTTTCAATATCTATTTCATGACCAGTTTCAATATCTATTTCATGACCAGTTTCAATATCTATTTCATGACCAGTTTCAATATCTATTTCATGACCAGTTTCAATATCTATTTCATGACCAGTTTCAATATCTATTTCATGACCAGTTTCAATATCTATTTCATGACCAGTTTCAATATCTATTTCATGACCAGTTTCAATATCTATTTCATGACCAGTTTCAATATCTATTTCATGACCAGTTTCAATATCTCTTTCATGACCAGTTTCAATATCTATTTCATGACCAGTTTCAATATCTGTTTCATGACCAGTTTCAATATCTATTTCATGACCAGTTTCAATATCTGTTTCATGACCAGTTGCAATATCTATTTCATGACCAGTTTCAATATCTGTTTCATGACCAGTTTCAATGTCTATTTCATGACCAGTTTCAATATCTATTTCATGACCAGTTTCAATATCTGTTTCATGACCAGTTTCAATATCTATTTCATGACCAGTTTCAATATCTGTTTCATGAGCAGTTTCAATATCTATTTCATGACCCGTTTCAATATCTATTTCATGACCAGTTTCAATATCTATTTCATGAACAGTTTCAATATCTATTTCATGACCAGTTTCAATATCTATTTCATGACTAGTTTCAATATCTATTTCATGACCAGTTTCAATATCTATTTCATGACCAGTTTCAATATCTATTTCATGACCAGTTTCAATATCTATTTCATGACCAGTTTCAATATCTATTTCATGACCAGTTTCAATATCTATTTCATGACCAGTTTCAATATCTATTTCATGACCAGTTTCAATATCTCTTTCATGACCAGTTTCAATATCTATTGCATGACCAGTTTCAATATCTATTTCATGACCAGTTTCAATATCTATTTCATGACCAGTTTCACTATCTATTTCATGACCAGTTTCAATATCTATTTCTTGACCAGTTTCAATATCTATTTCATGACCAGTTTCAATATCTATTTCATGACCAGTTTCAATATCTATTTCATGACCAGTTTCAATATCTATTTCATGACCAGTTTCAATATCTGTTTCATGACCAGTTTCAATGTCTATTTCATGACCAGTTTCAATATCTGTTTCATGAGCAGTTTCAATATCTATTTCATGACCAGTTTCAATATCTATTTCATGACCAGTTTCAATATCTATTTCATGACCAGTTTCAATATCTATTTCATGACCAGTTTCAATATCTATTTCATGACCAGTTTCAATATCTCTTTCATGACCAGTTTCAATATCTATTGCATGACCAGTTTCAATATCTATTTCATGACCAGTTTCAATATCTATTTCATGACCAGTTTCAATATCTATTTCATGACCAGTTTCAATATCTATTTCATGACCAGTTTCAATAGCTGTTTCATGACCAGTTTCAATATCTATTTCATGACCAGTTTCAATATCTGTTTCATGACCAGTTTCAATGTCTATTTCATGACCAGTTTCATTATCTATTTCATGACCAGTTTCAATATCTGTTTCATGACCAGTTTCAATATCTATTTCATGACCCGTTTCAATATCTGTTTCATGAGCAGTTTCAATATCTATTTCATGACCAGTTTCAATATCTATTTCATGACCAGTTTCAATATATATTTCATGAACAGTTTCAATATCTATTTCATGACCAGTTTCAATATCTATTTCATGACCGGTTTCAATATCTATTTCATGACCAGTTTCAATATCTATTTCATGACAAGTTTCAATATCTATTTCATGACCAGTTTCAATATCTATTTCATGACCAGTTTCAATATCTATTTCATGACCAGTTTCAATATCTATTTCATGACCAGTTTCAATATCTATTTCATGACCAGTTTCAATATCTATTTCATGACCAGTTTCAATATCTATTTCATGACCAGTTTCAATATCTATTTCATGACCAGTTTCAATATCTATTTCATGACCAGTTTCAATATCTATTTCATGACCAGTTTCAATATCTATTTCATGACCAGTTGCAATATCTATTTCATGACCAGTTTCAAGAACTGTTTCAAGATCTGTTTCATGAACAGTTTCAGAATGAGGTTGCAGCAAAATAATGTTCCCGGAAGTGTCGAGGTTTAAATCATTGCACACCATATAGGTCCATTTCTTGAAGTGGAGATGGAGCACAGTCCAGCCAAAAGAGGCTGGAAACTAAGACTGGTTTCAATCAAATCAGCAGGGCCACAGGTCTGCCCTCGCAAGCACTAGGGGTAAAGTCGGAGATACCAGCAACCATGGTACACGCTTAGATAACATGTCTTCACAGTAAGATCTTGCTGTGGAGACATGTTAAAATGCGAACGAGAAGTAAAAATCATTGCCTCGTAATTTGCGCGCACATAAAGGGAAGGGGAGCAGGGAGCATCTACACTACGTCATGCCATGCATATCGTAAGATGTGACTAAAGATATGTGGGGTGAGGTTAGCTGTCCGGTCCTATAACATGTCAAAGTGATATACACACCATGTTGAAATCGACTGTGTTCTGTCGATTTCACAGATATCATAACCAACCTGTGCACTACGATACAGGGCATTCCGTTCTTCAAGCTATATCCCGGTATTTGGCAGGAGTTTGAGAACGTAGAAGATTGCGATTACGACCACCACCAGCAGCTACTGTCTGCGCAGCAAAAGTTAACTGCAATAGATCTCTAACACCCTTATTTCCTGCCTTGGTAGTGCACTCTGTTAGACTGTAACATGTTGATCTCGTGTTGTTCCTCTGCCACTTGTATATCTGCCGACCTCTTGCTCGCCTCAAATGACTATTCAGGTAAAGTCTTCAAACAAGGTGGCATGTCTTTTAATACGTTCACAGGACTTTATTTGTTAAATTTTAATTTCTTTTAATAGTACTTTTTTCATATACAGTGTTGTCAGATGCCCTGTTTTCCTTTTCTTGTATTTCCATAAAGTTATCCGTATTCTTCTATATATTTACATATCTGAGGCATTAATTATGCCTTCATTTGTTTGTATCAATAAATAAGTCCATAAATATGTCAACAATGAGAAAATTTTTTACTACAAATGTGAAACAAAACGTGAATGTGTTCTCATGTTTTCTGCGAATTATTTTTTTGGGTGGGGGTAAAAATTGTTTGACATACTTAAGTAGGAGAAAAATACCACATGAGGGTTGAGGAAATATGACCGTTTCATGGTCAAATTTGAAAAAAAAAATGCATTTTAAGTGTCACTGGAAGTGAAAGTTGTGTTTGGTTATTTTTATCTAGTCATTTTGAAAACGCTTTACAACTTTTATTTTTTGAACAACATCTAAGAAGATTGTTGTATACATCGAAATCACTGGATGGACACACCAGAAACCGAATAGGTTATATAATAACACAACAGAGATGAAAATCATGTCTAACATCAAGTAAAAGACTACCAGGAGCAAAGTATGAGACAGTTCACGAATTGCTTACAGCTAAATTTATTATAAAAATGAAAAAAATATCAATAAAATCAGCATCATATTGAAATTCGACACATAAAACATTCGTGATGAATATAATATTGAGGTAGAAAATAAATTTAAAATACTTCTAAATACAGAGGAAGAAACAACCCCGGACGAACTGGAAAAAAATAACCGAAATTTTCATTCAAACAGCAGAAGAAAATCATACCTAAATAGATAGAAAAATAAAGAATTTATATCAAAAACTATGAAAAATATAATAAAAAGGAATTTAACAAACAACAACAACATCAATACAGGAATACAGGAAAATATTACAGCTTATAAAACAACAAATTAGGTCAGATAAAGAACAATACATAATCAAGGCATGGAGGAAGTAGACGATTACAAACAGCAAGGAAACACGAAAAATATGTATAAATTAACGACATCATTTAAAACAAAACTACTTCAAACCAGCACTAAAAGTAATTAACAATAAAACAGGAAAAATACTAAAAGATGGGAAAGAGATAATACAAATATGGAAATAATACTATCAATAAATGTACAAAGGTACACATCACACCCCAGAAATAATCATAAACGAAGCAGCAACAGAACCAGATCCAACAATAGATGAAATTAGATACATAATAAAATATCTAAAGAAGCATAAAGATCTCGGAAATGACAGTATTACCACAGAGATAATACTACCTGAAGAGTAGCCAAGCGTAGAAATATACCACAAGTTATGCTGCAAAATTTTGAAGAGTTGAACATAGCCTGAAGAATGGGGAAAAATATATATATCCCATTACCGTAAAAGGAGATCTCCAATTATGTATTAACTATATAGAGCATCATCATTAACTAGACATTCGAGCAAGATTTTACTAAGAATATTTATAAAAAAAATACAGCAAAATTGAGAAACCAAAGTTAACTAGGTACAAACATGATTTCGGTCAATCAGTGGCACCAAAGATCATTTATTAAGTATGAGAAATATTATCAAAAATTTTGAGAATTTGAAACAGATTTATACATACGAGATTTATACAGATTAAAACATCTCGTATGTTTTATCGACTATTCCAAAGCATTTTATCGCATGCAACATCAGCAACTATGGAAAATAATGACAGAAATGTGCTTCCCAGAACATCTAACATATCTTAATGAATCCTCTACTACAATCGACAAGAAGCTGTGAGAGTTAATGGTGATATCTCAGAATGGCTTTAGATAGATATCGGAGTAAGACAGGGATCATCCTATCACTATACTTATATAATATATATGCGGAAAACATCATGAGGAAAGTAAGGAGCAACAAGGAAGACAAAATATTACATCCCCTAAATAATGGAGGACATGAAATAGAGATAAGATACACAGATGATACGGTACTTCTAACTACACACATAGAAGGACTAGAAAGGATGATAATTAAAACAAAAGCATGCAGCGAAGAACAAAACCTTCAAATAAACATACAGAAAACCAAGATCATGACAACAGATACAACAAAGTAACACCAAGAATTAAAATAGATAACATGGAACTGGAGAACGTAGTCAAGTTTGATTTTCTGGGTGCAAATATAAACAGATTATGTGATTGTACAATGGAAAATAGGAAAAGATTAGCGATAACGAAATTAAAAGAAAAGAAAAATATGGAGAGATTGCTATACAGAGACAATAGTTAAACTTCTTAGATCATACATTTTCCAGTTGCGACTTACGATAGTGAGATTTGAACAATACCTAAAACAACGGCAAAAAAATATCGGCTTTCAAACTGAAGTGGTATAGGGCAATATTAAGAATTTCTGACAGAAAAGTTAAAGAACAGTAAGGTTTCGAAAATACTGAATATAGAGCAAGGATGGCTGGTGAATACAATTTTACATAGAAAACTGAAATATTTCGAACATATAAAATGACACCATGGCATGAAACGACATATATTAGAGCACATAATTCCGGGAAGTAGAAGAGGAGGAGTTTTACCTAAAAGGAGATGGACAGATGACATCAAAGACTAAGAAGATATCTTTGGAGGAGGCAGGCAAATTGGCACAGGATAGAGTCGGGTTCAGGACATTAATTGCATAGACAACGTTCTGAAAAGAATATGTCACGTGATGATGATTAACAGTTAGCAGTACTATCATTTTTGGCCATATTTAATATGAACATTTACTTGTAAAAAATATATTTTAACAATCAGGCAATCCTGTACCAGATCAAGTGAAACAAATAAAAAATGTGTGTCGCATTACTGAACAAATCACTAAAACAAATGTTCTGGATCACTTTGACCCGTATCTCCCCTTTGAGACACACCTTCTTCAAAGCCCCCCCCCTCCCTCCCAACATTGCTTATTAAATAGTCATTGACTTTCTTTATAAGTCACTGTGAGGTACACTTATCTCTGTAACTATTATTGTATATGGTTCAGAAAAGTATCTCTCCGTGCTCCCCATGGTCTGTGGTCCACCACTTTCAACATTTTTTACATGGCAATCCTGAAAATGTCCGTGGCAACCACATGAAACATGTGACTCACGTTTCGCCGATTACGAATGTGTCGGGCCATTGATGCAACTAGAACGTTGACACTACACATTTCCATTTTCTGGACTACATCCTGCTGGAATTCTGGTGGGACAATTGTCCTTCTACAAGAGAGGTCCCGTGTTAGTTTGAGAATAAACACAGATGAAGAAGCAGATATGACATACGTTAAGAAAAACTGCGCTGGAGGACAACATCGATTTCTTCCTTTGGTCTATCTATTGTCTATTGTCTATCTCCAGGTGAATGATTGTTGATAGCATTCACACTTGCCGTTAAGCGTAGGGGTGGTATCTTAAGCTGTCGTTTCAAGGTCAGATGTGTCGCCGAGGTTACATTTAGTCCAAGTTTGTTCAAGGTTATCTTGATGTTTACCGTTTTCCTGGGCTACCTTTGGCTTTACGCCCGAATATTCTTGTATTATATGGTCTTATTGGTATTTGGTTTGGCTTCATTCTCATAAGGTGACCGAACCATTTTACTTGCTGTCTCTCAATATGTTCGATACATGATATTATAACAACTCTTTTCCTAATTTTTTCATTTTTTATTTTATGTAGTTTGGTAACCATTGCAGCTTTCCTCAGACACTTCACTTCACATGTGACGATTTTTCTTTGCTACGAAGCTGTTAAAGACCATGTTTGACATTGGTATCACATTGTTGGTATAAAAATTGTAGATATTATTTGTTTTTTAATTTCCATCGTGATCTTTGGATGAAGAAGTAATGGTGAAAGTTGGTAAGTCACTGTGTTTGCTTTCTGGCACATTGTTTCTTTTTCTCTGTCTAGTCTTCCATCTTCTGAAAAAATGCTGCCTAGATACTTAAATTCTGAGGCTTGTTTTACTTTGGTGTTATCTATTGTTATATTCATTGGTGTTGAAGACTTGCTAATTTTCATAACTTCTGTTTTTTGTACATTAATTATCATGTTGCACTTCTGACATGCTAACAACAATACATTGATGTGCTTTTGCAAAGTTTCCTCATCTTTGTATATTAAACTTTGATCATCAGCAAATAATATTTCATTGATTTCTTATAGATCTATCGATCTATCTTCCTTTGGTATCGTTCAATAACTATTTCAATTAAGACTGAGAAGGTCTACTGTCATGAATAGCAGCCTATGTGTATACACACACACACACACATACACACATATATACACTCTCTCTAACACACACCATACACACCTGTCTGTCACCACTTGTGATAAACGTCAATAGATTTAACTGGCTACATACAATTTACAACTTAGGAAAGAGATTATAAGCAAGGTAAACAAAATAAGAAACACTGTCAGTTAGTGGTCGGATATGGCAACTTTTATCAAGTGTTGCCTATTTGGCATTTTGGTAATTTATGACTGTGTTGTTATATCTATCTATCTATCTATCTATCTATCTATCTATCTATCTATCTATCTATCTATCTATCTATCTATCTATCTATCTATCTATCTATCTATCTATCTATCTATCTATCTATCTATCTATCTATCTATCTATCTATCTATCTATCTATCTATCTATCTATCTATCTATCTATCTATCTATCTATCTATCTATCTATCTATCTATCTATCTGTCTATCTATCTATTTATCTATCTATCTATCTATTTATCTGTCTATCTGTATGTCTGTCTATCTATCTATCTATCTATCTATCTATCTATCTATCTATCTATCTATCTATCCATCCATCCATCCATCCATCCATCCATCCATCCATCCATCCATCCATCCATCCATCCATCCATCCATCCATCTATCTATCTATCTATCTATCTATCTATCTATCTATCTATCTATCTATTAAATATGATAAATATCTATCTATCTATCTATCTATCTATCTATCTATCTATCTATCTATCTATCTATCTATCTATCTATCTATCTATCTATCTATCTATCTATCTATCTATCTATCTATCTATCTATCTATCTATCTATCTATCTATCTATCTATCTATCTATCTATCTATCTATCTATCTATCTATCTGTCTATCTATCTATTTATCTATCTATCTATCTATTTATCTGTCTATCTGTATGTCTGTCTATCTATCTATCTATCTATCGTTCTATCTTACTTGTAATATAATATACACGAAACTGACGTGGCTCACAGTTAGTTGCGGCGGTTCATTACGAGAAAACATAGCCACATTTTATTACGAAACAAACCATACATTATTTAACGAAACGAAATTTCGATAAACCCGTATACATCGCTGCATCCAACGGTTTGCGAACAATGCACTGAGATTTCTGTTATCCTCCCCCCCCCCCCCCCCGCCCCCATAAAAAAATAATTGGATGACCCTTGTTTTCAGTGCGTACCTTGGATCATCGGCACAAGAGATTGCGACTTCTTTTTAACCCCCGAGTCACGAACGCTGTATGAAACAACATATATAATAAAACGTTGGACTGTTGACCTTTCATGTGGCCATGTCTACCCGTAAAGTACCTTTGTGGCAATCCAAACGGCGGTTATGTAATGTTAGAACAATTCAACAGCTGACCAGCAAACCTTTAGTTTCGAATGCACTAGTTATTCGCCCTTTGAATGACAAATTACTCTCGTAGTCCGCCCAATCATCAGAAAGTAGTGCCCCAGGGCTCACGCTCTAGAAATATAGAGAAAAGTTGCAACCGCTACTGAGCAAGTACGCTAGGCGACGCTAGTGATGCTTTTTCTGATCAACCACTGACTAAACAGCTGAGAACTTATGGGAAACCGTGTGCTATGACACTGGTTTATAACTCATATTGACTATACTTTAAACGAAGTTGAAGTAAACAAGTTAGACAAAGGTTAGTGAAAAACAGTAGTTTCTAATTCATTCAACATTTAACATTACCCAAACACGCGAACCTGGCAAATAACCACCTAAATGATGAAGAAGACAATACAATGGAAGTATGCTTTGCAATTGTATATATAAGACAAAGAAGATATAATTAGCAATTTAAAGTAGATAATCCGATAAGTCAACATAAACTACATTCATGAGGTGATTGCATACAAAACATGGACCATGTAAAAAAAGAGCAAGATGTCAATGGATTCTGTAGTAATAATTAAGCCAGTGATAGAATAGGTTAGAGATTAAAATGTATATCAACTATTATTGAGAAAACAATTCGTAGCATATCATATTCAGGACATAGGCATCATCACAGCATGTTTGGCTGTGTTGATTTTACACGCAATATAAATATGTTCAGTAGTTTGTCATTGCTTTCTGAACGATCCGGATGCACAATTGCCTACGATGTTATTTGAACCCGGTACTCTGACCGCCACAAACGCGCTGTGTAACAAAGCCATAGTGGACATTATTGAGAAAACTGGACATAATTGGATCAATCACACATTGAAATTACCAACTGCTCATTATTATATGGGTACACATATACTTACAAAATGTGTTTAATGTTTATATACATGACATATGGTTGCGAAAGCCGGAAATCCACAAACACAATGGACACCAAATTAATCACACATGAAAACAGGTGCTTTCGGAGCATTTTCAACATAAAATTGACATATTTTAAAACAAATGATTCAATGAAGGAAGAAACAAGCCAAGAATTTGTAGCAACTTTTATAAAACGGTAACCAGATAAATAACCGAAATATTCATCAGCTCATTACGAAGAAAATTGAAATATAACAGGATGAAACTTGGAAACAGGATAATAATAATAATAATAATTATAATAAGACACATAACCCGTCAGGATCGAATGGTTGCCACATTCGCAAAAGGTACTTCAAACATATCTATCCTTAGCTTAGAGGAGTGAAGAAATGTCATCCCAGACCATCCTTGATATTATCAACACCGGATTTATCCCTTTCTTTTCCTTAAACCCTCGACCGTGCCTTGCAAAATAAATTTAGGATGTGAGTGGTGTCTCGTTACATGTCCAAACAATACAGGTGTATGTCGTTTCAACCCTGCCAAAAGTTGTACTTGATCGTTTTTTTATTTGCGCCTGACAAATATAATTTGGATGATACATTTTGCGGGATATACATAGATAACCGTTATGACCGCAAGACCTTTATCAAGAACGCTTAACAATATAATAAACTACGAGTAATAACGGCTCGGTCTACGATCACATGATAGAGCTAAATATGATTATGAAATTTGAAGTAAATTCTTTTTTTTTGCTGTCTCTATTTTGCTTACTTCATATTTTTATTTTGAAATATGATTATGAAATTTGAAGTAAATTCTTTCTGTTTCTCTGTCTTTAGTTTGCTTTGCTACTTGTTGTCTACATCGTCAGGCAAGTCTTGTGGATGAACTCCACCGTTGTCTGAAGCTCTTATTTATTTTCATATATCTTTGCTTGCAGGATTGCACCGTTGGGCCATTAAGTCTCTCTCAATTGTTCATACCGGGGATAGTTCTGCAGAATATATTTAGAGGCTGATCATATGTGCTACAAGTGCACAGTTATGTGGCACACAGTCACAGCCAATTCTTGTGTTTATTCAGTCTGTTGTGCCATATCCTCAGGCGAAGTATGATGACCTGTTCTTGCCGTTGTAAGTAGTGGTATGCGTCTTTTGTCATGCTATATTCACTTCTGATGGTTTGCATATCTCTTTTATTGTCTTGATATGTGAGTTCATTGTCTATCGTGTATGCACTCTCCTCCCTAGTTGGTCAATTCATCGCCCACTCATTACCCGTGACACCACAATGTGATGGTACCCATTAGACCCATACACATTTTTTACTCATTTTGCTTGCTGTGTTATTTAGTTTATCTCTAGGTGTTGTAGTTTACTATCCTTGAGTGCTTGCAGAACAGATAGTGAATATGTAACGATGACCACTTGTTGACAGTCATAAACACAGTGCCAGGTGCATTCTTCCTTAATAGATGTTACCATATGCGAATTCAAGAAACAATGACATCACGGACTAGACTTTAAGCAGTCCAGTAAATTCGTCGCCTCCTTTCAGAAATTAGCAACATTTAAAGATGTTTTTGATTAGTACATATTTCTTTTTACAGTATGACTTCCCTATACTCTACGAGTTGCATATTATTTGCTATGTCTGTCTAGCGATAACAATAATAACAAATATATTTTCGTTCTGAATTTACACTTATAATTTATTTTAAAAACATTGTCATTACTTGTAATGCATTTTTTCTCTCCAGATTTTCTCTAGTTTGTTAGATGCAGGATGGGTTACTCGAGGTTCCAAGACTACAGGTTTGTTTTTTGAAAATTAGAGTTAATGAGGCTCAAACTTGAAATTTAAAAAAATATATATGGGACATAATCAACTTTGTCCTCGATTCTCCAACACAGATGAAAATATGTTATTTCCCTTCATTTCCCTTAACGGATTTCCTCAAGAGAAAACCAACGAAGTCACTAAAGAGATGAATAGGTAGATATCTGATGCGTGGGAGGATTTAACACATATACCAATAATACCATTGATTGAAATGAAGCCAATCACAAATTATTATCAACAATGGCTACATATACCCATCAAGATTAAGCTGCAAAGCATGGACAAATAGTAGAGTAAATGTTCCTCTTCATACGGCGCAAAATATTGTTGTTCATTTTCAGTACAAATTAACTATCATGGCAATTATGTCACTTGTCAAGGAAAATCAAGTCTAAATGGCGTAAGCCCGAGTGTATTGATACACACTAAGGAGATGTTTTAATGGCCAGCACAAGATGTCAAAAACTGCTTATGGTACTTGGATAAAATGCACATGTATTTACCCTGATAAATTCAAGAAACTTTTATTTCTCAATATCAAGCAACTAGACACCTTATTAAAATAGAATTCTACATAGCAGTTGCGTTGCTAACAATATCAAGTAACTAGAGGGCTTACTAAAATATAATCCTAGATTTTGCAGCTAAGATTGCAACAATATACAGCAACAAGAGACCTTAATAAAACAGAATCCTAAATTGCAACTGAGATGGCTAACAATGCCAAACAACTAGAGGTCTTGCTAAAGCAGAATCGTATATTGCAGCTGAGATTTCTCACAATAAAAGAAACTAGAGGACATTAACGACAACATTATCTAATTCAAGTTCCAATATAATCTAATGAGATAATGTGTGCTTTTCTAAGACAACCAAATTCAAATTCACTCGTACCTAGTAGAAGATCAAGTCCCCGGGATATCAGAGGATATCTATTGTCTATTGTCTTTTCCTAGGTGAAGGGTGGTTGATCGTATCCACACTTTCAGAACCACAGTTGTCGTTCAAAAGCCGGATGTGTCGCCTTGGTTGCGTTGAAGATATGTTTTTTATGGTTATCTGATATTTTCTCTTTTAATTTGTGGTCTTATTTGTATTTTGTTTGGATTACTTCTCATATGTTAACGAAATAATTGTACTTGCTGTCTTTCGAAATTCTCAATACATGATATTATACCTACTCTTTTCCTAATGCCATAATTCTTATTCTTTCTAGTCTAGTAACCATTGCATCTTTTCTCGGAAATTTCATTCGCTCCAGGGACCCAACAGGCTGAAAAATGTGGCTGTTGTCACATGTTGTGTGCACAAAAATGTTTCACTACCTACTATAATAAAATTTCGTCCAACAGAAACTAGACACGTTTCACTAGCCACTATAAGAAAATTACTTCATACAGAAACTATTTTAATTCTTCACAATCCAGTAAACGAAAACATTTTCAAACAGAGACAACACTCATATTTCACTACCCACTATGGCCTATGGGGTGAAAAGGTTACCGCATTGCTCTCGGTCAACCCAGGGTTAGAAGATAACCAAGATAACCTGGTGGTGCGCCCTTCAAACAGAAATACATGTGCTCGCGCTGTTTCTGGCTAATACTTTTAAGGATCGTATCGGTGAATTTAGAGGCAGCAGATGGAACGAGCAGATGGAAGGTTTTGTTTCCTTAAAAACACCAATATTAAAGAAGGGGAATTAATAGGCTGTAAGACCATCCAGGAACTAAAGCTGCAGGCAGCGGATGGCATCATATGGAGAACCAAAACCTCTGCCCTATGTGTCGCTTGCGGCACGAAAGGAACAAACTAACTAACTATCTAAGATAGAACGAGAATTGACTTGCAAATGACAGGCAATATCTCCGACACCTCTGGGCCAACACATACATTATCACTGTCTACACACAGTGACGTACATCATTCCATCTCAAGCAGTAGTAAGGCCGAAGCAATGGAGAGACGACCATTGAATATGTCCAAATATGGGCTGATGCCACCAATATGGAGAGTCGTGGACAAGTCCTCGGTTCAGTACGAAGAACACGAGTACAATACAAAAGATCACTGTGCCAGAAGGCAGAGCCTAGTGCAGTTAGAATGATGAAATGATGCATAGATATCGAAACTAAAGTATTGTTCAGCTGGAGACAAGCTCATTGTCCATGTAATCTAAAATATATGTAGAATCAAAGTCGTGGAGACTCGGTTCAGACGGTAAACGAGACGGTACCCAACTCTACTGTCGAGCTTTTCCGATACCGGAATCATGCTCTCGGAGATAAAAAGGTTCAGTAACCGATGGACATACTCACAAAACGTCTAAGGAGACAAGTTCTGTTCAGCTCTAGAACAAACTTCTAGTCCCGGTGCTCCTAACTAAATATGTGTATTGACTCAAACTTGGACGAGGGATTCACGACGTCAGTGAACGCATTTCGTATAAGAGGATGAACGAGCTCGGGTTCAATTCTTCTGTCGAGTTCTTTCTAAACCGGAACCAGGCTCATGGATGAGTAATGGTTCAGTACTCGATAGGCACAGGCACAATACGTCTAATTACACTAGACAAGTTCACAAGCTGCGGAATACCTAGTGCAAGATAGACATGAATGACTAATCGTTTCGGCGTAGTTAGTACACATTCGCCGCCTGGCAACAGATTGGAAGGCTGTCACAGATTAGGATAGCACACCCAAACCGTTAAGGTACGCCGAAATAGGATGTGCTGTGTCTACGTGGCTCATAACGTTGGCTAACGTACGTTACGCTTCCGGCGGAATTAGCACGAAATTCGTGTTGATTATTAAGGATGTAAGGTAAGGGGGGGGGGGAATTACACACTACCAGAACATTGCTTCACACAGAAAAAAATGTAATGTGTCGCTGCCCACTATAAGAACATTACTTCAAATAAAAATTATATACATGCTACTCTAGCCACTATAAGAACATTGCTACAAATACAATCTATACTCATGCTACTCTAGCCACTATAAGAACATTGCTACAAATACAATCTATATTCATGCTACTCTAGCCACTATAAGAACATTGCTACAAATACAAACTATACATACGTTTATTAAAATTATGTTATTCCTTTCCCATGTAATTTAGATACTCTGCATTTTGTTTCCCAATTCGATTTACTCATGCCTCCCCCCCCACATGTTGATTTACACATGCCCCCCCCCACTTGTTGATTTACACATGACCCCCCACGTGTTAATTTACACATGATTCCCCCACATGTTGATTTATAAATGGCTCCCCAAATGTTAATTTATACATGACCACCAATGTTGATCTATACATGCCCCCCCCCCCCGCATTGTTGATTTTTACCTTTGTGGACCCGCGTGATATACTTTTGCCCAATGGTGGGTCATAAATATTGTTGCAAATAATGAAGACTATTCCAAATTTCCCCCAAATGCTCATTTTTCGCTAAGTAGTCACTATGAAATACGCTACTGTCCAATGGTGGACCATATGAGTTATTGTTTAGAATAACTGAAGACTGTTGGGGAAAAATCACCATGTAAATGAACAGACATGTTTTTGTGAATACTTTTCAGGTGATTATGATGGGGATGACGTTGATGATCGCGATGATGGTGATGATGCTGATATGAAAACTGAGCCAGCGAAGAATGTAACAGATGCTGCAGATGTTATCGTTTACAATAGGGACTCTAAGCATGCAACGTCTACAACACGTTTCTCTACAACGACAACATCAAACGACAGCGCTGTCATCCCAGATGTAACTACGCAACAGGCAAGGAATTCTTCCGTGAGGCCTGACACTAGAAACTTATGGAAGAAAGGATAGAAATGAAAAAAATTAATACAGTCTTACATTTATATTTCCATTTAAATGTAATGTCTATAAGCATCATTTTACAAGTTGATAGAGTTACAATATTACAGTGTTACATATATCTTGATTAAGGTGGTTGGGACGAAACGTCAATTCAGTAAACGTAAACTATTGTAATCTATTTACTTGTGTGCTTATGTCTGTGAATTGTAAAATGTATTGGTCATTGTTCTTGTTTCCTGTCTTTTAGTATCGACAGTATGGGAACAATATAATAATGTAGATAATAATAATTGTAATTGTAATAGTAATTTACCATGAAATGTTAAGGACCAGTAAGCCGGACATGTACCATAAAATGTTAAGGACCAGTAAGCAGGAGATGTACTATAAAATGTTAAGAACCAGTAAGCAGGACATGTACCATAAAATGTTAAGGACCAGTAAGCAGGACATGTACCATAAAATGTTAAGGACCAGTAAGCAGGACATGTACCATAAAATGTTAAGGACCAGTAAGCAAGACATGTACCATAAAATATTAAGGACCAGTAAACAGGACATGTACCATAAAATGTTAAGGAACAATAAGCAGCAAATGCACAATAAAATGTTAAGTACCAGCAGCTGATCATGCACACAAAAAGTAAACATACTATGACAATTTTATTCATAACATATTAATCTGAAAATCATATATTCAAACACAAAACATTCAACACATGTGTGTTGATACGAAAAGGTGGGCGTGTGAGTAGTATTAAACTCGGCAGACATGCCGAAAAAATGCTGCCGAGATGCCAATATCTGGGTCTGGGTGTTTTTATTATGTCTTAGCTTGAAACAAAACGAGATAGTCCAGAAAAATCATGACTTAAGTGTAGGTCTATTGCTACACTCACAAAACTCTTTATAAGCAACACAATTGCTGCATAATCAGTTCACAACAATGTCTCAACGACGAAATCTGAGTGATATGGATAAAGGAAAAGTCATTGAATGGTTGCAAAAATTCTTGAGACTAACGGGAATTGAACGAATCCGCTCAACGGCACCTAATCGCCTAGCAACTCTCGTACACGGCTTATTCCGTACTTGACTAACTGCATCGCCAATAAAAGTAGCGATTTTGTCAAGACATTCAAACTGTACTGTCAAATCACCGAGAACGGACGAATCAAGACATGGACTGTTCACAACAACAACGAACATCCCGTACAGGTATTGATACGGAAAAACCCGTGTGCGATAGTCCGTATTGTTAGAGTGAAACTTTGAAAAAAATGTGTTCTACATAAGTACTATAGTTGTTACGTTTCACGCAGTATTATCTTATATTGACTTGCCATCCCAGTACTGCAAATTATTGGGCACAATGCAGTCTTTGAGGATGATAATGCAAGATTACATAATTGATTACATATTCAAGATTACATAATGTATTCATTCTTGCAACAAGTAGGTGTCAAATGAATGGATTGGCGTGCTACAGTCCTGATATAAAATCTTTGGGACGAGCTGAGGGGATGACTTAAGCAATATCTCCTGCACCACTGAGTGAGCTGTTTCTAGTACTCCAACATTAGTGTCAGGCAGGCAGTGCCCCGATGTTTCATTCGCAAGCTCATAGTTCCCATGCGACAGTGGTGAAGTGAATGTATCACAAATATTAGAGGGCACACTCGGTACAGACAATGTTCACCTTTTGTGGCAATCTCATTAATTTGAAAATGTTGGCTGAGTTGACTACTGTGCTGTCATTTTACACATGATAATGTTAGCGTCATGAAATATAGTCTTGATTTTATTGTAACTGATAGGTTGAACGCCTTGTATTCAAGAGGTCATGGGTTAGAACCCGGCTAGTGTCGTCTTATATACAAGGTGGATTTTTTGGAGATCCCTATGGATTATCACTTGTAGCTACGTAGTTACGTGCTATGAAGAATACTCTCGACAGGCGGTGTGCCGCTTCGCATAGAGTGACGGAGAACTTATAGGAAACCGAGTACAGTAAAGTCAATCCTCTACGACTTTTGAACTTTTAAAAACTTTTTTTATAAGCTTGACATATTATAGTTTGAAATGTTGCTCTGGAATTGTTCGTTTCTTCTTACTTAACGTACTTCCAAAAACGTGTCCTTAATATTTTGGATAGTGTATGATACTTTATATATATATATTATATATATATATATATATATATATATATTATATATATATTATTATGTCAAGCTAAATATTATATATATATATATATATATATATATACATAATGACAGAGACACACACGAAAAAAAAAACAACAAGAAGAAACCTAACAACAGACATATGTGGTTACACATGCAAAGTGTTGGCGGTGAATCAAGTAATTAGCACATTTAATTAGCCAGTCACATTATCTTTAAGGCAGATCTCAAACCGGCAGGTGTTACTCGCTACAATCTAAAGTCATGATGTCAATTACTGATCCAGGTGAGTTATAACTCAGTTCTTAACGCACGGTGTTGTAGCATGTTTAACCAACTTTTCCTAACTTCGAAATGATGTATCTCAACAAATATCTAATGCATAAAATTACAATTCTTAGTGTGAAATTCAATGAGTATAGAAACTACGAATGAAATTTTCTATTAAAATGCAGACTTTAGTTTGAAGATTCATTTATATATATATATATATATCAAGAGACTACTTGTAAACATACATCTCGCACACATTTTAAGATATCTGTAGTAGTTATAGGAATTCATTTACGTATCATATGATATCATATAATTAGCATGATTTAAGCCTGAAATTGCACTATTGTGTACTCTTGAACACAAGACAAACGGTAGTTAAGGTTGTATTCGGTGTAATTTATGAAGTAGTAAAATGTTCTTTTACGGTACACAATAATTAATATGCTTATGCCGACAACGATTAAGTATCTCAGTATCGTCTTTTATACTAATATCATTGTGGTCCTGAGTACACTTCAGTACGTGTACGAGGTATTTGTTGTTGTTGTAATAGTCCTTGTCTCGATTGGTCTATTCTTAGTGACTTGAGTACAGAGGTTGAATGTCGTGACAAAATCACATCTTTTTCTTTTTTTTTAGGGGGGGGGGTGTGACTAATCAAGTACGAAGATACCCATTTGCTTGAGTTGCTAGGCAATTCGGTTCCGTTAGAACGGACCTGATTCAATTCCCGTTATCCTCAAGAATTTTATAATAACTGGATATGATGCTGAAATATAACGTATATTTTTATTGGGTCTAACCAAATATAACAGCATATGCAAACAAATGGCATTTAAAACGAATTTAACACGTATGATAATGCTGCAGAAACATGTTATATTTGTAAAAGTGTTCAGTTAACCTAATCACTCAGATCAGTCAAAGGGAAGTAACAGCAGAGAATCTTTGTTGCAGTTAATTTATACTTCTATCTTTCTCTGCGCATGCGGTTGCATCTGTGCGTCTCACCAATGACTAACTAGACAAACCAAGAATGCAACAGAAAACCTTAGTAGATGACATGTCTTTATATTGAGGTTATCTTCTCATAGAAGCTTCATGGCACGTTCATCTATACAATCCCGTAGTCGTAACCTTCGATAACAGTTACCATGTTGTTCTGACAGGCCGACGTTGTGCTTGAACTAGTTACGGGCATGGCGTGGGAGAGCAGAACAACAAAGAAACCTGTCGCAAGGGCCAGAGTTATGCCTTGATGTCGACGTCTGTTTCGGCGGCATTAAGACTCAAAACACCATCGAGTCGAATGGCTGCTGGAACAGAGGGCGGAGCACTTATGGGAATGCCCCACGTGCTGTGAGGCCAGTTTCTCATTAAGGATAAAGAAGAATCTATCTTTCTCTACCAATTGCTCGGTGTTTGTTTTTCATACAGCACGTTCTTCCTCACAGCGTAATGTTTATTTACGTGTCCAAGAAACTCCTGATTGCAGAGCGCTGAAGCAATAAGCACTGAGTCCGTTCGTGACTATGATACAATTTCTGGGACTGGCCAGACAGTGAGAGCTACAGTATATTTACTTGTGGCTAGACGTACAACTTGTGACCAATCGCCTTTATAAGACCTACCAACAGAAATCAAACAAGTCTTTTGAGACGTCATGTTTTGATTATCTACGTGCATTTCGTTGGCTGACGTTTTCAAATGACACAAAGTATATAAATAATGACTAAATAGAGACGTTGCAATTTTGTTGGTAGGTCTTATACCGGAGATTGTCCATGCACAAATGAGGTTCCTGTAATAAGTCACAGTTATCGACGGCGATTGAACTCTAGCGTCACGAGTGACTTAGCTAGTGTCCTACCTCGGCTCCACGTGATGATAATTATTTATTTTAAAAAAAAATAATTTAAATACATTTTTTGGGTGCATATTCAGTTCAGAACATTATTTTTAAACTTTCTTCAATGATTTGGAACTAGTTCTAAGTTTAAGCAGCTTTACTATAGCTATGTGCTATTGTACAACCTACGCTGGGAATCGAAACAATGACAAAGCGGGTTTAATCAGCGAGAGATGGAACCACCCGCAGCTATATATGTCCTCATTTGCTGAAGATGAATATTCAATTTTTTTTTCTGTCTGAGTGAAGGAAAGAAATTTTATTGATAAATGGATTAACGAAACTATATATTAACATCATCAAATAATTTTTCATCGAAGCTTGTCTGCAACGGGACTCCAACCTTATCTATCTCTTGTCTTGGTGGTGCACTCTAATATGCCATATATATTTATGTTTCCTTCCATGTCACCTCCAGCCTATCTCTTACTCGCCGCCTCTTAAGACTAAAGTACGGTCTTTTAAAAGGTGTCATATCTTTTAATATGTCCAAACGATTTTCTTTTTATTTTTGTTCTTTAATATAATTGTGTTCATATTCAGTGTTGTCAAAACCTCTTTGTTCGTTCTTCTTAATTTTCCATGAAGTTCTCCGTATACTTCTATATAAACACATGTTAAAGGCATAAATTCTGTCTTCTAGTTTGTTCATTGTGCATGTTTCTGAGACACACGCAAGCACGCGCGCACACACAAACACACCCACACAGATATATATATATTACAAATGTTATGAGTTATGACTGCTGGTTACCATCAACGTACTCAGGACACGTCCATAATTTCTCCTATCTACATCTCAATAAATGCATCAGAGTGTAGCTTCCGACAGTTCCATTCCAAACAGATGTATCAGTCCTTCGTATATCTATTATGTTTCTGTTTACAGGCTGTCCCACACTTTACACTATTATCGAAACACAAAATTTGTATTTAAACACGCAGAAAACAAAAATCATGTCAACAGATATAACAACACAATAACCAAAAATCAGAATAGACAATACCGAGATAGAATGTGTGGATAAATTTGAATACTTAGGAGCAAACATCAACGGTGCAGGAGACTGCATGGCAGAAATAAGGAAGAGATTGGCAATGGCATATTGCAAAATAACACTGCTGAAAAACGTATGGAAAGCAAAATAGAAACGAAAGTGCTAATGTTACGAACTTTTATTTTTCCGGTTGCAACATACGGCTGTGAAACATGGACTCATGAAACATGGAAGTAAAACAGCGGCAAAGAGGATCAACGCCTTCGAGCTGAAATGCTACAGAAAGATACTTAGAATATCATGGAAGGATAAAATCAGAAACTCAGATATTATAAACACACTGAATATTCCAGAGTGTTGGTTACTAAACACAATAACAAAATGAAAACTACACCTGTTTGGTCATATAAAGATACACAACTGTTTAGAAAGACAAATAATGGAGGGAAGAGTACCTGAGAAGAGGAGAAAGAGCAGTCCAAGAAGACGATGGACTGACGACATTAAAGATAACATGAATACATCGCTAGAAAATGCAAGCCACATCGCCCAAGACAGAGAGAGGTTCAGAGAGTTCATTGGGAAGACAACGTTCTGGAAGGAATACGTCACATGACAGATATACCGGTACTGGCACGCACGCACACATGTATATATATATATATATATATATATATATATATATATATATATATATATATATATATATATATATATATATATATATATATATATATATATATATATATATATATATATATATATATATATATCCGAATGGTTGCAGACACTCGCGTGATTGAACATCTGAATACAAAATTGTGGATCGCCCCTTATACATACATATTAGTAGCATTGTAGCATCCTATTCTAAATACTCATTAATAGCAAATCATATTCAGGACGTAGACATCATCAACTCATAATTTTTTGACTGTAGTGAATTTATAGATAATATAAATACGTTCAGTAGTTTGCCATTACTTTCTGAGAGGTCCGGATGCTCAATTGCTGTTGTGTGACCCGAACCCAGTCTTTGGTCATTGCACACCCTCTCATATCTCGCCATCACGGAGCCGAATATGTACTTTTCTAAATAAGAGGTCTCCAATACAAGAATTTCATACAACTGGTAGTTGGGACCTTCTGTGTATTTTTCTGCGCTCATTTTCAAACTCCTGTATATGAGCAAGATGTAAATCCGGCCGGAGAACGGAATGTTTTGCGTCATGATTTATAGCTTGGCAGCGAGATCTGCGCCTTGCAGCCTTACACAACCGATCGCAGCATAGCTGGGTACCTTTGACCATCTATGGGATGGGGTGGCTTACTCGCACGCCCAAACCTCCTTAGTCGCCTCTTGCGACATGCATGGCAGGTAACAGTGTCGCTACTTTTTGCTCCCATTTTTAGACTAGTCAACACACGGGCGATCTTCTAGAGTTTAAAGAAAGCTCTGAAGAAAGCTCCCACTGCGCATCGTTCGTAACCCCTAGGAATAAAGACAGCAAAACAAATATATTTGTATATCCAACAAGAACAACATGCCAGTAACAAAAGTTTTATTTTACAAACAATAATAAAAGAAAACGTTCTACAATGAAATAAACATGAAATGTAGCTAGAATTGCACTTGCTACAACTCCTGGAATATATTTATATTAAAAGTTGTGTTTGTCTAAATGTTGGAATTAACTTATTGAACTTTAGCCAATAGTTATATGTTATTATAACGTTACATTGAAGAGGACGATATCAAATATAGAGCACATTGAATTATCAGTACGCATCACTAATGATGTGATAAATCTCTTAGATTGTGATAGTGCATCATTTGAAGAATTTCCTCCTCAATTGGTGACATTATACATAAATTTTACCCGTGTCAATTTATCAGCCTTTTTATATGTGACGTGTCATTTGCAGAACGATGTCCTCACTGAAAGCCTTCCGCTTCTGAACAAGCTGGCCATTCTGCGTCTATTGTAGTCTCTGTCTGCCGCTTGTTCTCTTCCCTGGAAGCTTACCTATACTGATCACCCATTCTTCGTGGTGTTTTCTGCATTACCCATTGTGCTTTTTTCTACATCAAAAATATCTTTTTTTAGTGTACTTATAAATATTTCTACATGTTAAACAACATTTTAACGTGCACACTCAGCCTCAGAGTTCGTAATCAAATGCGTATCCTACAGGTACATGGCCACATTAGAACAAATATACTTCGTTTTATGTTATTTATGTTTATCTTCTTTCGTTTCTTCTTCTGTATTCGTTCTCAAACTCCTTCAGATTTACCATGTGGTAGTCTAGAGACCGGAGTGATTTGGCATGATTCTGCGCATAACATTAAACATTCTAAAAGTTAGACTGTTATGACGTGATTTGGACACATCTGATGGTCACATACCCAAACAAATATATTTGTCCAACAGCAAATAAATTAACGTGCAGGTTATCACGACTCACTTTTGGCAGTGGGGAAACTGCGTAAACGTGTTTGGTTTTGACATTCATCTAGATACAACTCATTTTCTAAAATTATTTTGCAACGAACGGTCGAGGGTGGAAGGAGGAGACGAGCGAGAGAGAATATCCTGAATTGATAAGATCAAGGAATGGTCTGGGCATGGCTTTTCTACACTCCTCTGAATGGCGGGTGATAGAATTGTTTGGAGGGCTCTTTGTAAGGTTGTATCCAGTGTGGCACCTCTACAACCGTGATAGGTTATGGGTCTTATGACTATTGTTATTATTATGCTTGAAAAATCTTGAAAAAAAATATGCCTACAAAGTAGATGAAAACTGTTAGTCAATTAATTTCTCAATGTTTCAACATGAGAAACAAGCATGTATTAACAAGATATAATGGGGTTATCTATCAGGTAAAGCATACAATACACTGAAGTAATCTATGAAGTCAATCATACAATACACTGAAGTAATCTATGAAGTCAATCATACAATACACTGAAGTAATCTATGAAGTCAATCATACAATACACTGAAGTAATCTATGAGGTCAATCATACAATACACTGAAGTAATCTATGAAGTCAATCATATAATACACTGAAGTAATCTATGAGGTCAATCATATAATACACTGAAGTAATCTATGAGGTCAAGCATACAATACACTCACTGATCTAATCTATTAGGTAAATCATATATTACACTGAATAAAAAAGGAATGACTTGAACAATGTAAGTACTGAAACAAGTGACATAATAGAAAACACGAACAGAACATTTGAGGTATGAAAAGATGACACGAACTGTTGGAACAACAACTGTGGTCAAGTATATTGATAGTTACAAGAACTGTTGGAACAACAACTGTGGTCAAGTATATTGATAGTTACAAGAACTGTTGGAACAACAACTGTGGTCTAGTATATTGATAGTTACAAGAACTGTTGGAACAACAACTGTGGTCTAGTATATTGATAGTTACAAGAACTGTTGGAACAACAACTGTGGTCAAGTATATTGATAGTTACAAGAACTGTTGGAACAACAACTGTGGTCAAGTATATTGATAGTTACAAGAACTGTTGGAACAACAACTGTGGTCTAGTATATTGATAGTTACAAGAAATGTTGGAACAACAACTGTGGTCTAGTATATTGATAGTTACAAGAAATGTTGGAACAGCAACTGTGGTCTAGTATATTGATAGTTACAAGAAATGTTGGAACAACAACTGTGGTCTAGTATATTGATAGTTACATGAACTGTTGGAACAACAACTGTGGTCTAGTATATTGATAGTTACAAGAACTGTTGGAACAACAACTGTGGTCAAGTATATTGATAGTTACAAGAACTGTTGGAACAACAACTGTGGTCAAGTATATTGATAGTTACAAGAACTGTTGGAACAACAACTGTGGTCTAGTATATTGATAGTTACAAAAACTATTGAAACAACAACTGTGGTCAAGTATATTGATAGTTACATGAACTGTTGGAACAACAACTGTGGTCTAGTATATTGATAGTTACAAAAACTGTTGAAACAACAACTGTGGTCAAGTATATTGATAGTTACAAAAACTATTGGAACAACAACTGTGGTCTAGTATATTGATAGTTACAAGAAATGTTGGAACAACAACTGTGGTCTAGTATATTGATAGTTACATAAACTGTTGGAACAACAACTGTGGTCTAGTATATTGATAGTTACAAGAACTGTTGGAACAACAACTGTGGTCAAGTATATTGATAGTTACAAGAACTGTTGGAACAACAACTGTGGTCTAGTATATTGATAGTTACAAGAACTGTTGGAACAACAACTGTGGTCTAGTATATTGATAGTTACAAGAACTGTTGGAACAACAACTGTGGTCAAGTATATTGATAGTTACAAGAACTGTTGGAACAACAACTGTGGTCAAGTATATTGATAGTTACAAGAACTGTTGGAACAACACCTGTGGTCTAGTATATTGAGAATTACAAGAAATGTTGGAACAACAACTGTGGTCTAGTATATTGATAGTTACAAGAAATGTTGGAACAGCAACTGTGGTCTAGTATATTGATAGTTACAAGAAATGTTGGAACAACAACTGTGGTCTAGTATATTGATAGTTACATGAACTGTTGGAACAACAACTGTGGTCTAGCATATTGATAGTTACAAGAACTGTTGGAACAACAACTGTGGTCAAGTATATTGATAGTTACAAGAACTGTTGGAACAACAACTGTAGTCAAGTATATTGATAGTTACAAGAACTGTTGGAACAACAACTGTGGTCTAGTATATTGATAGTTACAAAAACTATTGAAACAACAACTGTGGTCAAGTATATTGATAGTTACATGAACTGTTGGAACAACAACTGTGGTCTAGTATATTGATAGTTACAAAAACTATTGAAACAACAACTGTGGTCAAGTATATTGATAGTTACAAAAACTATTGGAACAACAACTGTGGTCTAGTATATTGATAGTTACAAGAAATGTTGGAACAACAACTGTGGTCTAGTATATTGATAGTTACATGAACTGTTGAACAACAACTGTGGTCTAGTATATTGATAGTTACAAGAACTGTTGGAACAACAACTGTGGTCAAGTATATTGATAGTTACAAGAACTGTTGGAACAACAACTGTGGTCAAGTATATTGATAGTTACAAGAAATGTTGGAACAACAACTGTGGTCTAGTATATTGATAGCTACAAAAACTATTGAAACAACAACTGTGGTCAAGTATATTGATAGTTACAAGAACTGTTGGAACAACAACTGTGGTCTAGTATATTGATAGTTACAAGAACTGTTGGAACAACAACTGTGGTCAAGTATATTGATAGTTACAAGAACTGTTGGAACAACAAATGTGGTCAAGTATATTGATAGTTACAAGAACTGTTGGAACAACAACTGTGGTCTAGTATATTGATAGTTACAAGAACTGATGGAACAACAAATGTGGTCAAGTATAGTGATAGTTACAAGAACTGTTGGAACAACAACTGTGGTCTAGTATATTGATAGTTACAAGAACTGTTGGAACAACAACTGTGGTCAAGTATATTGATAGTTACAAGAACTGTTGGAACAACAACTGTGGTCAAGTATATTGATAGTTACAAGAACTGTTGGAACAACAACTGTGGTCAAGTATATTGATAGTTACAAGAACTGTTGGAACAACAACTGTGGTCTAGTATATTGATAGTTACAAGAACTGTTGGAACAACAACTGTGGTCTAGTATAGTGATAGTTACAAGAACTGTTGGAACAACAACTGTGGTCTAGTATATTGATAGTTACAAGAACTGTTGGAACAACAACTGTGGTCTAGTATATTGATAGTTACAAGAACTGTTGGAACAACAACTGTGGTCTAGTATAGTGATAGTTACAAGAACTGTTGGAACAACAACTGTGGTCTAGTATATTGATAGTTACAAGAACTGTTGGAACAACAACTGTGGTCTAGTATATTGATAGTTACAAGAACTGTTAAAACAACAACTGTGGTCTAGTATATTGATAGTTACAAGAACTGTTGGAACAACAACTGTGGTCTAGTATATTGATAGTTACAAGTACTGTTTGAACAACAACTGTGGTCTAGTATATTGATAGTTACAAGAACTGTTAAAACAACAACTGTGGTCAAGAATATTGATAGTTACAAGAACTGTTGGAACAACAACTGTGGTCTAGTATATTGAAAGTTACAAGAACTGTTGGAACAACAACTGTGGTCAAGTATATTGATAGTTACAAGAACTGTTGGAACAACAACTGTGGTCAAGTATATTGATAGTTACAAGAACTGTTGGAACAACAACTGTGGTCTAGTATAGTGATAGTTACAAGAACTGTTGGAACAACAACTGTGGTCTAGTACAGTGATAGTTACAAGAACTGTTGGAACAACAACTGTGGTCTAGTATATTGATAGTTACAAGAACTGTTGGAACAACAACTGTGGTCTAGTATATTGATAGTTACATGAACTGTTGGAACAACAACTGTGGTCTAGTATATTGATAGTTACCCAGAACTGTTAAAACAACAACTGTGGTCAAGAATATTGATAGTTACAAGAACTGTTGGAACAACAACTGTGGTCTAGTATATTGATAGTTACAAGAACTGTTGGAACAACAACTGTGGTCAAGTATATTGATAGTTACAAGAACTGTTGGAACAACAACTGTGGTCAAGTATATTGATAGTTACAAGAACTGTTGGAACAACAACTGTGGTCTAGTATAGTGATAGTTACAAGAACTGTTGGAACAACAACTGTGGTCTAGTATAGTGATAGTTACAAGAACTGTTGGAACAACAACTGTGGTCTAGTATATTGATAGTTACAAGAACTGTTGGAACAACAACTGTGGTCTAGTATATTGATAGTTACAAGAACTGTTGGAACAACAACTGTGGTCTAGTATAGTGATAGTTACAAGAACTGTTGGAACAACAACTGTGGTCAAGTATATTGATAGTTACAAGAACTGTTGGAACAACAACTGTGGTCTAGTATATTGATAGTTACAAGAAATGTTGGAACAACAACTGTGGTCTAGTATATTGATAGTTACAAGAACTGTTGGAACAACAACTGTGGTCAAGTATATTGATAGTTACAAGAACTGTTGGAACAACAACTGTGGTCAAGTATATTGATAGTTACAAGAACTGTTGGAACAACAACTGTGGTCTAGTATATTGATAGTTACAAGAAATGTTGGAACAACAACTGTGGTCTAGTATATTGATAGTTACAAGAACTGTTGGAACAACAACTGTGGTCTAGTATAGTGATAGTTACAAGAACTGTTGGAACAACAACTGTGATCTAGTATATTGATAGTTACAAGAACTGTTGGAACAACAACTTTGGTCAAGTATAGTGATAGTTACAAGAACTGTTGGAACAACAACTTTGGTCAAGTATAGTGATAGTTACAAGAACTGTTAAAACAACAACTGTGGTCAAGTATATTGATAGTTACAAGAACTGTTGGAACAACAACTGTGGTCTAGTATATTGATAGTTACAAGAACTGTTGGAACAACAAATGTGGTCAAGTATATTGATAGTTACAAGAACTGTTGGAACAACAACTGTGGTCTAGTATATTGATAGTTACAAGAACTGTTGGAACAACAACTGTGGTCTAGTATATTGATAGTTACAAGAACTGTTGGAACAACAACTGTGGTCAAGTATATTGATAGTTACAAGAAATGTTGGAACAACAACTGTGGTCAAATTTAGTGAGAAACAGAGAAAGAAATGGATCGGTCATTAAATGAGATTGATTTATTTTATTGTTCAACGGCAAGTTCATACACCACGAAAATGGAAACAACAAGTTACTGGAGACGACCAAGAACAAGATGGATTGAATTAATTACCAACATTCTAAGAGCTCACAATATTATTGCATGTCAAGCTACCAGATGTAGGGGCCTATCACATTGTGAAAAACGATCGTGGTTAAATCAAACGACACCTTACAGAAAAATCATATATAATACAATATGTAGTGATACAAAAATATCATTGGAGGTACACGTGGATTGCTTCAGATTTCATGGCATGATACTACACATCGATTGCTTCAGATTTCATGGCATGATACTACACATCGATTGCTTCAGATTTCATGGCATGATACTACACATCGATTGCTTCAGATTTCATGGCATGATACTACACATCGATTGCTTCAGATTTCATGGCATGATACTACACATCGATTGCTTCAGATTTCATGGCATGATACTACACATCGATTGCTTCAGATTTCATGGCATGATAGTAAAATATGTTTTCTAGTAAGTTACGTCACTTTTTATTTTAATTTACCTTTACACGGTGTCCCGATCTTGTGGTTTCACAGCGTGCAATGACTACCACGGCATAGGTCAATGGGGTCATGTGACACCACGTGCAATTATTTTTCGGTATGAGAATAAAAATTACAAATGAAAATAACAAAACGTGAACGTATTAATTACTGGGGACTTTTGAAATAAAATTAAGGCAATGTAAGCGTGGGAATCATCTAATCTTCAATGATTTTACTTAGGAAATGTATATAAATCATGTCAGCCCTTTTTAGTCAATTTTGTACCGTTCTTTTCACCAACCATTTTGTCAGAGACTGTCAAAACTTCAGGGACCACCTGCATAATTATGTCAAAAAACGTTAGCCCATCCTCACAAAACACTTTATTCATACACAGTTTTACAAAATTACAGTTTACATATTAAAAATTTGATTGACGTCATGTTTTGTCAACCCCCACCCCAACCCTCTCATCTAAAAAAAAAACTGACACACAGTTTGAAACTCGTGTCCCCTCCTCACATAATTATTGACGTAATTTATGAACGTCATCATCAATATCAAGTGCCGTCTTTGCAAAGCAGGTTGGCTGCAACAGACCTCCAACATCTCCTTTCTTGTTTTGGTGGTGCACTCTGTTAGACTGTAACCTGTCCATCGTGTGATATTACTCTCCAACTTGTATCTTTGCCTACCTCTTATTCGCATCCTTTCGACTTTACCCTCAAGTAAAGTCTTCAATAAAGTGTCATGTCTTTTAATGTGTCTTTTAAATATTTTATTTGTCTGAGCTTTATTTCTCTTAGTAATTCTTTCTTCATCTCTTAGAATCTCTTTATTTGTTTTCTTCTCTTTCCATTATGTTCTTCCTATTCTTCTATATACCCAAATCTCAAAGGCATACATTTTGTCTTCTAATTATTTGTTTAGTGTCCATGTTTCTGAGCCATACATTAATATAGAATAGATGTAACATTTTATTCTCATTTCTAGCGTGTTTGTAATTTCTTTAGGTGTTACTATTTTCCTCATGTCATTGAAAGTAGTTTTAGGCATTCCTATTCTCCTTTAAACTTGTTTTACATCTGCCGACATTTGTGAGTATGTGTCCAAGATATTTATATTGTTATACTTGTTGTAGTTTCTCTCTATGTATTTTTATGTTTAGCACCTGGTCTTCTGTGTCTTTGCTGACAACCTAATTTATGGACAGCACTACGTTCCAAAGCCGTGACTGTTATGCTGACAACCAATCCGTTCTTTTGTTGTGTATGTGATCGTGATAAAGGACATTTGGTCGAAACGTTTATTTGTGTTCGTTATTTTTATATGTTTTCAGTGATTAGCGAAACTTCAGTACCGTGTTCTAAGATGTGCCTGAAACAAAAATACCTCAGTAATTAAAAATTCTCAGAAAATAAATAATGTGTGCGTTTCAACTCATGTTGAATGCGGGAATGCTGCCAGAAGGCTGAACCAAGATCAAAGCAATGAGGCTAAGTAGAGAGAGACAACTTCACCTTTCAGGATGAAATAGGTTCACTCTGGATTGGTACCAAGCTATAGAAAACAAAAAAATTTGTAAAATCCCGCAGCAGAAAACTGAAAATATATATTATGACTCAAGTTAGGATTAGATTAGAAAAACATTCTTTGAGGAACACAGGTGAAACAGGAAACATCACAGGTGAAACAGGAGATCACCGACAGGTATCAAACAATTTTAAAAAAAAATAGGAACATGAAATGTAAGGTATAATTAGTAGTACTAGTAGTAGTAGTACTAGTAGTAGTAGTAGCAGCAGTAGCAGCAGCAGTAGTAGCAACAGTAGTAGTAGTAGTAGTAGTAGTAGTAGGCAGCTTTCCGTCTTTCCAGACGATAGTATTATTGTCTGTGTGGCGCATGGCCCAGAGGTTAGAGATTTGGTCTCACATCTGTGACGTTCAAGATTCAGCTCCCAGTGAAGTCTGGGTTCGTTTTCTGTTGGATCATTAGTTTAGAAACTCACATTGTGCATGACGTGGCGACTGCAAGAGCATGCGGCCTTTATCACACATCTACAAATACCACCTACTTGTAAGATCCCCCTCCTCCGCCTCTTTTCCAACGGAAAGCATTCAGTATTTGACATGATTTTTTACAGTATTATTGTTGTGATATAGGAAATATAATCTATGGTCATGATGACGTAAAACACACATCTTACGTAGTACACACTTTTCTGTATTTCCAGATGTTATATTATTGTTGTGCTATAAGAAATATAATCTAGCATCCATGGCGATGATGGGTGTGACTTACAAGACCAATCCAAACCACAAAGAGATTTTTCACAGCATGTACAAGGAATACACTTCACATAGCACAATTCGCGGGCTGAAATATAGATACCCATGCAGCATGATCTCTCTCTCTCTCTCTCTCTCTCTCTCTCTCTCTTCGACTGCCTTGTTAATTTCAAAGAAAAAGGAATTTCAATACATATGGAGCAAGAAATTCTACAGGAGCTTCTACGTCAGCAGAGCTGTGCTCTATTTGTTCCCCTATCAATACTCCCCAACATAGACCAGCTGCTAAATATAGCTAAGGGTCTTCTCTGCCCTTCCACAACATTTGGTTCGACCAGAATAGGGTTTACTAGCCATCTACGAACTAGCCAAGCATATAACTCTAACTACATTTAAAAAGCGGGGATGTAACAAATGGTCATCATCATTTGTAATGGACGAACTGTTTCCTAAGAATCTCTGAAAACAATGTCTTTTAAACAAGTTACGATCCGCAATCGCACCCGCAACTTCTTGAGCACGAGGCTAATGAATTGACCACTATGCCATGGATAATCCCTATTTTCATGTTGACATTCCGTTTCTTAGTATTTTCTCACTTTTTTTCTTTGGTACTAACAATGTCTTACTTCCATTCAAGCGCAAATTAGGTTATAAGTCTTGGGCAGTTCTTACAAATGTGAAAATATGGCGTATCAAATGTGATAGCTACACATGTGAAAATATGGCGTATCAAATGTGATAGCTACACATGTGAAAATATGGCGTATCACATGTGATAGCTACACATGTGAAAATATGGCTTATCAAATGTGATAGCTACAAATGTGTAAATATGGCTTATCAAATGTCATAGCTACAAATGTGTAAATATGGCTTATCAAATGTCATAGCTACACGTGTAAATATGGCTTATCAAATGTCATAGCTACACATGTGTAAATATGGCTTATCAAATGTCATAGCTACACATGTGTAAATATGGCTTATTAAATATCATACCTACACATGTGTAAATATGGCTTATCAAATGTGATAGCTACACATGTGAAAATATGACTTATCAAATGTGATAGCTACACATGTGAAAATATGGCTTATAAAATGTGATAGCTACACATGTGAAAATATGACTTATCAAATGTGATAGCTACACATGTGAAAATATGGCTTATCAAATGTGATAGCTACACATTGCATATAAGATTATGAATGGAAGATATTTACTATATATTTTGAGAGAAACATTAAGCTTGTGGTTGAATGCATTTTACTATACTATATATTTCACTGCATACCTTACTGTACAATGTACTGCACACTTTATTGTATACATTACGGTATATTTCACTGTACACATTACTTTACACTTTTCTTTACACTTTACCGTACATTTTACTGTATACATTACTGTACACTTTGAGATATGATGACTATTTGAAAGGAGGGAAAAAGGCTGTCCATAAAATATATCAACAGTCTGTGTGGATTGTAGATCCTCTCCACCCGCCCGCCTAGTCAATAACCTGTCACGAATTCAAGGAACAACACCCCACACCCCCCTCCACTTTAAAAAAAATTAAGCCCAAAAAATATTAATCTCTCCTCCCTTTCCATACACATTTCTTTTGCAGAAAAAATTCATACAGTATTCAATCAATTGTTTATTCTTAAATTTTTTTTCAAATTCCAACAATTTGAATATGCTGTATATAAATACTATTGTTGACGTCAACAGCCCCTTCCTTCTTGTAAATAAATTTCAAACTGTTTTCGCCGTTCCAAGCACCCCCGCCTCCCTAATTGTTGACGTATTTTGTAGACAGCCCATGTGATACCATAACACATCACTGTATTCCCTTAAACTCATCCATAGTAACCATAACACATCACTATTTCCTTGAACTCATCAATAGCATTCATAACAAATAAACTGTATTCCCTTAAACTAATCCATAGCAGCCATAACAAATCACTGCATTCCCATAAACGTATCCATAGCAGTAAATCATAAGATGTATGTTTCCTATTCTAGTTATAAAGTCACCGATGGTCGCCTGAGTTGTCTCATGACTACAGTTTTTGAACAGCCATGAGAAAATAAGTAAGAAGCGTTGCTACGGAACTTCCTGGACACGCAGAAGGGAAATATAGGATTGATGGCAAAGAAGAGATAGAACAGAAATTGTAGAAATTGATTGATGGCCAAATCGATAGGCTCAGGTTCTTTTTTGTAGACATACCTGGAGAATATAGATGACAAAATTGTTGAAGTACTCATAAATACTAAGGTATAAACAGATTTCATTGTGAAAAATGGTAGCATTTCCTATTCAAGACGTAACATCAACCCATCATTTTTGGCCGCAGTGATTTCCTAGGAAATGTAGATACGTCCAACAATGTAGTATTGCTTTCTGAACTGTCCAGATGTGCAAATGCTTGCGGCGGGATTGTAATCCGGTACCGTGACTGTTAACTGTGCAAACTCAATGTATTTCTTCATTGATGAATATACGTACTTGGTATAACTATATTATGTAGTCTACACCTGCAACTTTTCAAAGTCGTCCGTTGATAAATTCTAGAGGTCCTCTCACATTATGTGCAATCATCAGGTAGAATATCCTGGACAGGATATAGCAATAATCACAGGCTTTCAAATTCCCACCAATCCTCCTGCTTCTAGGAGTGTCAAGTCAGCCGGTCTTAATATCTTGCGCCCATGTTATGCGTGGCTACCTTTTTTCATTGCCTTGGCATCATTTTAGTCGTTTATATGATGTGCTGTCGTTTGATATAGCCAAACTATTGCAATTTTTAAAAGAAAACTTTGTTGAGACAGTTTTGATTTCTCTTCATCATCAGAATATCCATATTGGTGATCTTTCTTGTGTTAAACACTTGAATAAAATGCATTAGCTGCCATATTTATAATAAAATATATAGATACGTGTAAACAGATATATTACTGTATATATAAACTGAGAGATTAAGATATGTATAAACAGAACGATTAAGATATATATATAAACAGAAAGACGGAGTTATGTATAAACATAAATATTGAGATATATATAAAAATTATGATACACACGTAGGCTATATAAACAAAGCGATTGAGATATTTATAAACAAAAAGAATAAAATATATACGAGCAGATTAAGAAGAAGATTAAGATAATTAGAAAGATAAATACTGAGATATGTATAAATAGAAAGATTGAGATATTTAGAAACATAAATACTGAGATATGTATAAATAGAAAGATTAAGATATTTAGAATCATAAATACTGAGATATGTATAAATAGAAAGATTGAGATAATTAGAAACATAAATACTGAGATATGTATAAATAGAAAGATTGAGATATTTAGAAACATAAATACTGAGTTATGTATAAATAGAATGAGATATTTAGAAACATAAATACTGAGATATGTATAAATAGAAAGATTGAGATAATTAGAAACATAAATACTGAGATATGTATAAATAGAAAGATTGAGATATTTAGAAACATAAATACTGAGTTATGTATAAATAGAATGAGATATTTAGAAACATAAATACTGAGATATGTATAAATAGAAAGATTGAGATAATTAGAAACATAAATACTGAGATATGTATAAATAGAAAGATTGAGATATTTAGAAACATAAATACTGAGTTATGTATAAATAGAAAGATTGAGATAATTAGAAACATAAATACTGAGTTATGTATAAATAGAAAGATTGAGATAATTAGAAACATAAATACTGAGATATGTATAAATAGAAAGATTGAGATATTTAGAAACATAAATACTGAGTTATGTATAAATAGAATGAGATATTTAGAAACATAAATACTGAGATATGTATAAATAGAAAGATTGAGATAATTAGAAACATAAATACTGAGATATGTATAAATAGAAAGATTGAGATATTTAGAAACATAAATACTGAGTTATGTATAAATAGAATGAGATATTTAGAAACATAAATACTGAGATATGTATAAATAGAAAGATTGAGATAATTAGAAACATAAATACTGAGATATGTATAAATAGAAAGATTGAGATATTTAGAAACATAAATATTCATACAGACACCAAAACTCCAACTTAAACGGAAGTCGACAATTTCATACAATTCAATTGCAGACGTCCATATAAAAATGTGAGCGATAAGACAGGTTTCGGAACATCACACCTCAATGGATATCATTAATCTAAGCTCCTGAAAACATAGCCGTATATGTCAAACAATGAATGGTAAACCAGATATAGTCTAAAAATCTGGCTTGACATAATGGTGGATATGGATCCTGATTGATCGTGTCATAATAATAACTAGATCGCTATGAGACAGAAACTGTATAATTGTCTGGTTCGTTGGGAAGTTAATTTACTTTAATATTTATTAATTGAAGATGGAAATGGTTTGAGAAACATACATGAATTTATCTGAAAGGAACTACTCATGTTTTGTGATGTTGTGGGAGCAGCAGTTACGATTAATTACAGTAATTCACTGCTTTATATTCATTGTATGCCTCACTATAGGTATATCTTTACTTATTTTCTTCTCTTTTTCAGTTCATTCTCAAAGGCATACATGTTAACATCATGTATTCGTGAGAGGGAAAGTGATGGAGGGAGGTACTTTTGACATGCGATATCTGCGCCTTTTGAAATCCAGTTCTTCTAATTTTAGTATTGTGTCAATTTGACATATAGTAATATGCCAGAGTCATCTTTCATTATATGCACGGCACCAGACATCGCTACTTTTTGTGTGTTGCTTTACAGATATCGGCAGTTGACATATTTGTTTCTTTTTATTTATCGGCAGATGGCATCTTTGTTTCCTTTTGGCAGCTGACATCTGTTTTCATTTAGGTATCGGTAGCTGACATCTGTGTTTTCTTTCGGCAACTGACGTCTTTGTTTCCTTTCAGTTATCGATAGCTGACATTTATGTTTCTTTTCGGTTATTGTTAGCTTTCATATTTGTTTTCTTTCGGTTATCGGAAACACGCAAACACATTTTAATTAGAAGTAAATGGCCTATGTCGGGAACTACCCACGGCACATGCAATATACGGACTGCGGTGACACGAAGAAAATACTAATATAAACGGAAACAGGGTAACACATATTACCCAACAGTAAACACGATATACTAACACCGCCATAACTAGGCACGGATAACTGAGGTGGACATCCATGTCGGATGCTAAACAGGTAATACTCATGGTAATCAAACTGAAATGACGTTAGTTTATGTGTAAGTGGGTGGAAGTGTTGGAGCTTGACCAGAATGCTAAAATTCCGAGCTCTGGCACACTAGCACATATACAGTACAAACACATTTCTATTTAAACAAATCGAAGGATATATTTTCTTGCCTATATTGTGTCTTTATTATTAGTAACTCAAAATCCAATGGTTCTAACTTTTTTGGGGCCAGTTGACACCATATATCCATATTATAATACGTGTATTTCCTTGCACCCCGGAAGCATACACAATTGTATTGACTTTCTCTATAAGTCATCTAGGCTTCTTAGCGTTTCCGCTATAGTTCTTGTTGTTTATCATTCAAGTAATTACCTTCTGTCCACTCACGTTCCTGATTTGTTTTAGGTCTCCATTTTCAAATTTGTTCTTCATAAACTCAAATTCGTGGACCTCGTGATGTTGGGGCCTGTGGCCCACATTAAGAATCACTACTTTAAGATTTTTCTCTTTATATTAATTATTAAGTGCTTGATTTTTCTTATTATTACTATCTGAATTGTATGTCTTTGCTATGAATGCGATACTTGATTCTCTTACCTGTTGAAGGTGACAATTGAGGTAGATACCGCTCTTGGAGTGACTAACAGGTGAAAACATACTGAATAACACAACACTATTTTGAGTACTTCCGCGTGACGTCTTCTATAAATATCGTCATTAACCTGGCGATGGAATACAGTAGAACTAGTTCATAATAAACATTGCAAACATGTTATATTTGAACAAATATTAACAAATTCAGGGGAAAGCATGTCATAGATATCCTAAAATAATGTTTCAATTATTTCCCTTTTACCTTGAATAGAAAACGTGCGATAGCTTACAGGTCAATGAGTAATTAAAATCTCTTATCTCGCTTTTCGCCATTGTAATCTGTGAGAATACTTGTGGTTTCCTTCTATTACTCTTCCTAGATTTCTATATCTTCTCTCAAGTGACAATCACCTTTTTATGTTCTTGAAAGTGATCTCAATTTTGCAGCTGGAACATTTCCACAACATTCTGTACGAGATATATATCTTTACATCTATACATCCATAAATCCATAACCCGACAGGTTCGTAGGGATACTATGTAATAGCGATCCATAGCAGGGATGATGATAAAAGTTTCCTTCTTGTGGTTCTGTATCTTTCATTTGTGTGCGGAGATGACTGAAAAGTGAAACCTTGGCATAGAATCCCCAGCCACATTTGGTACATGTATGATCAGAAACGGGATTTGTGTGTTTGTTGTTTTGTCTATTCAGGCGGAACATTTTCTATATGCCACCGAGATTTATGCTTGTCGGCTACACAAGCGCCTTTGCTGGTGTTGCTGTGCCACATTAGGCGATTCTGAGCGACAAAATCTCATAATGTGGTGTCGATGCTGAAGAACGTGTCCTTAAGAGGGTACTTGAAACGTTTCTTCTGTCTACTAGTCAGTCGTTTTCCATTAAGGAAATCACCATACATTAGCCAAGGAACACGAGGAAGCTTTTCTTAATTGGTTACTTAAGCTACTTGTCGGTGATGAGGGATTCATAAATAAATAAAATATAGATAATGACTCAGATCTGATTCATTGACAGGTAACGTTATAGTGTTCACCTGTATAATTTGACCATTTGATGAGGCATTATTTCCTTTCCAAAATTTACTGGGAACAATTGAAATGAAGAAGAGAACAGGTGAAAACAAAGTATGAATTGATTATAGTAAAGACTGGTGACGATTAAGACTCCCCATACTTAAAGGAGGAGCAACAAAGAGGCTTCGTGGGATAATTTATATTGATGTTTCCAGTGTAGCACCCATACCACCCTTAGAGATCTTGGGTTTGTGTAATGTAAACAGATATAGTTGGTGGCAAGTCAATAAGAAGAGGTAGATCTGATTTAATTAGGGACGTCATAGTTACACGATAGATAGATATATATATAGCTATAGATATAGATATAGATTAGATTAGATTAGATTAGATTAGGATAGATAGACAGACAGACAGACAGACAGACAGACAGATAGACAGAGATAGATAGATAGAGATAGATAGATGGATGGATGGATAGATGGATGGATGGATGGATGGATGGATGGATGGATGGATGGATGGATGGATGGATAGATAGATAGATAGATAGATAGATAGATAGATAGATAGATAGATAGATAGATAGATAGATAGATAGATAGATAGATAGATAGATAGATAGATAGATAGATAGATAGATAGATAGATAGACAGATAGACAGTTAGACAGAGATAGATAGATAGATAGATAGATAGATAGATAGATAGATAGATAGATAGATAGATAGATAGATAGATAGATAGATAGATAGATAGATAGATAGATAGATAGATAGATAGATAGATAGATAGATAGATGGATAGAGATAGATAGATAGATAGATAGATAGATAGATAGATAGATAGATAGATAGATAGATAGATAGATAGATAGATAGATAGATAGATAGATAGATAGATAGATAGATAGATAGATAGATAGATAGATAGATAGATAGATAGATAGATAGATAGATAGATAGATAGATAGATAGATAGATAGACTACAATGTCAATGGGTCAAAGCCTATGAAAGTGTATTCGTTTTAAGGATGTGTAGAAATGCATGATGATAAGAAGTCGTTAAAATGAGAGTCTATCTATCTGTCTTCAAGATGTCTCCTCTTTTGCCTTGTGGCGTCATGAATAGAAGAGTTCTCTAGAGATGGTTTTATTGTGTGCTGTTTCTAAGCTTGTTCTTGTGGCTTCTTTAATTTCTGCGATCCATCTTTTACAAGGTCTGTCTCCGGCTTTAAAGCTGTGATGTCTATGTGTCATGGCTATCAGTGGCATGATGTTGTTTGGTAGTCTGGAAGTGTGTGAAAACCACTTGATCTGTTGTCTTTTGATGTGTTCTAATACTGGTATTGTTTTGGTTATCTGTCTAAAGTTATCGTTTCTAATTCTATCTCTCTCAATGATACTCCGAGTATTCTTTGTAGACATGTCATTTCTCCTGTCAATATTTTTCTTTTGTCTTGTGCTGTCATTGTTCAGATATGGCACATGTAGCACAGTGATGGGATAAAAAGAGATTTGCAAAATACAAATTCAGTGTCTCTTTACATTTTTATTCTTAAAAATATGTGTCATTTATCTTAGTATCTGGTATGTTTTGTTACATCTAATTTGTCTCTTTACTGGTTTTCCCTTCACTCGTTATAATACTTCCTAATTAATTGAACGGTACCTTTTTATTGTGTTCATTATCGTTGGAGATAGTGATATTTCTTTTTTCTTTGCTATTGCATCATTTTGATCTTTTCAGTATTAATCTTCATGTTTAATTTTTGACATGTTGTTTGAAGTCTGTTCATATCTTCTTGCAATCATTCTTCTGTTGTCGCTATTAGTACTTGGTCATCTGCAAAGAGTAGTTCATTCAATTTGTCGTTCATGTTATCTTCTTCACTGGTACTTGTTAGCTTACAGATGTGGTCGATATATGTTATAAAAAGTAGCTGGGGCAGGACTGGCAACTCCTGATTAAACTTAGAACTTATTTGACACGCCTGTAGTTGTTCTTACTTCACATTGGCTAGTAGTATAAATGGCCTTGCATATATTGATTAAGTGTTGTGGCACTCCGTATATTGATAATGCTTTCTATAGTTGTCTTTCTACTCTGTCGAAAGCCTTTTCTTGGTCGACGAATGCGATGTATAATTCTGTGTTGTTTTCCGTGGTCCTTTCTGTTCTCCAAGTGTAAAGATAGTATCCGTATAGCTTTTGTTCTTACGGAAACCCATTTGGGAGCTTTTAAGGTGTGGTTCAATGTATGATCGTAATCATTGTTCTATTATTTTGTTAAAAATTGTCCCCGTGCGACTTAGTAAGGATATCCCTCTGTATTTTGTGCAATCTCTTACTGCCTTCTTTCTTTCATGTTGGAATTATTGTCGCGTTTAACCAGTCTTCTGGTGTTTATTGTTTCTTCCATAGTACATTGAAAAGTCAGAGTAGCCATTTTCCCCGCTCTCTGCTGCTGCTTTGATAAGTTCTATTTGTATGTTATCAGAGATGCTGCTTTGTTTATGGCATTTTCTATTTCCGATATTAGTTTATTTGGTTCTAGGTTTGCTGTTGTAGTGTTTATTGTTGTGTCTACTTCTCCTTCCATTAGGTTCAGTAGTTCCTTGAAATATTGATGTCATCGTTCCATTATTTTCTTTGGTTCTTTTAGTGCATTACCGTTTTCGTTATTTATTATCTCTGTTGGTTCGTATATATTTTCTTTGTTTCTCATGTTCTTAATTTTCTTGTAGAACCTCTTTTGAGCAATTTTATAATTTGCGTTGAGCATATCTCCATATTCGTGTGTGTGTATTACTCTCGTACCGTGTCGTCCTTAACTTTGTGTACTTTAATTTATGTTTCTTTTTTGTTCTTTGTTGTCTTTCTTCTTTCTCTTTGTTTTTCTAGTTACTATTACTGCTTTATGGTCGGTATCTATACACATGTTTGGTATCGCTCTTGCGTCTGTTAATTTTCTTCTGTTTGTTCCTCATGTTAATATAAAGTGTGTCTGGCTTTAGAAGTTTAAATCCTTCCTCTTGTACTACGTGTGTACGAACTTGGTGTTCTCTGTGCTTGAAGAATGTGTTCATAATAAATAGATTGTGCTGAAGGCACATTCAGTTAATCTGTAGCCGTTGTCATTCGTCTTGTTTACTGTGTCTCCGAACAACCCAATGTATTCTTCTATTCCATATTGTTCTGGTCCCAAGTCTGCGTTGAAATCTCGCAATACGAAAAGGTTTTATTTTGAGTTGCTGTGTTTACTATATCATTTATATTAATAAAAAAATATTCCCTTTTCGTTTCGTTGTTGTATGCATTAAAATGAGAGTAGTTCTTCATATAATGCAAACTTGTTCAATTATTCGGTGGTATACCATGTTCTACAGTCCTCATCATCTGAGGTTGACAGCAACGAGGACGTACTGTCATCATCATCTGAGGTTGACAGCCATGAAGAAGTACTATCCTCATCATCTGATGTTGAAAGCCATGAAAACGTACTGTCCTTATCATCTGAGGTTGACAGCCATGAAGACGTACTGTCCTCATCACCTGAGGTTAACAGCCACGAAGACGTACTGTCCTTGTCCTCATCATCTGAGGTTGACAGCCACGAAGACGTACTGTCCTCATCATCTGAGGTTGACTGCCATGAAGACGTACAGTTCTCATCATCTGAGGTTGACAGCCATGAAGACGTACTGTCCTCATCATCTGAGGTTGACAGCCACGAAGACGTACTGTCCTCATCATCTGAGGTTGATAGCCACGAAGACGTACTGTCCTAGTCCTCATCATCTGAAGTTGACAGCCACGAAGACGTACTGTCCTCATCATCTGAGGACGAAGACGTACTGTCCTTGTCCTCATCATCTGAGGTTGACAGCCATGAAGACGTACTGTCCTCATCATCTGAGGTTGATAGCCACGAAGACGTACTGTCCTTGTCCTCATCATCTGAGGTTGACAGCCACTAAGACGTACTGTCCTCATCATCTGAGGTTGATAGCCACGAAGACGTACTGTCCTTGTCCTCATCATCTGAGGTTGATAGCCACGAAGACGTACTGTCCTTGTCCTCATCATCTGAGGTTGACAGCCACGAAGACGTACTGTCCTTGTCCTCATCATCTGAGGTTGACAGCCATGAAGACGTACTGTCCTCATCATCTGACGTTGATAGCCACGAAGACGTACTGTCCTTGTCCTCATCATCTGAGGTTGACAGCCATGAAGACGTACTATCATAGATATCATTATCCTACATGAATCATCATCTTTGCTTGCAAGCCATGACGACGTTCTACCATAGACATAAGTATCCTACAGGCGTCTCTGTTCTCTGTGTTCTCGAAAAATGTATTCCTAGTTCTTTTTTCATGCTTGTCATCAAAATTCTTTTTCGTCTGCACCTTCATCTTTTTCTAGTACTTTCTTTGCATGGACCTGTTTTATTTTTCCAATACCTTTCATTGTTTCTACTGTTTCCAACAATCTGAGTCTGTTCACGTTGTACATGTCGCAACTGAGTCTGTTAACTTTCTACATGTCCCAACTGAGTCTGTTAACTTTCTACATGTCCCAACTGAGTCTGTTAACTTTCTACATGTCCCAACTGAGTCTGTTAACGGTCTACATGCCCCATCTATCCGAGTCTATGAACTTTTCACATGCTCCAACTATTTGAGTCTGTTCACTTTCTACATGTGCCAACTCTTTGAGTCTGTTCACTATACAGCTAAGACAGTTCATTAAGTAGCTTGTGTAAGTCTGTTCGTTTTCCAGACTGGAGATCTTGAAGTACTGACCTTGCATGTGTAGGTGTTCTTATCATATCTCTAGGCTTGCATTGATGTTATATATGCATACCTGCACCTCCATTCCCCACTGCATTCTGTGCTGACCCATCTGTGTATACTCAGACACACATGGCTTGTGGATATTGATCTTCCAGGAAACCGAAGGTAACTGTCCTTTGCTGCACACTGTTCTGTTCGTCCTCGCTTAGCATTCCTTTCACGTGAACCTGAATGCATATGGTATTCCATGTCTTTCACTCCAAGGGGTTTGTTTCGAACAGACCTTAATGCGTTATCAACTTCAGGTAGATTTGTAAGTTGCCTACGGAGTCGTTTATCTTGGTGGATAAAACTACTTATGTTCAGCCTCCCCCCCTCTTTTTTTTGTTAGATTTTTTAATATTTCCTTCACTGGCTTAACTCGTGTCAAAATATTGAGTACTTACTTTGAAAGCTCTATTGCATATCCAGGAGAGCAGAACAATATCGAATGTCAGGAAGGTAAAACTAGGCACGTAGAGCAGTAGAATTATATCAATGGCGTTTAACACTTCTACGCTGTTTTCACTTTCTGGAATAAAACTGCATTCTGTGCGAGACTTCCTCACGAAGGCACCGTGTGTCCACGTTTTGTAGGAATATACGGTGAACGCCAAAATAGACAGACCTAGGAAGAATGTACATATACATGTATTAATTTTTCAACTTTCACAGCAGATGGTTGTTATAACAATCAATATCTTTCAATTATGTAAGATGTCTATGTTTGAGCTATGACTTAATAACTCATCAATTATTTACAGATGTTTTGTATTTTTTTAATGACAGTATGTATTCTGACTCTTCAACCCCATTGTAGTCTGTTCAACTCCAATGGAATAAGTTCCACTTCAATGTAATCAGTTAACTTTCAATACAATCAGTTCAACTCCAATGTAATATCCGTATTAACATATGGTTGCAAAAGTTTAAAAATAAAAGCACTGGAGAAGGAATTAAATTCATTTGAAAATGAATGTCTTAGAAATCTCCAAAATATTAGTTGGAAAGATTCAAGTTAAACAAGCAAGAGAAGACACACAACTACATTAGAGGTCTATGTTTCTACAACAGTAAGAAGAAAACATGGATTTATATGGGACATGCACTTAGAATGAATGATAAACTGCAACTACAAGAAGTAAAATGGGTACCAGATGCAAAAGCAAAAGAGGAAGACCAATACTCTTCGCAGAGCAACCATCAAAGAGCATATGTCTATGGGTCTCAACAACATGCAGGAGTTACATCGCAGCATAACATCGCTCGAACTTTATAGCTCTGGTATATAATAAATGTAACCATTAAATGTATTTTGATTGGTGCCGCCTGTTGTGGGTGGCCACCTCTCTGTATAATAGCACCGCAAGGCCCTTATGTGTCGTATTCGGCTCTGAAGAAACATATATCAGTTCTCACCACTATTTTCTACTAAAATTATAGTTCTAAAGGTCATTTCCGGAATACGATAGGAGGTTCAAGTGTGAATATCCACTTCATTCACGGAGTTCAAGTGTGAATGTTTTCAATATTTTTTGTTTCTGTTGTATTGGTTTTTAATACACAGAAAATATTGTTTTCCTGGATGTAAATTCAAGTTGAATTTTATTTTGCAATATGCTCCAGTAATTATGGAAAGATTCAAACTTTAGTTGTGACTGATTTATGACGTCAAAATGTATAGATAGTTTTGTGTTTCAGGATGCAGAAGTCGAACTATAATAAAACCAATGAATATGTTTAGATTTCAGTGAAATTCCAAAGTGACGGTAAGATGGAAAATCAGTATTACACGAAGCTTCTTGTCTCTTAGAAAATTAAGAGTGATTTGCAAAGAAATTTCCGCCCTTGTTCAACTGTCTCGTACAATCACTAACAAATTAGGAGTTAACAAGACCACATAATTCCTCTACCGAAAGCAGATGCCTAGCCGGCCACATTGTTTATCTGACGTTACCATCCTATCTATCGCGTTCCGTGCTACAATCTCGTAAAGATTGTTTTAAAACCTGCTTCATAAATCATCTGTAAGTGTAACAATGTTACATCTAAATGATTTTTGTTGTTATAATAGTATATTACTACATAGTAGCCTGATGTTTCAAACATCATTCAACGTTAATTGTACTACTAACATGTGTGACATATGTTGCTATGCAGTGACTCGTGATGATCCTGGGATGTTGCTGAACTGGAATTCTTCCCTTCAATGACTTAACATGAATCTGAAAACCTATATAACACAATCATTATTTTGATACAACACGATTGTAAGAATTCGTGCGTCACCTAGATTACTAAACTGAGTCAGAGATGTGTGCTTTTGTCAGAAAGCTTATAGGCTGTCAAGAGCTACCTGGACACAGCTAAAGGGATTACATCATCATCATCATCATCATTTGTTAATGCAATCATCTGTACAGTTATTGTGTTTTGTAATCACAATTATTTTTGGTAATTAAAACATTAATTGGTAACTAGTGCTCAGATTTCGAGATCACACTTTTTTCTATTATCACTATTCCCCTCTCTAACTAAATTATAACGTTTCTGTTTCCGATATTTTATTTCTAAATTATGAGTACATTAAAAAACTACGAAGGGATAACTATCGATTATCGAAATTGCGATAATGAGAACAGCAATTAATGTTGCGGAAATAAATTTCGAGTTTCATTAGATTATTTCTGTATGCTGTATGTTTCCATGTTTCTTTGATCTTGCATATTGGTTGCTTCTGAAGATCAATATATCTTGCATTATTTTAAAATGCTTGCGCTAGTCACTATGTAAACCTCATTTGCTCTCCTTTCACTGCACAAATAATAAATAGCGGTTCTTTCATTTCTGGACAGAAAAAGTCTTTGATGAAACTACAAAGACTACAAAAACTAAGACATTTTTTAAAATTTTAAATTTTATTTTTCTTAAATAGTGCACGAGAAAAAAATAGTATCTTTCTTTTTATGAGAAATGTGCGTTGTTACATTATTATTTATATATTTTGTTTGCTTGATGTTAGAACGAAGTTATGGATAAAGTTTGCAATAAGTTATGATTGATAATGGGAGAAGCTTGGAATAGGGTAATGTAGTTTTGCTAATTCTTGGAAACACACATAATAACATACAAATTGACGTTTCAATTAAAATGTCTTTATCAAGACTACATACACAACAAAAAACGAGGAGTAAGAACGAAACTATTGACGTTCACGTGGAAGAATAAAATATGGATATGACCCGGAAGGGTTACAACTAGAAGTTCAGAGGTGAAACATTACATACAGAAGACAGACAAAGCAAACCCAAATGCCGGTGAAATAAGACAAACAGAGACATGACGAACAACATAATATCATCTATAAGACTAATTGGCATTGATGCCAAAGTGTCCAATAATGTCACATTGATATATATATATATATATATATATATATAGCGGATCTCAAGCAAGACGGGGGGGGGCTATGGTCAAAATAAGTACCAAGTTATGTTTGTGACACACATGGAAATTAGTAGAAAAGATGGTTGCATGGAAATTGTTCTATCATCTAGAGAGTAACAAGTTGTTACCACGAACGCTCAGTGGGCATCGTTCTAGCAAACAAACCTGGTTTAATGTAGCTGTCTCTGCACAGGGTGTGTTCGAAGGTTTCAACTCACGAATGGAGACATGTGCTGCGACAATAGAATTGAAGACACGTACAATAGTGTCATTGGACTATCTAATGAAATGAATTAGCTTATAAAATTCGAAGTAATCCTTCTATTGTTAATTGAATATCTATCGATTGATTCAGAGACAAGTTGTTCGTAAATGTGGTAGTTAGGCATCCACACCAACAGTCATAAGTCCTGTACTTCCATAGGGTTCTCCATTATCCTCAATATTGTTTAATGTGTATACAGTACAAATAACAGGTGAAAAGATCAAAGGGACAGGTAGAACTATACCGTATGCTGATGGTCTTTGGTGTATAGACAGATTAAAATGGAGAGTTATATTTCAATGAATAACAATGTGAGTTAGATCGCATATGTGAGTGATGTGGTCACTCTGCTGCAGTAGTTATTTCTTCTAAATCATAAGTAACTTGGTTCTCTCTCAATAATCACATTATAAATGCATCAACGCCGAGTGTTAAGTTTCGTGGGGGAACACTCTTGAAAGAACCAGAACATTGAAATATTTGGGTGTTTTTTCAACAGCTTCAATATCATATTAAACCCATAGTTTCAAAGGCAACAATCAGTCTTCAAGCAATGAAAGTAATGGCTTCTACTAACAGTGAGCAGACATTGCTATTTATTCTATACTACGGAATGGTTACTTATGTGAAACAATATACATTTTTAATTACGGCCCTCAGCCAGATGCAGACGAAAGGTTAGATAAGATCCAGGATGAGGCAATGCGTATCATTCTTGGGTGCACAACATCCACATCTGTACGAGCAGTGCAATCTCAATTGCCTGTCCAACTATGAAACATAGATTACAGTTGTGCTGAGTAAAACCTACATCTACACCAGTACTGATAAAGAGTTTCCTCTGTATACTGAAAGACAATGTGAAAGGTTGTAGATTAAAGAAAGAAAAGTCGTGATTGCTGCGCATTGTGGAAGTTATACAAAGTATGTTCTCACTGGAGGATGTCGCCCATGGTGTGGAATAGAAAATTGTTTCCATAGATTGTCATAATTCCTTTCGAGTAGTGATAACTTTTGATATGGAGTTTAGGAAGACGTGTTCTATTGCTGTTGAATCTGATGTGCAGACATTGATTAGTGGGCATTCCAAGGATGGCGATATGGTAAAATGGTCAAGATAAAATGAGTTATGAAGCAACATCATAGCAAACGGTTTCCCATACGTATTCACCTGCCTACTCAGTGGTTGACCAGAACCCGCATCACAAGCATCGCCTTCGGCGTGTGTTCAGTAGCGGTGGCACAATTCCTTCCCCACCCCAAAAAAAAAAAATTCATTCCCAGCGAATGAGCCCTATTTTTAAACTTTCTGGTGGTTGGGTGAATCACGGGAATAATTTGTTTTTCAAACCACGAAATGTCTAGTGGATTCGAAACTTGTATTTGCTGGTTGGCGGCAAAATAACTTAACATGATACTACCGTGGCTCCCTGATATGATAACACTGGTAAACAATGAAATCGTTACTGACTTAAAAAAGACCCCAATCTGTAGTATCTTGGTGTGCTAACAATGAATATAACCATAACAAAATTTTATTGGTTCTCTTTTTAAGGACATTTCCTGTAGTTAATTTATATGGTCTACCGTGTAAATTTAACCATAATTACTGCAACGAAATGGTTAATACGTCCTGAATAATGTAACATATATTACACGATCATGAACACATCATCTAAAGTTGATACATCATTTGCTGATGCAGTGCAATACTACTACCAGATGGCTGCTGAAGTAAGCCGATATCAGCAGTGTACTATATAAAGCCCAATCTGAAAGGCAGAGTATTTAAAGTATTTAAGAATTTAAGACAGTTTAAGCTACTGTTACATAAAACTGTTATTTGTGTATTTACGTAGAATATAGAGCAGCAATGCCTCGACAGTGCGTTAATTTCAAGGGCAATTTCTGCTATATCTGTGGGGGCGTGACATTTATCATACAGAAGAAAAGGCTCAGTATCAAGTGAAGAAAACATATCATTTTTACTTCGCATGCAAGGTTGATAACTAAGACATATGCTGTGCTACATGTACAACACAGCTGTCACAGTGATTGAATGGCAAAAAGAGCATCAATGCCGTTTGCAGTCCCTATGGTGTGAAGATAGCCAAGCAATCACATAACTGACTGTTACTTCTGCTTGGATCCTCTTCTTTCCGACTAAATAACGAAGAAAATGAAGTCGATAATAGTCTACCCAAACATTCCGTCTGCATTTAGACTAGTTTCACATGGTGAAAGACTTCATATTCCAGAACTTCTAGCAGAATTTTCTCTTGGTTTATCTAGTGACAACAAGTGTGAGTCGACCTGTTCATCTCCTGGTCCGTCAGCATGCAGTGATCCAGATTTGCATGTGGTACACCAGCAACTCCACATAGAATAACACATGAAGAACTAAATGACCTGGTTCATGATTTTGACTTATCCAAGAACAAGGCAGAATTGCTTGGATCAAGACTCCAACAATGAAATCTCCTAGAAGAAGATGACACATTTACTTTATATCGAAAGCGCCACCAGCCGTTAGAGCCTTTCTTCAGAAAGAAAAGTAATCTGGTGTTCTGTTCCGATATTGAGGGCTTCATGAATGCCTTAAAATAACTCATAACACAAGCATAGAGACTATTTGTAGACTAGTGGAAACTGAACCTTAAGGTTCTGCTTTTGCACAATGGAAATCGTCTTCTATCTATTTTAGTATCGCATGCTGTCTACATCGAAGATCCATACGATAACTTGAAAACTTAAGACATAGTGAATTACATTGAGTATACCAAGTACAGCTGGCATCTATGTGGCGATTTGAAGGTAGTTGCGCTTTTAATGGGGCTGCAGCAGGGATATACAAAATACATTGTGCTTTTAATGGGGCTGCAGCAGGGATATACAAAATACATTGTGCTTTTAATGGGGCTGCAGCAGGGATATACAAAATACATTGTGCTTTTAATGGGGCTGCAGCAGGGATATACAAAATACATTGTGCTTTTAATGGGGCTGCAGCAGGGATATACAAAATACATTGTGCTTTTAATGGGGCTGCAGCAGGGATATACAAAATACATTGTGCTTTTAATGGGGCTGCAGCAGGGATATACAAAATACATTGTGCTTTTAATGGGGCTGCAGCAGGGATATACAAAATACATTGTGCTTTTAATGGGGCTGCAGCAGGGATATACAAAATACATTGTGCTTTTAATGGGGCTGCAGCAAGGATATACAAAATACATTGTGCTTTTAATGGGGCTGCAGCATGGATATACAAAATACATTGTGCTTTTAATGGGGCTGCAGCAGGGATATACAAAATACATTGTGCTTTTAATGGGGCTGCAGCAGGGATATACAAAATACATTGTGCTTTTAATGGGGCTGCAGCAGGGATATACAAAATACATTGTGCTTTTAATGGGGCTGCAGCAGGGATATACAAAATACATTGTGCTTTTATGTGAGTGGGATAGCCGAAAATGGAACTGAACTACTTGCGGAAGGAATGGATTTTGTAGACAAAATGTAGTAGTTGGAGAGAATAATACACAGCTCTGGTCGTTCTCACATGATCCTGTCACTAGCCTCTTCCCATCAAACTAGGTTTGATGAAGAATTTTGTGAAAGCCATGGTCGGGACGTCGCCAGCTTTCCGATACCTGCATCAAAAATTCCCTAGACTCATTGAAACAAGGATTAAAGAGGAAATTGATGTGGGTCCTCAGATCCGAGATCTCTTAAATTATGACATGTCCAACAACTTGCTGCAGGGTGATGCCATACAAGTATCGAATGCTTTTCGCCTGGTGTCCACCAACTTTCTCAGTAATGTTAGGACAGAAAACTACAAGGAAGTAGTAGAAGGCGTGATAACGAAGTATTAGATACTTGGCTGCAATATGTCTATAAAGATCCACTACCTTTATTCCCATCTGGATTTCTTTCTTGAGAACAGTGCCTTTTTTTAAGTGATGAACATGACGAACGTTTTAATCAAGATATCACAACAATGGAACAACGGTACCAGTGAAATTGGTTAAATACGATGCTTGCTGACTATTGCTAGACATTACCCAGAGATACTCCCAAACAGCTGTACAAGAGACAGGTGAAACATTTTTTACAGTAGCCTATGACTTTATTTTGTACTGATATTATCTGCTGCATTATTAATACTGGCATGCACTTCGTGATGTAAGCATTAATTTTTGCAGATTAAAAAAAAAAAAAAAAAATTTAATTTACAAAATTGAACGAATTTTGAAAATTTAACTTTCATATTCGTGCTCAGCATTTCAAAAAAATGATTTAAAAAACTACTAATATCATTTCAGTAACATAACTTTTGTAAACATTTGTTGACCAGTGTAATATACATTGGCGATTCTGTTGTTTGACGTGTTCGTAGTTCGTCGACATTCACAGAATAGTGTGACTATTAGAGAGGCGATTAGAGCTCTCGCAGTAACTACAAGTAGCATGACAATGGAAATCATGGCAGTGAGCAGGGCCTTCAACTGAATGGGCACACAGAGTGCAACTCATGTATTGTATGTATTCTCAGCGACTAAATTAGCTATGATTAGTAGAATACACGCGGGTTGTTTTTGTAAACAGTGGCTTGATCCTTTGTGCTGATCGAAGTTTAGGATGTCGTATAAATGTGTGTGGCTGATCATTTGAGTGTTCAAGTCAATGAAACAATCAACATAAGGTATTACTGCAGTGAAACAGAACCAATATAAGGTAGTCAATGAGAGAACGGATAGATTGACAGATTCTGTTACTGTATCGAGTGGTGGTCAATGGATCGCTGCGACATATTAGAAATCTTTCACCCGTGTGTTGCCGGGGCCCGAAAGGGGAGCAAAGAATAGTAATACTGTTTACCTTCCACGCATGTCGTAAAAGGCGACTAAGGAGGTTATGGGATGGAGTTGGCTGTCCCATCCAATATAGGGTAAGTGACCCAAAGCCATGCTGAAGTTGGATATGTCGGGCCGAAAGGCGCAGATATCGCAGCAATGCTGTAAACCATGACACAACGCATTCCGTTCTCCGGACTACATCATGAAAATCTGCAGGAGTTTGAGAACGAACGCAGAAGAAGAAGAAGAACTCTTTGAGAAAAATTGCACCATCAGACGCAATGAATGAGGACAATGAGTCCTTTATCGTGTTTAGAATAATATAGCTTGAAATGTAGCGTGGAAAGAAATTAATGTTATTATAGTTGACAGAAGAATGTTTGTTGACCAACAGAGACCTTGAACTTTCAGTCGTCGTGCAATTGCGGATATACCCAGGGGAGATTAGAGCACTAATGGAAGTGACCTGTGTGCAGTGATGATGATCTCTTGACTAAATATCTATTGTTGACAATAGTACAGAGCTATAGCTAACACTAGCATGGAGGTAAGGTTAACACTAGAAAGTAGTTATGGTTGAGTTTAGTACCTAGTTGTGACTGACACCATACATAAGCTAGAATGAAAATTATTATGATGCTGTGGATAACATTAGTACGGAGTTACGGCCAAAATATTACGAAGTTGTTAACATTAGAATGGAGTTATGGTTAACATTAGTACGGGGTTATGGTTAAAATTATTACGGAGTTATGGTTAACATTAGTTCGGAGTTCTGGTTAATACTAGGCAAAAAATCGTAGTGTAGCAAGTAATCGTAATGGACTCCTATCTAGTTCAGGACTCAACCGGGACCTTGGCTTCTATTTAGTTCAGGATTCAAAGAATAGGACCAGTCTTCTGTCCAGGCATGTCCTAGGAAGCGACTACGGAAAGTTTAGGGATAATCTGACAACATGTTATATGTGTAAAAATCGTTCTCACATGTTGACACAAATTATTCATTTTGTCTTCTATCAAATAATCCCCATGGATGAGGAAAATATTTGGGTAACGCGGACTGCACCTTTGTCCTTTTGTGGTAGACTTCTAGATAACGGGGAATGATAGATCTGCCATCACTGCTGTTAGGTCAACAAATCTGACAGAAGATGAATGAAATAGTTGGCTCATAAGTGTGTGCTGTACACTTGGTATGACGTGATAATCCCCGGACACTGGCGCACTCTGCCTACCTTTCGGTACAAAATATGCATTCATAAATCTTCCTTACTCAACCATGTCTTGGAGACAACATAAACCTTCCTGACTCAGTCATGTCTTTGAGACAACATAAGCCTTCCTTACTCAGCAATGCCTTTGAGACAACATAAACCTTTCTTAATCAACTATGTCTTTGAGACAACATAAACCTTCCTTATTCAACCATGTCTTTAAGACAACATAAACTTTCCTTAGGATGTTATGATGATGATGATGATGTTCGTCCGTCGTGATCGACGATGACCAAAAACTCAACCATAATAATAACAATAAATAATAAAATAATAAAGTTAATAGTGCGTTTTTAAATGACTAGCAAGTCCAATGCGCGCACAAAATGTTCTTTTACAGAATTGACAACAATAGAAGGTATCTGTGTGAGGTTGAGATGTTTTTTCTTTTCTACGTGTCCGCTTCTGTCTTGCAGTTTCTTGTCTGAATTCCTCTGCCGCTAGTGCTCCCGTTCTAATGATGTAACGCCATGATGTTCTATCCTGAGCGAGGCTCTCCCAAGCGCCTACGTCAATGTTAAGATGTTTCAAGGATGACTTGAGCGTGTCTTTGAAACGCTTTTTCTGTCCACCAGCTTTTCGAAATCCTGCCTTGAGTTCTCCACAATATATTTGTTTTGGCAAACGCGAGTTCTCCATACGCACAAGATGGAGATTATAAAGCATGTCTTTAAGACAACCTTATAAAAATTGGATGGAGTCAGCCAACTCCACTCCAATACCTTCTCAGTCGTCTCCTACAACATGCTTGACAGGAAACAGTGTCGCTATTATTTGCTATATGCTGCCCATTCAGACCACGGAAACGCACAGACGACGAGTGGGACTCGAACCCACGTCCTATTCAGAACACATCGAGCGGCCGAATCACTGGGGCAGACAGATCCATGTTAATCTTCAATTTGATGAAAGGGGAAGGACATTGTTATTTTCTGGAAATTTCTGGAGATTATAAAGCATGTCTTTAAGACAACCTTATACAAATCCGGTGTCACTTCAGTTAACAAATGAAAAACATCTAGATTTTTTGATTCTGAAACACTATGAAATATTCAGAGCTACCAGCCTACAGATAAAGTAATTATTTCCTCATCAGCATCACACATTAACTTGACATAACACGCGATGTTCCTACAAATTAACTCATTGATTTTAAAATAAATAAATACATTCTCTGTAGTGTTATCCTTCAATGTATTTCCTTCTGAATGAAGAATTTCACTAACCAGTCATAAAAGATATATAACTTATTGAATCTTGATTCTAATACTTACTGATTACTAGAAACAGTCCGTGTCTTTGTTTCATTTATAATGAACTCGCCCCTCACAGTCTAAATACAGGAGTAACTTCGTTAACATCGCCATTGCTAAGGTCAAGCTATGTTACTGCCACTTTGTTAGGATTCATTACTAATCTGGACACATTACACCAATCAGCAAGGCCTTTTACCATCAATTTTTGTGTGTTTCACGTGGTGATCTCATTTTTGTTTTTACTCTCATCCACTATCCACACATTAGGAAATTTCCAGAAAATAACAATGTCCTTCCCCTTTCATCAAATTGAAGATTAACATGGATCTGTCTGCCGCAGTGATTCGGCCACTCGATATGTTCTGAATAGGACGTGGGTTCGAGTCCCACTCGTCGTCTTTGCGTTTCCGTGGTCTGAATGGGCAGCAAATAGCAAATAATAGCGACACTTATTTCCTGTCAAGCATGTTGTAGGAGACGACTGAGAAGGTATTGGAGTGGAGTTGGCTGTCTCCATGCAATTTAAGGTCAAAGTGACCCAGAGTCCATGCTGAAGACGGATGTACAAGGCCTCAAGAAATAGATATCGCAATTAAGTTGTAAACCATGATACATTCCGTTTTATAGACTACATGATGCTGATATAAAGGAGCTTGAGAACGAACAAAGAAGAAGGAGAGGAATACATCTCCAGACTCCTTGCTTATAATGTGGATGTTTTTGGACATCTCTGGGAACTAACGTTTGAAGCTACGGAGTAACGTGCTATGAGTAATACTCTCGACAGGCAGCGTGCCGTTTCGTTGCGAGAGACGGAGTACATATATTGGTAACCCTACTACAATGAATGCAATTCTCTACCACTTTTGAGCCTTTTTTCCATCAGGGATAGCTAATATGTTTAACGAAACAATACTGGTGATATGATGCATTTCCGCCGTTAATGATAGAGTTATGTATGATCAACGAGAATCATCTTTTAAACATAAGCTATTTGATTTTTTACCCTGATTTTCATTGATCACTGTATATATACTTTGTGTCGACAGCCAATGAAAATCACTGGAACATTAAATTGCGTCACTTTTGAAAGATGATTCGATGAGTCCGCATAAATTAACGAGGTGTTCGGATGACGTGATGCATGTAACTGACATAAACAAACTTCCACCAGCCGCAGTGACTAACAAACACGTGTGTATCATCTCTCTTTTGAGCAGGTCAGCGGCCACTTATTTAATGATGAAAGGCTTCCGAATGTTACAGAGAGTCTGAAAGGGGAGCAAAGAATAATGATAATGACCATCCATGTCCTAGGAGGCGACTAAGGAGTTTATGAAGTGGAATTGGAAGTCCCATTCTATATAGGATCAAAGAGACCCAGAAGCCAATGCTGAAGTCGGATATGTCAGACCGAAAAGCGCTGATATCACAGCAAAGCTGTAAGCCATGGAATGATGCATTCCGTTTTTCCGGACTAATCTGCAGGAGTTTGAGAACGAATGCAGAAGCAGATGAAGATGAAGAAAACTATGTAATAAAACGAAGGACTGGAAGTTTGATATTTGGATAAATTAGAGTACGTTGGAGTATGAAAATACGGTGTGCCGTAAATATAATCTTTAATAAATTTATTTAATTTTACGAGCTACTTACATTTCCACGATATTGTATAAAAATCAAATATTAACTGCACATAATCTTTCATACACAAACAATTTCAACAGTACATTCATCCAAACAATAATTATATATATATATATATATATATATATATATATATATATATATATATATATATATATATATATATATATATATATATATATATATATATATATAAACTGGTAATAAACGTCGCGTTTGTAGGGTAGTCAAAGAAGCTGACTTAGTTCAACAATGGTCGCATATTTCATTCTGGACGTAGCCATCAACCTAGCATTAGTCATTTTTGGTTGTTGTGATTTTCTAGATAATATTAATGCAGCAGAAGTTTGCCATTGCTTTCTGAACAGTTCCGATGCCTAATTGCCTGTGGTGGGCTTCGAACCCGGCATCTTGGCCATCACAGAAGCGCACTGTAACACGCCGCTGTACAATGTACAGTTGGATATTCCGTCTACTAAACAGCTCTTTTCTCTATTTCTGCCATATAAGCTCCCGAAACGTGATACTAGACATATAAGCTCCCGAAACGTGGTACTAGACATATAAGCTCCCGAAACGTGGTACTAGACTGTACACAATATGAGTTACGAAACTTTCAAGTTGCTCGCCTATCGCATGATGATGATGATCATTTGTTACATTAACTTTTTTAATTCAGTTAGAGTTACATTCTTTACTATGAGTAGGTAAATAACTAAAATGCCATATTCTGTACATACTATGAGTGGGTAGATAACTAAATAGCCATATTCTGTACATACTATGAGTGGGTAAATAACTAAATAGCCATATTCTGTACATACTATGAGTGGGTAAATAACTAAATAGCCATATTCTGTACATACTATGAGTGGGTAGATAACTAAATAGTCATATTCTGTACATACTATGAGTGGGTAAATAACTAAATAGCCATATTCTGTACATACTATGAGTGGGTAAATAACTAAATAGCCATATTCTGTACATACTATGAGTGGGTAGATAACTAAATAGCCATATTCTGGTTGCAAAGATCCTTGGGCAAACTGGTCATGAAATGATCATTTTAGATGTTTGATCTGCTCATGATTTTCTTGGTAGTTATTTCTTAGTATATTTTCTTGGTATATTTTCTTGGTATATTTTCTTGGTAGTATCGCTGTTGAGCTACTGTTTCCTTTTTCTGACAAAATGCTGCACCTTTGTTTACTGTAGATCGCCATAAAGTAAGTAAGAAAACCACTTTCATTCTAATGAATTTTAACGGCTTGAAAAATAACTGAAGATTTTTGTATGAGAGGAAGCGTTGCGCCATTCGTTAACCTTACTCCCTCGTCGATCTTCATCTGAAATAAATTGCAAGACGAATCGAGAGTAAAATGCAAACCAAATCCGATGCAATAGATGACCTTAGCTTTCTATTTATTTCACAATGCTGTATATAGTTTACACCATCTTACTTGAAACCGCCTTCAATACCATTTGTCTGATGAACTGTCTTGTCTCATTCGCGTAATCCACCTAATTTCAGACTGCGCGTGTCTTTGATGACAGGCCTTTATAATGTTATACAAAAATCCAATATACAATCATCAACTTCATTTTTTTCATTCTAACACTGCTGTCAATCAAAAAAATATCTTGACTCGCTAAGTCTTGTCCAATGGTTGAATGTTCATACGATAACAACAAACAGTTTGATATTGCACAATTAATAAATGAGTTATAATATTATGGGAACACATAACTTCTGTAACTGTATGGTTAGTTTCCTAACAGAATAAGAAGAACTATTACTTTTAATAATTAGCAAACTAATATAAATTCAATAATTGACAGTAACTCTTAACTTACCAATGATCCACATTTTTGCGGTTCCTGGACTGTTCATCCACTGAACAGCTTTAAGTCTCGTCAAGTCATACAAAATGAGCATTGCACTTGTAACACTCAAGAGAAATGTTAGAAATGGGAAGAAGTGGCTGTTTGAAGAGATTTGTGTGAACAAAATTAGTTATATCTTAGAGAGCATCATACATACTTTAAGAGGGAAAATATCGACCATTTCTGCTGGACATAATTGAATGTGGAATTAAACTGCTTAACCAATACCATAATGACATCTCACATTAATAATTCCTGAGTATCGACAAACATCACGGCGCTGTGGACATTCGCATAAGTGCTCAGCTCTTCTGCACGTCAGTCATCTAAGAGTGTTCAGGTATAAGAGTGTCCAGGTATAAGAGTGTCCAAGTATAAGAGTGTCCAAGTCTAAGAGTGTCCAAGTCTAAGAGTATCCACGTCTAAGAGTGTCCAAGTCTAAGAGTGTCCAAGTATAAGATTATCCAGGTCTAAGATTATTCAAGTCTAAGAGTATCCAGGTATAAGATTATCCAAGTCTAAGAGTATCCAAGTCTAGGAGTATTCATGTATAATAGTATCCACGTATAAGAGTGTCCACGTCTAAGAGTGTCCAAGTCTAAGATTATCCAAGTCTAAGAGTGTCCAAGTCTAAGAGTGTCCAAGTATAAGATTATCCAGGTCTAAGATTATCCAAGTCTAAGAGTATCCAGGTAAAAGATTATTCAAGTCTAAGAGTATCCAAGTCTAGAAGTATTCAAGTATAATAGTATCCAAGTATAAGAGTATCCAAGTCTAAGAGTATCCAGGTATAAGAGTATCCAAGTCTAAGAGTATCCAAGTCTAAGAGTATCCAAGTCTAAGAGTATCCAAGTCTAAGAGTGTCCAAGTCTAAGAATATCAAAGTCTAAGAATATCAAGGTCTAAGAGTATCCAAGTCTAAGAGTATCCAAGTCTAAGAATATCAAGGTCTAAGAGTATCCAAGTCTAAGAGTGTCCAAGTCTAAGAATATCAAGGTCTAAGAGTATCCAAGTCTAAGAGTATCCACATCTAAGAGTGTCCAAGTCTAAGAGTGTCCAAGTCTAAGAATATCAAGGTCTAAGAGTATCCAAGTCTAAGAGTATCCAAGTCTAAGAGTGTCCAAGTCTAAGAATATCAAGGTCTAAGAGTATCCAAGTCTAAGAGTATCCATGTCTAAGAGTATCCAAGTCTAAGAGTGTCCAAGTATAAGAATGTCCAGGTCTAAGAGTATCCAAGTCTAATAGTGTCCAAGTCTATGAATATCAAGGTCTAAGAGTGTCATAGTCTGTTGTTGGGTGTCGGTTCTTCGAATCCTTTTAGAAAAGATAATTTGTCTTCCTAATGCCCTGGTAATTCCAATTTGTATCATTCTCTGAACATGTACATTGTCTTGTTTTTTCTTCTTCACCAATTTGTAATGTATACATAACTGCTTTAATCGATTGAAACCTGTCTTTTCTCATCCATGTACCTGTACTATGCGGAAATGCTTTCAGACCGCACCGGCTACTGGATCAGCCCAGCGGTAATTGGGTATCGGATCAGTTCGGGAAGTAAAGTCTGCAAGCGAGAGAAGACGACTACCTCTCGCATATAGCAGAACCTCTGAAATGGGAGATAGCTAACATCTCACACCCTAAGGCAATTAAATGCTATGGGTTATCTTAACTTTACTCTTTACCAGTACTGTACTGTTCGCCAACACAGCAGCTGTCTTATTGCCTCTGACTTTCGCATGACTTCTCCAGCTAATAAAGATGAGTATTTTATTCTTAGATCGCACTGATCTAGATTAGAAAACAATGTCTTCTGTCACTGAGTTCGTTCTCAAACTCCTGGATATGAGCAGCACGCAGCCATAGATCGGAGTGCATTGTGTCATGGTTTATAGCTGCAATATTTCCGTCAATCGCTTGGATACATCCGATTTCATGGCAACTGTCTCACTTTAAACCTATAAGGGGTGGCTCAGCCAACGTCACTTCAAAACCTCCTTAATCTTTTTCAACGACATGCTTGATAGATAATAGTATTTTATTTTTTTTTTGCTTTCTTATCCGATCACGCTGGTCACCAAACTCATAGTTAACCACGGTCATGCATGCTTTAATTTTTAGCTACTGTCTCGCGTAGTTATCGACATAGCCACAAACGCCCACGACTTTAACACTGAGTTAGTATGTTGTTCTTCAGTTTCTACTCATTCAACAAGACTGCTGTAGTACATCATATTTCCATTCAACAAGGCTGCAGTAGTTCATGATATCTCCAAAGGTCTTCAACAGGTTTCCTCGTAGCGGAGATATGTTTATCATTACCTAGTTAACTGAACCAATCTGTTACCAGAGTACTCCACTAAACGGAGAACTCAAATGAGTAGGCCAATTGCTTTTGTCAGAAAGACTAAGGGCTGCTAAGAGCTACGTTCTCCACTTCTAAAGAGATTATTACATCATCATCATTATTACCTCGTTAGCTAGACTAATCTGTTTACATATTACTCTACAAAACGGGAAGAAAGATCGCAGTCAGCATGAAGTTTTGGTAAAATGTTAAATGATCTATTTCTGACCATACTAACTTTATGTTACTGTAGCTTTAATATTTGGGTGATGTGATGTCACTATGATTCCTGGTAGTCTCTTGTCAACTGGAACCAAACACTTCATCATTGATGTTTTTGATCATTTATTATATTCCACGAAAATAGAATTCGTTATTCTATCGATCATGTTAGATCTATAAAATATAGATAGACATTTTCTTTGGAGTCTCCCTAATGTATTGGTTAAGCTGTTCGCCCTGTGTTCAAGAGGTCATGGATTCGAATCCGGCTGCTGTCGTTTTGTGTACAAGGTGGATTTTTTGGGAAATCCCTGTGGATTATTGATTGATGCTACGGAGTTACGTGCTATGAGTAGTACTCTCTGTAGGCAGCGTGCCGCTACGATGAGAGGGACGAAGTACATATGGAAAACTGAGTACAGTGAAGTAAATCCTCTCCGACTTTTGAACCTTTTTTTTTTCTTTGGAGTACCCAATACATTTCTTCCAGTATGAATAAAAAGTGAAGTTTAACCTTTCCTCGTCATTCTGTAAAAAAAAACAAAAAACTTTTAATTACTGCATGTTTCCCGTTAAGGTGTTGCAGAGAGGGATTTTGTAGCTGTGTATCAGTAGCCTCGGTAATATGATATTCAACAAGTCCAGTATTTTTTAATGACCAACAGCATATCTAGGAATTATGTAGTCGGCTTCACGCCCACCGCATTTACTTTCACAGAAAATATGGTATACATTTTCTTAGGTTGAGTCCATATAAGAGACGTTAGTGATTTTAAATTGATTTCCTATTGAACTGGGATTTGAACCTCTGATCACTCATACAGGATTTACTTACCTACTAAACACGTACATCTGACATAGACCTGGAGCAGCAAACACATGGTATCCTTGCACAAACAACCAGTTGACCAAAACAGTTAGCAGGAAACCTACTGAAGTCACACAAACGCCCACAAGAAACTGTGAATAAAATTTCTTTCTCAGCCACGTCCGCAGTAAGATAACGCAGGTAAATGTGGCTAAAATAAGACCTGAAATTAAAAAAATGTTAGAGATAAAAGCATGCACAATATTCATTTAGAACAGAGAAATAGCTTAGGTTGTAAAGTTCGTTACCACATTTATGAACTATATCAACAAATTTCAACGTTTCAAGACACCTTACTGTCTATCGGTCTATTATAATGTATATTTACAATATTGTCAGAGAGAATTCAACAATCAGGTATGTACCAAATTTGCACAAATATCAAAAATAATACTCACGTGGAAGACAGGTAACTTCATTACCTGTTTTCTACGTGAGTATTATTTTCCATTATGTTCTACTAGCAGTACCACCTTCTATTGATTACAAATATCAAATACGTTTTTTTTAAAAATAAGTTCGCTCAGACGAAGATCTGTGATCGAAACTTCAATCTGTTATTTCTTATATATTTTCTTATAGTTGTTTTTATCACCATGTCTTATCATTGCTAGGTATTTATAACAAATATTATTAATTTACAATTATCATTATTGCACTGTATAATATTTATATTTTTATAGCAAGCCGAAAATACTATATATCTTAGTCATTTCTATAGTCGCAGTTTGAAGAGTTGTTGCCCTGTAAACCAGATGATTTTCGATAGTTCCTGAAACATTCAAGATAATATATCATTTCTATTAAATTCAGTATGTATTTGAATTTGTAAAAGATAATTTTTGCCTAAAACATTGTGTAAATCGGAAATATTTATCCATTTTTAAAAGATGAAAATAATATGGCTGCTATCTTTTTTCTTTTTATGTCGTAGGAAGCAACTACGGAAAGTTGGCAGACAACCTGTACGCAGTGAATAAATCATCGTCACACCTTGTTTTAATTTCTTAATGTTGTCTTATATCAAATATTCCCCATGGATGACGGTGAGATGCAGGCCAGCGGACATTTCAAATTTGTCCTTTCGTGACAGACTCCTTGGTGACTGTGAATATAAGATGTGCAATGATCACTGGCGATGAGTCAAAAAAAATATAACAGAAGAATAATGAGTTAGTTGTCCCACAAGTGTGTGCTGTATCCCTGGCAGGACGTGGTAATCATGGGATGCTTGTGCACTGGAATACCTTCTTTCGAGGACTAAACATGCGCCCATAAACATCTTTTACACGTTCTAGCCGTTGACACATTATGTAAGTTGGATGTCACATACATTACACAATTAAGACGACGCGTACTTTTGTTAAAAATACTATGGACTATCAAGAGCTACCTGCTCACAGCTTAAGGCATTATTTCTTCATCATAAATTTTCTAAAATTAAATATGCAGTATGGATACCACTTTAGTTTACGTATGTATTTAGTTCGTTACATACTTCCAGTATTTGAGTACAAACATAAATATTTCAGGTGACTGTGCTGTCCAAATAAAGAGAAGAATTGTAATGAGGACATTGAAACCTGCACAAATGAAAAGCCTTTGGCAAGGTACCAACATCATAACCAAATTATGTATGATCAGAACAAGTGTAATTTCAGTGGAAATATACGGTTGTAAGGCATGGGCATTCAATAAAACAATAGCAAAGAGAATCGCTGCTTTCTAAATGAGATGCTACTGAAGAATTTTACGTATACCATGGACAGCTAAAGACAAATCAAGAATTGTTAATATCAATAAACGTCGAATAGAGCTGGCTTCATAATAACATCTTAACAAGACAGCTGTGTTTTTTTTGGATCATATACAGAGACATAGCAGCATGGAAAGATTACTAGCTGAAGGCAGAGTTATGGGCAGCAGGAAAAGGGAGTGCCCAAGACGACGATGGTGCAGGGATATATCATATTGTGTAAACATATCTTTTCAGAAAATTCATATGGAAGACCATGTTGACCACGTTCTGAAAATAATATGTTACATGATGAAGATGATGTATTAATTCTTTAGCGAAACAAATTTCTTCTTGCGAAAACAAAAATTAACAAATATTATAAACATAACGAGGCCCAAAGAAACATAATATACAATGTCCATAATTTGTGTATATTACAAATAACTGAATCCAATGCACTTGAAATATTCAGTAAACATTTTTATCACCAGAAGCCTTAAAGTATGTCATAGAAGATTAAAATAAGGATATAAACCGTGCTTGTGAATTATAAACGGATTATTATATTTGAAGATGTATGAAACTGCTAATACAATATGGTTTACAATATTACAATATTACCACATTACAATATGGTTTACAATATTACAATATTACCACATTACAATATGGTTTACAATATTACAATATTACCACATTACAATATGGTTTACAATATTACAATATTACCACATTACAATATGGTTTACAATATTACAATATTACCACATTACAATATGGTTTACAATATTACAATATTACCACATTACAATATGGTTTACAATATTACAATATTACCACATTACAATATGGTTTACAATATTACAATATTACCACATTACAATATGGTTTACAATATTACAATATTACCACATTACAATATGGTTTACAATATTACAATATTACCACATTACAATATGGTTTACAATATTACAATATTACCACATTACAATATGGTTTACAATATTACAATATTACCACATTACAATATGGTTTACAATATTACAATATTACCACATTACAATATGGTTTACAATATTACCACATTACAATATGGTTTACAATATTACAATATTACCACATTACAATATGGTTTACAATATTACAATATTACCACATTACAATATGGCACAGGTACACATGTATCATAATAAGTCATATTGTTACGCACATTGCGGAATAGTGAATATTGAAGAATGGTACTGCTGGTTGTTCAAAATGTATTGTATTTGTATACGTTATATATATATATATTGTAACATTTACTTAACAAACTAGAATAAGTAGAACAAGTGAAAATTCCCTCAAGTTATGAGTTCATTAACATAGAACAATGAGCTGCCCTACACTGATCCATCCTTCAGGTGTAGACCTGATCACATATTGATTAGTTCCAAGTGTTGAGTAATTTAGAATCAGCAACATAGCCTGCTAGATAATCAGCATCTGTTTTATAACTAATGAGCCCTATAGGGTGTCTACAAAGTCATTGTGCACTCATTAACATTGCTAGTGATGATACGTCATACAATAGATACAATATATTGTATTTAGTTCGGATATATATGACGTCAGTACAGAGAGACTGTGTAGACACCATGTTTAAATATATCATAGAATATCATACTAGATAATATGAAGTGAATATTGAAAAATAAAGTGCTACTACTACGTCGTTAAGTGCAGATGTACCCACACACACCTACAGTCATCTGGCGTTGACAACTGGGAGGGTGCCAGATGTACTAATCACAACATGGTATGTCTGGATAAAATAAATTTTTTTACATCCTATTGAAAGGGACCGTTTTCTTATCCATTCAAGTCCTCTACTCAAATTGCCGTCCCTAGAAAAAATCGGATAATGTCCCATATAAACATTTTTATAGGAAAACGGACAATTTAACAACATGGACGCATACACAGCGAGAAGTCGGTCATTGAAATATAAACTCAAACATGTACACTCCCACACGTACAATAGTAGCCACATGCACCAAGTATGACTAATACACACAATACTCACACACATACCTGATCACCACTTAGAAATATCTGCTCACACACAGGAGTATCACACCCACATACATATAGAGACGTTTTAGTCACAACATTCCTAACGTCATACAGAAATATCCCATTACTCACACCTTCCCTACCAATATACATACATATTTCGATACTCACAATATTCCTACTCTCATGCATAATTATACACTTACTCACAACACCACTAACCACATATATGTATATGTCCCTTCACACACAACACAACTACCCACCAACAAAAACGACTTGTCATACACACAACATCCCTACCCAAATACCAAAAAATTATATCCCCTTAAAAACACACCATCCTTACTCACATACAAAAATATCTCCTAACACACAACACCACTAGCAACATACAAAAATAACCCCTCAAACACAACACCAATACCCACATACAAATATAACTCTCAACATCCAACATCACTACCAACATAGGAGTGCAAAGGGTACTGCTCTCGGCGGACTCACGGTTAGCAGATAACCAAGATCCCAAAAGTACTTTCTCGTGGTGCAGCCTAGAAACAGAAATACAGATGCTCGTGTGATTCATGCGTAAACCTTTTTAGAATCGTTTCCGTGAAGGTGGTGGGAGCAGATAGAAAAAGACTTGACTGCAAAAGAGACAGTCAATATCTCCGACTGTGGGAACACATGCAGTGGCACTGTCGACACACCGTGACGATAGTCAGTCCGGTCCGAGCATTGGAGGGGCCGCCAATGAAAACGACACGAATAGGTAGATGCATGGTGGGAGACGAAAAGACAACATACCGAGTACAATGAAAGGACAGCACAGCGCCAGAGGGTAGCACCAAATGCAAATAGAGCGAACAACTTTCACGGAAATTGGAATTGCAAGTTCTGTTAGCTCGAGACAAGCTTCCAGTTACCGGTGCTCTTTATGGGCAAATACCCAGACTAAATCGTGGGGCGCCCTGCAAAGAAAGCATCCCTGGTCCAACTCTAATGTCGAGCTTTCCTATACCGGAAACAAGCTCGCGGAAAGAAAGGGCTCCTCACCCGATGGGTTCAGGCACAAACGGAACAACGAAGGTACCCCTGAACCAACTCTACTGTTAAGCTTTCCTATACCGGAAACATGCTCGCAGAGAAAAAGGGTTCAATACCCGATAGATGCAGGCACAAATGGGACAAAGTCGTTCAAACGCGTGGTTAAACGAGAGGTTCAAGATATCAGTGAACGATACCTCGGCTAAAAAGGCGTAACAGCCCGTGTCCAACGCTTCTGTCGAGTTCTTCATTAACCGGAACCAAGCTCGTGGATGAGAAAAGGTTCAGTACCCGATGGATACAGGCACAGAACATCTAAGTGCGCGAGGAAAGTTCACTGACTGTAGAACACCTCGTCCGAGATAGACGTGAACGACAATAGTCTCGGCGAAGAGTCATTACATACCACCGCGCTCGTCAACAGATAGGCTGTCACAGGCTAGAGAAGCCCACTACCCGAATTAAAAGTAATGCCACTCCTTCAATTTCGAATAACACGATCAACGTAACATTGACAAGGGATTCGAAGTTGACAACGCTTGACCCGGTCATCTTTAAAAAAAACGTCCACTTTGCAATCTGTAATACTACTCATATATTGCAGATTTACACTGTACTTAGACAGAACTCATCGAAAGCTTATCGCAGCATTTGGAAAATTTCAGAACTAGTTGTTCCAAACAGAAAACAAAATCAATGCATACACAATGTTGAGGATTAAAAATACATTTTTTTTTAAAGTGATGAAACGAACTAATTCATATTAACTTATATGATCCAGGTAATCCAGATATGCGAGTTACATACGTCTGGTTTCGTCAAAATATAGACACAAGCTCATTACATGCAGCGATATAAATTATTTATATAATATTGTTTTGTACACATATTGATACACAGTCATTGTGAAAGTGTTTCCTCTTTGGAAAGATTTAAAGATTTACGTAAAACAGTTGTTCTCAACATTTGTTCACCCATGGCTCACTTTTGGGATACCTTTTTTTTATTTCACGATCCCAAGGCGCCTTGAAAAGGGTAATTTCCTTTTACAAATCATAATTATTTTAAAGATTTATTGCCACAATTTAGTTGTTTATTGTGTAAGTAATAACTTTTCTGTGGTTATACTGAACGGGTCTGTAGCCCACAGTTTCAATGTTTCTTTGTGGCCCCCTTCAAGACTTCATGATTCCAGGGATACCATACAATCCACGTTGAGACCCACTAGCATAATCAACATCTGACTATCACTTTGTGGCTGTTCACTCTTCAATCGCTGCTTGAACGAAGAACGTAAATCGTCTAAGAATTTCCCTTGCACTTTCATAATGGATTCTAACGAAGATCTAACGGTAATTTAATAGCAATGTTCAGCACATGACAGAGGACTTTATTATATATATATATATATATATATATATATATATATATATATATATATATATATATATATATATATATATATATATATATATATATATATATATATATATATTTATATATATATATATGCGTGTATATGTGTCTGTGTGTGCATGTGTGTGACAGAGGTGGTAGAGTGTTAGCTTTGCTATTCCAACTGTAACGAACCAAAGAAATATACAACTTATTCTTTATTCTTGATCAGAAAAAAAGCAGAATTGCACAAGGGGAATTCCCATAAATGCTCTGCTTACCATTCCGTCATCCATCTAAACGTATATAAGTTCAGTGTCCCAGTAAGTTGTTGATTGTGGGTTCTTCTAGTCGTTTCAATAAGAACGAACTTTCTTCTCTCTCCCTTGGTTCCTCCAAGTTCTATCACTCCCTGAACATGTGCATTGTCTTTCCAGCATCCTCTTCATTATTTTGTAGTGTATCCATGTCTTCTATGATTAATTCATCCCGGTCTCTTCCCATCATGTTGTCATCTACCATAGCTTTACCCACCAATGTGATATCTTCTTCTTTGCCTCTGACTCCCGCATGACCAAGATAGTAAATTCACATGATGGTCTTGGCTTTATTGAAGAAAATGTCCAACTCTTTTTCTTATCATGCATTCTCTTATCATGCATTCTTTTATCTTGCACATCATACTCTGGGAGTCTGATAGAATCACTGTAGGTCTTGGTGGTTGCGTCATCAGTCAAGTGAAGGCAGCTATTAATGTCACCATTTTCATTCTAAATGTTGTGGTGGAATAGGCTATTTTAGAAGGCGATGACGCCCCATCCACATCTGTTTGTGTCTCTCATATCTGAGCCATCTGTGTCAATAATTATATCTCGAGACTTTGAGTACTATTCTATGCGTAAAAATACAAAGTGCAAATACAACATATTACTTGACCTAATATAGCAACCAAATTACAAAAATTTTGTCTAAATATTAATTAGATTCGAAAAGTTGTTTTCATGTTGTGATGTACTTACCTATTACAACAATCAATGGAACTATATAGGTCTCCATACACAAAACAGTTCCATATGCACCGAGTTGACGGCCGGCAAAGTTCCTTCTAATTCCAGTCATGTTTAGCACCAGCATGTTCTGAAAACACATACATAGAAGGAAAAGGTTATAAATGCTGAAATGGCGTAAAAAATGATTTCTTTGTACTCGAGTTAACCAATAGTTTAGCTTGGCTAAGTAAAATATACATTTTATGTTGACGTACGCAACTTTCAACCGATGACGTTAATCAAATATGGTGATATCAGAACTTTACATCTGATATCCCGGTTGATAGTGAGATTGCTTATTATCACCGGGTTATAGTGTGCCAGGTTCGAAACCACGTCCTGAAAAACAAATCCGTGTCCTGATTTCTCGAATGAACGACTGCACCTACAGTCGACGCAGCTGTAAATGGGTAACTGAAGCATTTTCTTCTTTTTCTTCATTCGTTCCCTTGAAACATGTCTATATCTGTAATTCTGTCTCCTGAATAAAACTCACTGTCTTTTGTAGTTCATACAGTGGCCCATAGAGCTTTGATTCCAGTGTTGTTTCCTCTGGCCAATATGTCTGCCTCAGCGTTTCATGCTCAGAACACTCTTGAAGTATATGTTTGGCACTCTGTGCTGCCTGTCCACATGAACACATGGCCGTGATGCCAATCTTGAACTTTGTATACATGTGACTAGGTAGTCTGTTGTGTCCTGTTCTGAGGCATGAATTGGAGAAGGTAAACACATCAAGGATGGGAACTGGCCATCCCACCTAATAGTTGTTGCGACTTAGTACATGAATTGCTATATTCATCCTCGACGGCATGTTTCTGCCATACCACTGAAATCTATATGTCCATTACATTTTCATCCATAGAAAAATAGTGGACGTCGCGATTTTAGTTATCACCACCTCCTGATTTTAGTATCGTTATCCAATATATATTCCGTTCCTCTCAACAAAGCTGCATGTCTTCTTCTGAGAGTACCACTCAAAGCACGCAAATAATAACGCTTCTAGCGATTGTCCCAATGGATCCCTGAAAAATGTCACTTCGTAGACATAACATAGCAAGCCCGATTTCAAACCAGCAGCTCTTTTGCAGATTTCACGATTTGTCACTTTTAACTACTGCTAAGAGATGTTCTTAATCATATGCAGTGGTGTAGTTTTAATATTAGTAGCAATAGCTGTAGATGTAGTATTAACAGTAGTACTAGTAGCAGGCAGCACCTTTCATGGTAGTAGTAGTAGCATCAGCAAAAGCAGCTGTAGCAGTAGTATTAATAGTAATAGTAGCAGCAGCAGTGGTGGTAGTAATGGTAGAAGTAGTAATGATAGCAGTAATAATAGTAGTAGTAGTTATTGTTGTAGTAGCAATAGTAGTAGTGGTAGCAGTAGCAGCAGTAGTAGTAGCAGTAGTAGTAGTAGTAGTAACAATAGTAGCAGCAGTAGTAGTAGTAGGAGTAGTAGTAGTAGTAGTAGTAACAGTAGTAGTAGTAGCAGTAGTAGTAGCAGTAGTAGTAATATTAGTAGTATTAGTAGTAACAGTAGTAGTAGTAGTAGTAGTAGTAGTAGTAACAATAGTAGCAGTAGTAGTAGTAGTAGTTTTAGTAGTAGTAGTAGTAGTAGTAATAGTAGTAGTAGTAGTAGTAGTAGTAGCAATATTAGCAGTAGTAGTATCAGCAGTAGTAGCATCTGTAGTAGTAGTAGTATTAGAAGTAGCACTGGCAGCAGTAGTAGTAGCAGCAGCAGTAGAGTAACAGTTTTCGGGACAAAGTCACTAACATAGATGTATTGGAAATAACTGGCAATACTACAGCATTCTCTTTACTCAATCTGCGCAGGCTCCGTTGACTTGGACACACTAGCAGGATGGAAGATGGAAGAAAATCGAAGTATCTACTTTATAGAGAATTACAGTCTGAAAAAAAAATCCCAACCTCTACTCCGATACAGACGAATGTAAACGTGATATTGGTGATACAAGAATTGCTACGGAACCATGGGAATAGGATGCGATGGATCGTGTCTCATGTAAGGAAAGATAATGAATGGTATAAAGACAAAGAAGAAAGTGATAACAGATAGCTCAAGGGCTGCACATCTAAAAAGACACACAACAGCACACGATGGTGCAAGGGGGCCTGTAATTAATTGTACAATAATCTTCAAGAATCTTTGTAGCTCAAATTGGTCGTGTGAGACATATCCATCACTGCCATTGATCATAGGATATATACTTCCTATTGCGCAACACTACTACTATCGTCTGGAAAGACGGAAAAGTACCTACTACGTAAGCTGTGTGTTGTGCGTCATCATGGCCATGGATCGTAAATAATATTTCTTATAGCACAACAATAATATTATTGTCTCGAAAGACTGGAATGTTTCTACTATAGATTATATATATTAAATTGGTAGCGTATTCTATTCAGGACGTAGGCATGCAAAGTCAAAAACACTGTTTACTTGTGTTGCAAAGCGATTCGGTGCTGCTAGAACAGACCTGGTTCAATTCCCGTCAGCTGTAACAATTATTTTCATTTATCCTCATGCTTCCTACTTGAATTTATTTGTATAAGATATTATTTGAAGCAACATTGTTCTGTCTCTATGTTATTTATGTTTACAAGAAGGCCTTCTTTAGGTCCTTGTGTACGAATATGCATGTTCTGAGTTTGTGTTCTTGAGAATACTTTAATACTTGTACGGCATGTTCGTTAATGTTGTAATAGTCCTTGTTTCGATTGGTCTGTTCTCAGTGACTTGAGTACACAGGCTGAAAGTCTTGACCGCGCCACATCTTTTTTTGGGGATGTGGTTGGTCCAGTACGGAAAACCTGATTACTTGTGTTGCAAAGCGATTCGGTGCTGCTAGAACAGACCTGGTTCAATTCCCGTCAGCTGTAAGCATTTTTTGGCTGTACTGTTTTTCTAGGATATATAAAATATATTGTCAATGCTTTCTGAACAGTCCGGATGCTTAAATACCCGTGGCGGGGATCGAACTCGGTATCTTGGCCATGATAAACGAACTCTGTACCACTTCGTCACAGAGCCGGAGAATATATATATATATATGTACTATTAGGTACAATTTTACAGTGAAGTTTGCATACTGACGTCTTTACCCAAAACATCATCTTGATTCGACTTGATTAGAGAGCGTAATCATGGCACATGGCACATGGCACATGTGACAGTCTCATAAGCGCCAAGTTCTCCTTTTCAGCAGATGTTCAAAAGTATGCAGACTCAATGTCCAGTTAGATATTAATTATGTAATCTTCGGATCTTTCTAGACTGGACACAATTTCTCTCATCACCAGTAGTCACCTTCTTTCTGTCACTTTTTGTATGTTTACGTTATCACCTACAGCGTCGTCTTCTGTGCACTTTTAGTAAATCAATGACTATCCTTATTAGGTCGGCCATATTTATTCTCAATACTGTGCAATCAGCCACCACGTTGTCAGCCAATGAACCATCGTGATTGCCAACTTGGGTACTGCACAAGGGACATTACCGTCAAGATATACAAAAATAGGTAGGTGTGTTACTAAAATGGTTAGTAAAAAAACATAAAAAAAACTTAACAACAAGATACAGGGACAGACGACGTTTCGACTATAAAGCCTTCATCAGGACAAAGAAACGACCACAATAAAACAAATCTTACATGGAGACAAATAGGGTTATAATAAGGAGGAGAGGAGAACAATAGCAGATAGGTAATGGAGGAAGCAAAGATGTGGAACCAGATTGTTAGCTCTTCTGTTCTATTTTCATTCATACATTCGCACGCTTGATGTTGTTGCGGAATGAGCAGATTTCTCAACTACTTTCTTGACATTATCTTAAGCTACAAAACCCCATTTACACCTATTTTTCTCTTACTAATGGGCAATTTGTGTGAATAAATATATCTTGTGGCTTTAAGTAATGCATGATATGTCATTTTCTCGTTCCTTCTGTCATGGATTCAGCCCAATCGTGACACTCTTCCTATACGTTATACAACATTCTTCAAGGACATTCTCTTTTTGTTTACTTCCACCACACTCATTTTAGAAGATCAATGTTTTTGCAATACTTTTTATTGTCACGTTCTCAAGTACGAATTGTCACTTTTTATTGTCACCTTCCCTTCACACTCATGGTCCTTAGTCGTATCTTACTATATAACTGAATTATCCACTAACTTTCAAGTTTTTTAAAAAAATGTTGACATAAATTAGCGAACAAGTATGTCAGGATAGCTCTTTCAAATTGTACTCCATGATGACAATGTACAGTTTATAACGTCACAAACTATACTCATACACTTATATGGACGACCAGACACAGCCTGACACACTTACACATGCATAAATGAACAAACACACATAAAAACATGACGTAACATAATTATTGTTGACGGTGATATGATCAAGCCTACAAATATTGCTGAGGGGTTCATGTTTGTATGAATACTACACTAGTTCATGCACAGATTGTGAACATTTTAATGAAGTACATACGGATAATATAGATCAGACAGACAGGTCTAAAACAAAGAGCTCTTCAGACAACAGAAATAATTATGATATCGAGGATTATCTGTTCTTGAAAACATGAATCAATATTCAGTAACAGTAGCTCCAATCTGTAATCATAAGACTCTATACATGTCTGAATCTTGAATCGACTGATATAGTACTAGTACATGTACAAGTGGCAGTAGTAGTAGTAACAGTAGCGCTAGTAATAGTAGTAGCAGTAGTAGTAGTAGTAACAGTAGCGGTAGTAATAGTAGTAGCAGTAGTAGTAGTAGTAACAGTAGCGGTAGTAATAGTAGTAGCAGTAGTAGTAGTAGTAACAGTAGCGGTAGTAATAGTAGTAGCAGTAGTAGTAGTAATAGTAGCGGTAGTAATAGTAGTAGCAGTAGTAGTAGTAACAGTAGCGGTAGTAATAGTAGTAGCAGTAGTAGTAGTAACAGTAGCGGTAGTAATAGTAGTAGCAGTAGTAGCAGCAGCAGCAACAGTAGTAGTAGTAATAGTAGCAACATAAGCAGTACTAGTAGCAATAGCAGTGTTAGTTGCAGCAATAGTAGTAATACAGAAGCAGCAGTAGTAGTAGTATCAGTAGTAATGGCAATATTATTAGCAGCAGCAGATGTAATAGTAGTTGCATTAGTGGTAGTAGTCGTAGTAGTGGTGGTAGTGCTGTTGCTGATAGTAGTAGTAGTGGTGGTGGTGTTGTTATAGTAGTAGTAGTGGTGGTGGTGCTGTTGTTGATAGTAGTAGTAGTGGTGGTGGTGATGTTGCTGATAGTAGTAGTAGTAGTGGTGGTGGTGATGTTGCTGATGGTAGTAGTAGTGGTGGTGGTGATGTTGCTGATGGTAGTAGTACTGGTGATGGTGCTGTTCCTGATAGTAGTAGTAGTGGTGGTGATGTTGCTGATAGTAGTAGTAGTAGTAGTGGTGGTGGTGCTGTTGTTGATGGTAGTAGTAGTAGTGGTGGTGGTGCTGTTGTTCATGGTAGTAGTAGTGGTGGTGGTGATGGTGCTGTTGGTAGTAGTAGCGGTGGTGGTGGTGCTGTTGATGATGGTAGTAGTAGTAGTAGTGGTGGTGGTGATATTGCTGATGGTAGTAGTAGTAGTGGTGGTGGTGTTGTTATAGTAGTAGTAGTGGTGGTGGTGATCTTGCTGATGGTAGTAGTAGTGGTGGTGGTGATGTTGCTGATGGTAGTAGTAGTGGTAGTGGTGCTTTTGCTGATAGTAGTAGTAGTAGTGGTGGTGTTGTTGCTGATAGTAGTAGTAGTGGTGGTGGTGCTGTTGTTCATGGTAGTAGTATTGGTGGTGGTGGTGCTGTTGCTGTCTGTAGTAGTAGTGGTGGTGGTGGTGCTGTTGGTGATGGTAGTAGTAGTAGTGGTGGTGGTGCTGTTGTTCATGGTAGTAGTAGTAGTAGTTGGTGATGTTGCTGATGGTAGTAGTAGTAGTGGTGGTGGTGCTGTTGGTCACGGTAGTAGTAGTAGTGGTGGTGGTGATGTTGCTGATGGTAGTAGTAGTGGTGGTGGTGCTGTTGCTGATAAGTAATTACTGTTATTTTGTGCATCCCTCTCAACGAAATCTAACTCCGCTTGCCGCGAGTACCACTTATATCCGTAGCATATCCACTTATATCAATCACCAGGAATCTCCCATAAAATTTACTTCTGCAAATCGTTATGACCAAGATGGATCTCGTGATTCACGAAGACGGATGTCTCGGGCTAGTAGCGCTAATAAAACGTCGACAGAGCGCATTTCTATTCTCTGGACTACTTCCTGCTAGAAAAGTGAACCAGTGGGAGTTTGAGAATATATTTAGAAGAAGAAGAAGGATCCCGCGAGATCCTTAGCGTAAGAACATTACTTAACCACTACGCCACGAAGAACGCCGTCTGATTAACTATATCCTTCTGTGTATGCAAGAGACCAGCACTCAATGGGCTATATGTTCACTCATCATCATCATCAAGTGCCGTCTCCGCAACGAAGGTTGGCTGCAACGGATCTCCAACATCCTCTGTCTCTTGTCTTGGTCTTGCACTCTGCTAGACTGTAACCTGTCCGTCGTGTGATGTTACTCTCCCACTTGTATCTCTGCCTACCTCTTGCTCGCCTCCCTTTAACTTTACCCTCAAGTAAGGTCTTCAATAAAGTGTCATGTCTTTTAATGTGTCCAAAATATTTTTATTTGCCTGATCTTTATTTCTCTTAGTAGTTCTTTCTTCATATTAAGTGTCTTTAGCACGTCTTTATTTGTTTTCTTCTCTTTCCATGATGTTCTCCCTATTCATCTATATACCCACATCTCAAAGGCATCAATTTTGTCTTCTAATTGTTTATTTAGTGTCTATGTTTCTGAGCCATACATTAATATAGAATAGATATAGCATTTTATAATTCTCATTTTTAACTTGTTTGTAATTTGTTTAGATGTTAATATTTTCCTCATGTCATTGAAGGTACTTTTAGCTATTCCTATTCTCCATATATTCACTAGATAGTACTGATTTTAACAGATATATATTCACTGTACATTTCTACACAATGTATACTATAATTACTTATCTCATTGTAGGTCAAGCTGATGATACAACATACATCATTACTCCTAATTTTGGCGTTAGCCTATCTGGTGCTGCATTTAAATCATCACTCCTAACGTCTGTGGAAGACAATCTGTTGTTGCTATGTAAATCGTCTGTTGCTCTTATTGCAAATCCATATCTTCTTGAAATGTATATCACAATGTTACTCTTCTTGCATTTTATCTGTTGTTAAAATGGACATCATCAGTAATATTCTCATTGTAACCCAAACTGTTGTTCCATTGAACAGATTTTCTACTCTCGCTTGTACACTAATCTGTTGTTTTAATGTACATCTTCCGTCCTACTTTCATTGCTTGCCAAATTTGTATACAATCTACTCAAACACGTATTACCTCATTACAAGCCAACGTATTATGACTTTTTTCTTTTTTTCTTTTATGTTATTATTTATAGCTATGCTTTAACATTATTAACTATAATCTCATTTTCTGAAACTAACTTTGCGCCGAATATTATATTCCAAACTTGTATTATACAAACTCCAACTCGCTTATGATAACTATACAACTATACAAACTAACTTTGCGCCGAATATTATATTCCAAACCTGTCTTATACAAACTCCAACTCGCTTATGATAACTATACAACTATACAAACTAACTTTGCGCCGAATATTATATTCCAAACTTGTCTTATACAAACTCCAACTCGCTTATGATAAGTATACAACTATACAAACTAACTTTGCGCCGAATATTATATTCCAAACTTGTCTTATACAAACTCCAACTCGCTTATGATAACTATACAACTATACAAACTAACTTTGCGCCGAATATTATATTCCAAACTTGTCTTATACAAACTCCAACTCGCTTATGATAACTATACAACTATACAAACTAACTTTGCGCCGAATATTATATTCCAAACTTGTCTTATACAAACTCCAACTCGCTTATGATAACTATACAACTATACAAACTAACTTTGCGCCGAATATTATATTCCAAACTTGTCTTATACAAACTCCAACTCGCTTATGATAACTATACAACTATACAAACTAACTTTGCGCCGAATATTATATTCCAAACTTGTCTTATACAAACTCCAACTCGCTTATGATAACTATACAACTATACAAACTAACTTTGCGCCGAATATTATATTCCAAACTTGTCTTATACAAACTCAAACTCGCTTATAATAACTATACAACTATACAAACTAACTTTGCGCCGAATATTATATTCCAAACTTGTCTTATACAAACTCAAACTCGCTTATGATAACTATACAACTATACAAACTAACTTTGCGCCGAATATTATATTCCAAACTTGTCTTATACAAACTCCAACTCGCTTATAATAACTATACAACTATACAAACTAACTTTGCGCCGAATATTATATTCCAAACTTGTCTTATACAAACTCCAACTCGCTCACGTTCATCAATAGTTCCCCTTATTTATATTTTGTCATGTCACATTCAAGTAGTATACTATCAGAGTTAGCCATTTTGAAACAATCTGGAGTTTAAGAAAGAACACGAATTTAGTCGCCAAATTATCATTTACATTTTTCAGAACCGGTTAAAATATGGGTTTGAAATAAATTGTAAGACATATTGCTGAAGTTCTCACTAGAACCAACATTTCCTACATGCATATAATGCTGAAGTTCTCACTAGAACCAACATTTCAAACATGCATATAATACTGAAGAAGATCCAACTTAAAGAGATGGGCCGAGCAAGTGCGCATGTCTGATAAACGCATCCAAAACAATTGATGTAGGAAGAGCTCGTCAAGGGAAAAGTGGTCGGTGAACAGAAGAAACGCTTCAATGATTCTCACTCAAAGTGTCTCTAATTAGCTCCAACATTGGCAACACATCCTGGGAGTCTGTTGCTCAGAAACTCAAAGTGTGGCCGAGTAGCACTAGGAAATTTGATTCTATCGCCGAGAAGAATCAAATATCACAGAAAACTTGCGGCCCGATTAGACATAACAACAAACACACAAACGCACAATTGTCATCATACGTGTTCCAAGTGTGGCAGGTGATGTGATGCCAGGATTACACTCGTCAGTGTCATCATACGTGTTCCACGTGTGGCAGGTGATGTGATGCCAGGATAGAACTCGTCAGTCATCTCAGCACACACCAGAGAGACGCATCAACACAAAGCTGAAACTGTTGGCATCACCGCCTGCGAAAGATGTTCAAACACGCAAGAGATATGCAACAACATAATTCTGAAACTGTAGTCATCAACATCTGTGATGGACGGCCACACATACACACATACACGAGATATGAAACAACATAATTCTGAAACTGTAGTCATCAAAGCCTGTGATGGACGGCTATTACGCTATAGGTTCTGAAAAGTGGCAAAATAATTAAGATTGGTATACAGAGGAGCGCGGTAGCCTAGTGGATAGTGAGCTTGCTTGCTTGTTATCATCTGGTTACAGCGTGCCAGGTTCGAAACCACGTCCGGACATTTAAAAAATCCGGGTTGTGATTTCTCACTTGACACGACCACTCCTCCAGTCGACTCAGCTGTAAATGAGTACCTGACGCATGAGTTAGGGAAGATAAAAAAACAGCAAGGAAGGGAACTGGCCACCCCACCTAATAGTTGCTACGGCTTAGTACATGAAGAGTTATCTTCATCCCCGACGGCAGGTGCCATGGGACCTACTTTTACCTTTACCTTTACTCAGAACAAGACCAGCAAAAATATTCGTGTTCATGGCCCTGATACGTTCCATTAAATAAAAGACTTGAGAACCTGAGACATCAAAAGACTGCTTACATGTCAACAAATTATATGGAATCAGTACAGATTGCGGACATTCTTGTAAACTCGATACCATAATCGATATTTGGAAAAAGTGTTTCGACCCAGACATTCTTAATTGTAATGATTGTTATCGTCTGAAATGTATTCCTGGTCTAGATCTTGCAACAGGAATTAAATGTTAAAATGGAAGATGATGGCAGACTTGAAGCGATACAGTATGTGTTTGTGTCCACATTCATTGATTGTTGTCTTCTGAAAGCACTAAAACAAGTTTACATATGTTTGTGATAGCATGATTAGTGGGGGCAGCCTTTTACATACACAATTTCATTCTTAAGGAGGAATATCGATTTGAATTATATTTGGATCTTGCTGTTCAATATACTATTCCAACTGCTCAAATTCTTAAACGGTGTATGTGATTGACTTCATTATACTAGAATTTCCCTCTATTTACTTAAACCCCTTCAAGAGAACATCATGCCACTTACAGAGTACTAATTATAACATAATAATATCTCGGAGCTTTAATTAATAATCTTCAGGGATCTAAAATATGCACTTGTAAGCTACTCAATTATCAGATGCCACTACTCAATTATCAGATGAAACTACTCAATTATCAGATGTCACTACTCAATTATCAGATGCCACTACTCAATTATCAGATGCTAGTACTCAATTATCAGATGCCACTACTCAATTACCAGATGCCACTACTCAATTACCAGATGCCACTACTCAATTACCAGATGCCACTACTCAATTATCAGATGCCACTACTCAATAACCAGATGCCACTACTCAATTACTAGATGCCACTACTCAATTATCAGATGCCACTACTCAATTATCAGATGCCACTACTCAATTATCAGATGCCACTACTCAATTATCAGATGCCACTACCCAATTATCACATGCCACTACTCAATTATCAGATGCCACTACTCAATTATCACATGCCACTACTCAATTATCACATGCCACTACTCAATTATCAGATGCCACTACTCAATTATCAGATGCCACTACTCAATTATCAGATGCCACTACTCAATTACCAGATGTCACTACTCAATTATCAGATACTACTACTCAATTATCAGATGCCACTACTCAATTATCAGATGCTACTACTCAATTATCAGATGCCACTACTCAATTACCAGATGCTACTACTCAATTATCAGATGCTACTACTCAATTATCAGATGCCACTACTCAATTATCAGATGCTACTACTCAATTATCAGATGCCACTACTCAATTATCAGATGCCACTACTCAATTAGCAGATGCCACTACTCAATTATCAGATGCTACTACTCAATTCATTGATGTCAGACTCGATATTATATTGCTGATACTGAATTGCCTCAGTTAATTAATAACTGTTACTGCTGATTACATCATTTTTACCACATAATGTAATGATGTTACAGCTAATTATCTTACTGCTACTGTTGAATATATAAATCTACATAATTTGAAGATGTTAATAATAATAAACATAAACAGTTTAATGACATGCTTTATATGAAAGACATACACATCGAGACCAGAAACATGAAGTGGAGATGGGGCTTAGTTCAGCCAACAGAGGCTGAAAATTAAGATTGGACGGGCTATCCGTGACATGACCACCGAGCAGGACCACAGTCTTGCTCAAGTAATCATTGATGCTGACCTCGGAGATGCCAGATCGAGAGGTGCACCAGCAAACATGGTATCATACGACACGACTAGATAATATGTATTCACACGACACAAATAAGCAGGAACAATGAATATAATTCTAATAGAACAAAACATTTCTAACTTCAGAAATTACATGTAAATATAATTATCACATAATGTACATTTCTTTTATTTGTCAAGCGTAAAAAAACACAGATTAATGGAAATTTATAAGTACTTTTGAAACTATTCGCATAACCTTCTTCACTGCAACATATAACATTACGATTCTCCACATTTATTTCTCTATAAGTGTGCATACGGATAATATTTGTTTCGGTTTGTATAACTCTGAATAAAGTTTGAATCGTAAAAAGGATAATGATTTATATTTTGTAAAGTTGTAAATAGGGGCTCCTGAGCACTTTTAACTCGCATGACGCGAGCATAAACTGTCATTACGCCAGCATCACTATGCAGGCAACCACCAGATTGAAAACGCCTTCGTTTAGGCAAAAAGAAGATTTGGTGCCGTTGAACGGACTGGTTCAATCCCCGTTAGTCTCAAGAATTTTATAAATAAATTGTCATCTGGCTTCCTACTTAAATTTACTTGTATAAACAATTATTTCAAGCAAAATTATATTGTCTATATATGTTATCCATGTTTACAAGAAGACCTATCGGCCCTTGTATAACTAATACGGATATTATGTTATATGTTTGTTGTTACTGAGGATATTTCAATACCTGTACGGAATTCTGTTGTTGTTGTAATAGTCCTGGTCTCGATCGGTCCGTTCTGGTGACTTTGAGTGCACGGTTTGAATGGCTTGGCAAAATCGCATCTTTTTTTGGAGATGCGGTTAGTCAAGTACGGAAGAACGCGTGTGAAATAGTTGCTAGGCGATTTGGTGCCGTTGAACGAACTGGTTCAATCCCCGTTAGTCTCAAGAATTTGCAAAAAGAAAACAGACTGTGGATGTTTTATATGTAAACATTTACCCGAAAAGACCACTACGATGTGAATCAGGAAATCATTGATTACATTACATAACGTGTTCCATACGTATCTCCCATTATTTCACACAAACAAAATTATCACTCTACATGCAGATGAAGTGCATCTGATAAATTTAAAACAAAACAGCTACAGAAAAGCATAAGGAGAAATTTATAATATCTATATATATTTATATATTTATATATTAGTTTATATATTCATTTATGTATTGTCGAAGCTCGAAATAGGGAGGTAAAGAATAATGAAACTGTTACTTTCCATGTACGTCGTAAGAAGCAGCTAACGAGAGCTTGGGGTCGGTGTTGACTGTAAGCTGCTTGGCTAATCCCATGGACAGTCAATACTACCCTAACCCATGACGATTGTGTGAGGCTGAAAGACGCACATATCGCAGCCATGCTGTATTCCATGATGCAGCGCATTCTGTTCTCTAGACTACACCCTGCTAATATGCAGGAGTTTGAGAATGAACGCCGAAGAGGAAGAATGATTATATACATTAATATGTACTCGACATAATTGTAGTATGCTCTTAAAATGTTAAACACGCGCGAGTTATACTTAAAGAGTTATACGCGCTGTTCTGTCCATTTGACCACATTTTATTTGTACCCATTGTGATAAGGTAAGCCCATTTCGACAACATACACTAGTCCAATTCGGTTGTTTAAGAAATTGTGACCATTATAATTAATGGAGTATGTGATTAGGTGAACATTAACCTCCACAATAACCTTAACAATATATAACTATCTTCTTCTTCCCAGTTCTCTAGTCGAAGTCAGATCTGATATGGGTTTCTGCTTATTCCCCGTTCTCTAGTAGAAGTCAGATCTGATATGGGTTTCTGCTTATTCCCCGTTCTCTAGTAGAAGTCAGATCTGATATGGGTTTCTGCTTATTCCCCGTTCTCTAGTAGAAGTCAGATCTGATATGGGTTTCTGCTTATTCCCCGTTCTCTAGTAGAAGCCAGATCTGATATGGGTTTCTGCTTATTCCCCGTTCTCTAGTAGAAGTCAGATCTGATATGGGTTTCTGCTTATTCCCCGTTCTCTAGTCGAAGTCAGATCTGATATGGGTTTCTGCTTATTCCCCGTTCTCTAGTCGAAGTCAGATCTGATATGGGTTTCTGCTTATTCCCCGTTCTCTAGTCGAAGTCAGATCTGATATGGGTTTCTGCTTATTCCCCGTTCTCTAGTCGAAGTCAGATCTGATATAGAATTCATCAATTAACTGTATTTTGTTCACCTGCCCTGAGACAGGCCGTAGAGCCTGTCCACCATAGCTGTTTCATTTGACCATAAATTTCTTCTTGTGATGTGATGAGTCGGCATTGGAAAATTCTGTAAAATATGTTCTATGTTTTCTGGATATTTTCCACAAGGGCACATATCGGTGGCGTCAACTCCAAGCTTTGTGTGCATGTCTTATTTGAGTTTGTTGTGACCAGTTCTCAATCTAAATATAATCGTGTGTTCCTTTCTTCCACGCTTGGGAATATTATCGTCCTTTTGACGGCTTTGGTGTTCAATGCGTGCATTGCTCTATTTCATGATTACTGAGCTTTTCATGATTGTCTTCATTACTGAAAATGATACCAAATCATCTATACGTTGTTGGCAGTTATTTCCAATTTCTTTTATAATAGTTAGTCTGCTATCTTATTTGCCCTGATTTGTGAGTGGCATGAAATCCACTTGAGAACCACTTTCTATATTTACATGTTGAGACAGTAGTGATTTTAATTCATTCATTTGTGCAGTGCATTTGGATTGTGAAGAACTTGCACATAAATTTTATATTGGTCAGGATTACCATCCTTTCTTCTTCATACAGGACAATTGTTGCTTTTTTTATTGCTTCATTCTTTGCCTGGAAATTTGTCGGTATTGCTTTCTGATCTGCAAGCTGTTAAATTAATGTCAATTCGTATATCCATTTACTTGTATCATTTACGTGTATTTATGCACACATCTGAGAGATATTGGATTATTTTTTTACTCATTTGTTACATATTTTTACTTCATTAACTCATTAAGATATTGAAGAAATAAAACTGGGATTTCATTAATTTTGGGTTTCATTTTTGCGCTTGGAGAAATGCGTAGTAATCAATCTGAGGTTTTATTAATTAATTCTTGACAGAACATGATAATTGATACATGATATAGACAATACTATATGTTTCCTATTAGAAAGTTGCATGGGGAATGCGTCTGGCTTATGTAATAAAGGTTGCATGTTCTTGGTGTCGCCATGGCATTGTACAAAGTGAGGTTTTTATTTTATAATATCATTACTGTTCCGCCACAGTCGGACTTTTAAAAAAGATATGTTATACGATTCTTCAATATCAGATATCTGTATCTTGAAGGTCTTCCTCTATGCTAACCATAACACTCCTTTTTTATCTTCCTTATCTTCGTCCTTATAATCTATACTTTAAATTTTCTTTATTATTCTGGAGTCCTCAACTCTGTCTATATGTCTCAATCATGTGAACTTCAATATAATTGCAAAATATTGAGTAACTGGAAGATTGCAGTAAATCGGTTCATCAATAGGTAAGTAAATAACACGAAAATTATATAATTTATTATACAGCAGTTTCACGTGGAACAATACACATAATTGATGTTTCGACAAAAAAAACTCCTGTATCATGATGAATCATACAGAATAGGAACCACCAAATCAAACAGAGACTACGTGTCAGCCATGTGAGAGCTAACAGGCCAGGAATGCAACTAAAAGACGACGAGAAGTGAGAACGAAGGGAACATGAGTGGTTACATGTAGAGAAAGTACAACACAACAGAACCATACAAAATAGAAAACAATATATAAAACAGGGATCGTAAATTAAATTAAACTAATATTGCCTTTTCTGAATCAAATGTATACTATCGGACGCGTGAGAACTGGACATTTTCAATGTAATCGTTATGGAGTTTTCTTTATATAAATCTCAAATGTCTTTGTTGTCCTCATTTCACTCTATGTCTGCATTATGAGTGTACACATTTGTAAGTCTAAATATTCTTCTTAATATTCTGCCTCGCTTCGACGCCAGTGTGGCAACCCTGGCCTGGACTTCTAGTTCAGAGTGCAAATAATAAGGTCATTGTCTTCTTTCCAGGCATGTAGTAGGAGGTGACTAAGTAAAGTTGGGGGATAGGCTGATAGTATGTCACTTGTGAAAAAAAATCATCATTGTCACATCTTGTTTCAATTTCTTTTTCCTTCTGTTAAATAATCCCCATGAATGACTAAGAGGTGCAGGCTAGCTGACTGCACAATATAGCGTATACTAAAATTACAACATAACAGTTAGAATCGTATCAATAATTATAGTATGCGTAATTTAATGCTGAATACCAGCAGTTATGTTAAATAATACACAATTAATTTCAAAGCTGAAGCTTGCGTGATTTACTATGGTTTCTGATAATGAATCTAATTCCTATTGCTTCTAGAATTGAATATGATAGTAATACGAGTTGTTAATTCCCGAATAAAATCGTAATTCATACCGTGATTTCTTGAATCTATTCGTAATTCATACCGCGAATTTCTGAATAAAATCATCAGAGTGCTTCTGAAAAATGAAGTATCTACATCATTGAAATACTATGAATCCTTTCTCTAAGCATCATCAGGTTCAACAGTACAAAACCTGTTCTTGAATTTTCTAAAACATGCCACCACATAGTCTTCTATTTTCTTTAGCTATTTTTAAACTAGACCAACAAAGTTCTGGACTACAGTATTTTTGCACGTTTACGTGAAGCTGTTATTCATTGGAACCTCTATTATAATTTCTCCCCATCACTTACCCGAATTGTCTAGCCTTACTAATAGTAGATTTGAAGACTTATATTTGCTCTCGGCAAACTCACTGTGCTGTACTAGTTGAACCAGTACTCCACAGAAGTCGAAGTCACATTCTTAACAACTGAGTCTAGTGAGTAATGTATATATGTATATATATATGTATATATATATATATATATATATATATATATATATATATATATATATATATATATATATATAATATATATATATATATATATATATATATATATATATATATATATATATATATATATATATATATATATATATATCTTTACAAACTGTATGCTAAAAAGGTATAGAATATCACTTTGGGGATCTGTGATCCCCGACGACTACACTTTCACGATCCATTATTCTACTCACAGAAACAACAATAGAAGTGAGTTTATACTGATGCTAAGAACTAGTTCATTCACACGTTTCCTATTAACATTTGTTCGGAACTAAACCCTGTAAGGTGAGTACTTAGTCTCAAGTGCCGTCTTCTAGAATCCCTTTACACAATCACGTCCTAAGATGTGCATTGAACAAAGACTTTATGTGAGCTATAGCTACCAGCATGACCAAGTTAGTCTCTACTTATCGATTTTTTGCAGCATTTCCAAGATATCTTCTCAAACCTGCTTGAAATTAATATTTAAATCCGGTAGTTTATTACGATTCAAGTTCTCCGAACTGATGGCCTGATAAGTGCATCGTATGATTTTTATTTCGTGAAAATAACGTGGGTTGGTATAACAGGAAACTATTCAGTGAATGATAAGGAGCTCTGCATTGGTTGAATGCTGGACATTTGTCCCAAAGTACCTGTTTTGGATTTTAAAAGTGTGCTAGTGCAAAAAGGGGAAAAAATTGGAGTTCACCCCAGGTCAAGTACATTTTCTGAAGTGCAAAGCATTTTCATTTCTGATCAATAAATTCGGAGATTAAGTGTGTTATTTGCGCACGTGATTGAAGACTGAAATTCAGAAAGCAATTTTTAAAAATAGATTGAAAAGTCTCTGTCCAGACTCAAAATTAAACGGACTAATTTTCACTATTTAATTCAAAATAATATCACAAATCTTTACCTTATTATCCCTTTATTGACAACTGTAAACACGGGGAAATGAAGTTTTGTTAATCATCTGTAACATATGGAACACACACACTCACACACACACACACAAATTGACGTTTTAAACAAATGGCATTAATCAAGAATTCCTCATCTATCTATCTATTCGCTAAACCCTTTGCTGCCTTTCAGCGTCAGAGGTAGAAGAATTTTCTGAAGACAACCCTGTTGTGTGATGAGTATATTGTGGAATTTGTCGCATTTTTTATTTCAGTGGTCCATCGTTTTCGTGGTCGTCCTCTAGGCCTGTCTTCACTGTATCTGTGTAGCATAGCTTGCTGTGGTATGCTGTCTGATGGTAGTCTGCTGATGTGAGCAAACCATTTGATCTGCTGTCTCTTAAAATATTGCAAGAATTTCTCATCTCCCATTCAACAAATCATAGTGCATTCTCATTGGTTTATCTAATGAGCATATTTCGCTAGTTGCATCTTTTATTAATGCTTTAAGAGCATGTCTTTAACTAGTATTTTCTGTATGTGTTGTATGCAGAATATTATCAGTGTCAGTTAATCTGGAAAAATCGTGATACACTACTTTACTTTCTTTTGACTTTAGCACACTCAATTCCTATATTAATGTTATACTAGTACATTTTACACTGCATATTCATTCCCTGTGTGATGTTATTGTCTTATAGAATGTTAAATATGACATTGCATACCCGTTCCTTTTGTGGTGTTATTGTATTCTAGAATGTTACATATGGCATTGCATACCCGTTCCCTTTGTGATGGTATTGTCTTCTAGAATGTTACATATTACATTGCATACCCGTTCCCTTTGTGATGGTATTGTCTTCTAGAATGTTACATATTACATTGCATACCCGTTCCCTTTGTGATGGTATTGTCTTCTAGAATGTTACATATGACATTGCATACCCGTTCCTTTTGTGGTGTTATTGTATTCTAGAATGTTACATATGGCATTGCATACCCGTTCCCTTTGTGGTGTTACTGTCTGACTAGAAGCAATGTCCGGCGTTGCCAGTGCGAGAAACAAAAATAAAATAGATACGAATTCTTTTTCTTATTTTGAAGCGATGACTTTGATATGTTTCAGTTTCTGCATAGTTTTTTTTAAATCTACAGAGGCGAATATTTAAACTTTGGCGCCCACTGTGATGTTGTATTTTTTATACATGTCGGCAAAAAAGAAACCACGTCTGTCTCTGATATTGAACACCACACACAACAGTCAGTCACGTAAAACCAATGTTTTATCCCACAACACCACGACGACGATATATTTAAGTGCGCAAAGTATTATTGTTTTATCCCACAACACCACGGCGACGATATATTTAAGTGCGCAAAGTATTATTGTTTTATCCCACAACACCACGGCGACGATATATTTAAGTGCGCAAAGTATTATTTATATAAAACGCGTGTAATGTTGGTTACAAGGAATGTACAAGTCAGTGAGGTAGTGATCGATTTACTAGTGATAGTAAAGGTTAAGGTAAAAAGAGTTTATGGAGTCAATACTCGATCGATTTGTATTTTGGACAGTAATTATCAACTTTTAAAATCTCTCATACATACTATGGGGGGGGGGGGGGGGGGATATTGTTACAGTACTTAACCTCCGAATTCATAGGAAACATTTTAAATGAACAAGTTTGAACGTCGATTCCGACTCAAGAATATTAATTTCTAAGCCTAGCTGTTACGGACACATGTTGACTTCATCATGTGTTCGAACTGAGTGCCTTGGTCAAGGGTCACTGGTCAACCAAAATTATCATTGGTCAGTTTTTGTTAGACAACTGGACATTAATTCGAAATTTTTCTAGCATCTTTGCGTTCTTTTAGAAATGTGTTATAAAGTGTGTCAATTTTCATTCATGTACGGAACGAAATGGAGGAACTCATAGAAAAAAAAACAGTGTTGCAGAGCTTATCTTTAACGATATATATATATATATATATATATAATATATATATATATATATTATATATATATATATATATATATATATATATATATATATATATATATATATATATATATATATATATATATAACATTTGAGATTTACATTACTCATTACCTTTGTTATTTTATGTCTTATAAAATGTTATATTGCACATTGCAAACTCATTCCCTGTTTGGTGTTATTTTCTTATAGAATATTTTATATTACATACACATTTTGTGTGGTATTATTGTGTTCCAGGGTGGCCAGGTACTTGAAATTGAGTGCAATTACATGTAAGATTAAAAGTGGTTGTAAGAGATATATCTAACTTCTCAGTTTTACCAAAACTACAAAAATGAAGAAAATTTAAAAAATACCAAAACTACAAGCATGACCAAAATTTCAAAATTTACCAATAAGTAAAAATATTACAAAAATTGCTAAAAATACCACAACTACACACATTAGCGAAACTAAAAAATGACTAAAATGACAAAACTTACCAGAAATACATAAATAACCACAACTATAAAAATCATAAAAAATCCAAAAACTCAAAATGATCATAAAATGACCAACAATTTAAAAAAATGATAAAAGCTGAAAAGATGAACAACAAATTGATCAAAACTACCAAAAAAAGACAAGGAGTATACAAATTACCAAATTACAAACATGACCAATACTTCATAACTTACCGAAATTACAAAAACTCCCAAATCAGAAATTTCATGGCTAAGGACGAAAAAGAAATGGCCAAATTCTGGCAACCTAGTTTTTGTCAGTCTTCAGATATTCACACGCATTTTATTAACTTTATAGTGTTCATTTTTTTTAACTTTCGAGATAAAGATTCATAATTTATATGTATCTATAAATGACAAGTAGTATCTTGTATCAAATTTCTGCATTGCATCTCTTGTGTGGTGAAGGCACTGTAGTCAAAACTTCTGTTTTGTGAGCTACAACTCGTTCTATAGCAAATATATTCTTATAGTTATGATGTATACCTTTTCCATGGAGTGGCGTCATACATAAAGCAACATACTTGTAGTACTAAACTTTCTTTAGTAACAACGTGTTACACAACATACTTGTAGTACTAAACTTTCTTTATTAACAGTAGCTTACACAACATACTTGTAGTACTAAACTTTCTTTATTAACAGTAGCTTACACAACATACTTGTAGTACTAAACTTTCTTTATTAACAGTAGCTTACACAACATACTTGTAGTACTAAACTTTCTTTATTAACAGTAGCTTACATAACATACTTGTAGTACTAAACTTTCTTTATTAACAGTAGCTTACACAACATACTTGTAGTACTAAACTTTCTTTATTAACAGTACCTTACACAACATACTTGTAGTACTAAACTTTCTTTATTAACAGTAGCTTACACAACATACTTGTAGTACTAAACTTTCTTTATTTACATTGTCTTACACAACATACTTGTAGTACTAAACTTTCTTTAGTAACAACGTGTTACACAACATACTTGTAGTACTAAACTTTCTTTATTAACAGTAGCTTACACAACATACTTGTAGTACTAAACTTTCTTTATTAACAGTAGCTTACACAACATACTTGTAGTACTAAACTTTCTTTATTAACAGTAGCTTACACAACATACTTGTAGTACTAAACTTTCTTTATTAACAGTACCTTACACAACATACTTGTAGTACTAAACTTTCTTTATTAACAGTAGCTTACACAACATACTTGTAGTACTAAACTTTCTTTATTTACATTGTCTTACACAACATACTTGTAGTACTAAACTTTCTTTATTAACAGTAGCTTACACAACATTACCAGGACAGAACTAACATACTCAAGCTTTATCTGCGTTACATGCTGTATTTCAGAAATGTCTGCTCTTCCGTGCAATAATAATTCTTCTAACACTGATCTAGACCAACCACACTGATTTAATTTCTCACAATCCCTGATTAAATGCCACACAAATATAATGAGACTTTCCACTTGGGAAATCCCAAAAGCCCTTCATCTATGTCGACGATACTCAAGGATTTTTTTTCTGCCACCTCCTCCTTTCGTATATATTGTATAGACAAATGCAACCCTCGCCCCCAACCTAAACAGTGGATACGTCTTCGGTAGTTGAGGGAGGGGGGCGCTATACCTCAAAAATGAACATTTTTGGACACCCCTAGTTAAGACCAAGTCTTAGATAGATTTAAGTTAATATTAACATAATTTTACAGCTTGACATATTGAACACACAAATTAGTAAGTACTTTCAATATCTTCGAGCAAATTGATTTTCAGTGTTCCCTTTTTGTCCCCATGCTGACATTACATCGAACCTTGCCGCCCAATGGACCCTGCGCCGCCTCTGAAGTATCTCATCGCCCCCTAGAGGGCGTTTTCGTACACTTTTTGAAAATTCGATATATACAATTATGTTATAACACCAAACTTCACAAAGAACAATTTGTAACTTTAATCAGTACACAGCTTCAGCTATCTAGTAACCACAGTGAGCACATAAAATTCACACTCGACAAAGAAATAAGTGCTTAGAATATTAAACGTAGCAACAAATTTCAGTCTTCGTAAGCAAGTGCCGTCTCGGCAATGATTGCTGGATGCAGTGCACTTCCAACTTCCTGTCTCTTGCTTTTGTTGTGCACACTACTGGACTGTAACCTGTCCATCTCGTGATGTTTCTCACCCACTCTGCCTTGCATCTCTGCCTACCTCTTGTTCGCCTCCTCTCGACTCTACCCTCAAATAAGGTCTTGAATAACGTGTCATTTCTTTTAATATGACCGCAATACTTTATTTGTTTGATCTTAATATCCTTTACTAGTTTTTTTTCTTCATACGAGATGTTGCTAGAACCTCTTTGTTCGTTTTCTTCTCTTACCACAAAATCTCTTGATTCTTCGACATACCCCATCCCATGGGCATCAATTCTTTCTTCTAGCTGTTTGTTCATTATCCTTTTTTCTGAGATATATCATACATTAATATAAAATAGATGCAACATTTTGCAAACATCATTTTTATGTTGCCTGAGATTTGTTTAGATGGCAATAATTTCCACATGTAACAACATGCAGTTAAAGAACATGTAACAATATGCGGTTAAAGAACATGTAACAACATGCGGTTACAGAACATGTAACAATATGCGGTTAAAGAACATGTAACAACATGCAGTTAAAGAACATGTACCAACAAGAAGTTAAAGAACGTGTAACAATATGCAGTTAAAGAACACGTAACAGCGTGAAGCTAAGAACATCTAACAACATGAAGTTAAGAACATGTAGCAAAATGAAGTTAAGAAAATGTTATAACAAGATGTTAAACGAACATGTAACAACATGAAGTTAAGAACATGTAATAGCCAGAAGTTAAACGAACATGTAACAACATGAAGTTGAGAACATGTAATAGCCAGAAGTTAAACGAACATGTAATAACATGAAGTTAAACGAACATGTAATAACATGAAGTTAAACGAACATGTAACAACGTGAAGTTGAGAACATGTAATAGCCAGAAGTTAAACGAACATGTAACAACATGAAGTTAAACGAACATGTAACAACATGAAGTTGAGAACATGTAATAGCCAGAAGTTAAACGAACATGTAACAACTTGAAGTTAAGAATATGTAATAACGAGCAGTTAAACGAACATGTAACAACATGAAGTGAAGAACATGTAATAACATGCTGGCAATAGAGAAACACATCTCGATCTGATAGTATTCAGTATTAGAAAACTAGCATGGTTTGGACATGTATGCAGACGTGATTCTTTGTCAAAAACAATACGGCAGGGAATTGTCGAAGGACGGAGTAGCAGGGGTGGGGGCACATAAAGGCATGGGCAGATAACATTAAGTAATGGACAGGACAAGATATTTCCACACTCATTTGCATCGCTGAGGATAGAAAAAGCTGGAGAACTCTGTGTGCTGAAGCATCCAATGTGGTACACCTCCGACCCTGAATGGTTACGGGTTTATTATATATATATATATATTTGAAAATTGTGAATATCAAGTGAAGGGATAATAAGGTTACCAACAATCAGATTTTACACAGAGCCAAAGATCTAACTCACCATAGGAGCAGTTACCAGAATAATCATAATTCAGAAAGCAGTATTTGAGTCTGGTACGCTCAGATGGAAAATACGCGCCTCGCAATTATAGTCAAGACGTTTTCCAAGTTGTCGTAAACGGAAAACGTCTTGACTCAAGTTGCAAGACGAGTGTGTGTCATCTGAACGGACCAGGTTCAAATCCCTTTTGCTGCATTACAATTTTCCTTTAGTACTAAGTCTTCGATGCATTATATTATTCATTTTTCTCGGTCTACAGAACGATCAAGTGATTTGGTTATAAAAAGGGCATGAGCAGCAGCCACATCCCAAATTTAATACTATATGAGCAACTTCCACATGGTGCTAGTCTTCTTCTTCTTCATTCGTTCTCAAACTCCTGCAGATTAGCAGGATGTATTCTGGAGAACAAAATAGTAAATGAGGCAGACTTAAGTTGTGCTACAAAGACGTGACACAAAGTTGTGATTCCAATTTTTGATATAAGAAGTAATAGAAAGTTGTGATACCAAATTGTTATACAAAGTTGTGATATCAAGATGTTATACAAAGTTGTGATATCAAGATGTTGTATAAAGTTGTGATATCAAGATGTTGTATAAAGTTGTGATATCAAGATGTTGTATAAAGTTGTGATATCAAGATGTTGTATAAAGTTGTGATACCAAATTGTTATACAAAGTTATGATATCAAGATGTTGTATAAAGTTGTGATACCAAATTGTTATACAAAGTTGTGATATCAAGATGTTATACATAGTTGTGATATCAAGATGCAGGGCCGGCCCTAACAATCGCGGGGCCCAATGCGAAACGGATTGCACGGGGCCCAGTATGGGTAGGAAGAGGATAATACAATAAATTCTAATATAAATTTATGGGCCTTTGAAGTGCGGGGCCCACTGCGGCCGCATAGGTTGCAATGACCTAAGACCGGTCCTGTCAGGATGTTATACAAAGTTGTGATATCAAGATATTATACAAAGTTGTGATATCAAGATGTTATACAAAGTTGTGATATCAAGATGTTATACAAAGTTGTGATACAAAGATGTGATACAAAGTTGTGATACAAAGATGTGATACAAGGTTGTGATATCAAGATGCTATACAAAGTTGTGATAAAAAGATGTGATACAAAGTTGTGATATCAAAGTTGTGATATCAAAATGTGATACAAAGTCGTGATACAAAGTTGTGATACAAAGATGTGATACAAGGTTGTGATATCAAGATGCTATACAAAGTTGTGATAAAAAGATGTGATACAAAGTTATGATACAAAGTTGTGATATAAAGTTGTGATATAAAGTTGTGATGTGAAGTTGTGATACAAAGTTATGATACAAAGTTGTGATATAAAGTTGTGATATAAAGTTGTGATGTGAAGTTGTGATACAAAGTTGTGATACAAAGTTGTGATACAAATTTATGATAAAATGTTGTGATATACAGTTATGATAAAAAGTTGTGATATCAAGATGTTTTACAAATTGTGATACAAAGTTATGATACAAAGTTGTGATACAAAGATGTGATACAAATTTTTGATACAATGTTGTGATATACAGTTATGATAACAAGTTGCAATACAAATTTGTGATACAAAAAACGTAATAGAATGTTGTAATTCTAAAATTGTATACAAAGTCGTGATACACAGTCGTGATAGAAAGTTGTAATATTACGATGTTATACACAGACGTGATACAAATATGTGATTAAAAGTTGTCATACACAGATTTTATACAAAGTTGTTATACACAAATGTGATACAAAAGCGTGACAAACGATGTGATATAAAGATGTGATACAGTTTTAGGACACAAAATGTGAAACAAAGTTATGACGCGAAGATATGATACAAAAATGTGATACAGAGATGTTATACGAAATATTGATACATAGACAAAATATAAAGTTATCATACAAAGATGTCATACAAAGATGTCATACAAAGATGTCATACATAGATCTGATACAAAGTTATCATACTAAGATGTAATAAAAGATGTGATGATAAGATGTTATAAATAAGTCTCAGACACAGAAGAAATACATTCCCCTATCATCCACTTGGTCTAACTCAGACACAGAAGAAATACATCCCTTTTATCACCCAATTAGTCTAACTCAGACACAGAAGAAATACATTCCCCTATCATCCACTTGGTCTAACTCAGACAGAAGAAATACATCCCTTTTATCACCCAATTAGTCTAACTCAGACACAGAAGAAATGTATTCCCCTATCATCCACTTGGTCTAACTCCATGATTGCAGTAAAAATATCACATAGCCCATTTAACTACAACTAGTCAATGTGAGCACTTTCACATTACAAACATCCACATGTCCAGATAAAAAAGATTAAGACACTTATCTTTAGGAGAGATTTTATCAATGAATTTAACCACTGACGGCGTATATAGCCCCACAGAATCTTAGAATCAGTAAGAAAACAGACACATGTAGCACTTCAGCAGTATTATTTCTATGGTCACCGCCATCACCTCCATCGTTATATTACAAGTGCTTGTACAGAAACCATCACTTGTTTCTCTAACTTATTTAATATAGTAGTCATGGTTAATTTTGTTCTGATAGAAGTAAAGTAAGTAAGTAAAGTAACCCATTGCATTTATTAATACCGTAGGGGTGTGAGGTGTTAGCGATCTCACATTTCACAGGCTCTGCAAATGAGGGCGGTAGCCATCTCCTCTCCCTCGCAGTCTTTACTTCCCGGATTAATCCGGTACCCATTTAAGGCTGGGTCGACCTGGGAGCCGTTGCGATCTGAAAAAACATTTTGAAAAACAACTGGGGAATGAACCCAGGACCACTCATATGCGAAGCCAGTGCTCTGATAGAAGGGGGAAGCTCAAATATACATATACACTAGTATACGTCAGAAATACTGAGACAGACTGAGAACAACGCCCAAAACATTACATGGACTTACTGTCCTGGTCATACGGGAGTCAATGACAGAACGGACACATTGACTGGTAAGCTATAGTGGATTGCAAAGTGATAAGAAGAGTCAGTGCTGAATTATGTCGAATAGTCATGCATACACTACAAAGTAATGAAAGGGTACTGAAAGAGACAAAGTAAATGTTCAGAGAATAAATGGGAGTGACCAGGGGAAAGAAAGTGCATCGTCGCTGGAAAGACTAGAAGAACCCATAACCAACAACTGACTGGGACACTGAGCTTTTGTACATTTACATGGTTGACATAATGACAAACAGAGCATTTATGGATATGCCTATACTGCAATGATGCTGGTTCCTAATCAAGATAAGAAAACTTTAAATGGAAGCATTTACAAGAACTCTTATTTAAATACATTAAGACAGAAATATAACGATAGAGTTGTAATACTTCTACTGACTTAAGAGTACAAAACAAAGATAATAAATTGAGAAGTGGAGTCTGCACGCTGCAGTCGCGAGTGTATGCGAAGGCACTATTTAACCAATCATATCTGAATGTAGTAATATGGTGCAATAAGAAGATTTCAAAGATGTGCTCAGTGTCTAATGAAATAAGCGGACCAAAAATTGATCGTATATCTAGATAAGGGCGAAGTTTAGAGTAATTGTTCGTTCTTCGCTGCAAAATCGGGAACAAAAGTGCCATAAAACTGTCTTCGTTAAGGATGTAAAGAATATCGTTTGTTGAACGTGCGAAGCCTGGTCTCATGAATAAATCCTTTAAGTTATTGGAGTGATGACCCCATCAATCATTTTCTGTTTTGAGGTGGGTGTTTTATGGTTCTATTTATCTTACTCCTGTAGGAGGCTTTTGGCGTCACAACGCTCATGATTTTCACCATTCGATAATTCATCTTGTATTTCACAGTAATTAATTATTCTCCATGAGTTTGTTCTCACACTCCTGCTGATTAGCAGGATGCTGTCCAGATAATGAATGTTTGGATTTCTTGTCATTTTCTAAAGAATTACGATTGATTTGCTGTTAATTCTTATGTGCAGTACGTTAGTTTCTCCGAGCTTTCTTTCATACACTGGAGACTTCAAATTAATGCAATGCTTATTGAAGAAACTTTCTACTAGAAGAAGGTCTGGAGAATGAATGTGTTGTGTTTTACAGATTAGCTGCGATTTCTCCGTCTTTGATTATACTCGTCCGACTTCAACATTGCTAATGGGTGACTTTAACCTATATGGTGAAACCAGCCAACACCACTTCAAAAACTTGCAGTTGCCACTTACAACATGAATGGCAATTTGTAGGTGCTACTTACAACATGAATGACAACTTGTAGTTGCTACTTACAACATGAATGACAACTTGTAGTTGCTACTTACAACATGAATGACAACTTGTACTTGCTACTTTCAACATGAAATGGTAACTTGTAATTGCTACTTACAACATGAATGGTAACTTGTAGTTGCTACATACAACATAAATGTCAGGTCATTGTGGTTCTATTTTTGTCTCCCTTTTTGCTAATCCCTCATCTTGTGCTCAATTCCGTGGACTCGTTTATCTTTCATAAGTGACGCTATTTCACTTGTACTTCTTCAACGTTCATTCTCAAACTCCCGCTGCATATCTCTTGCAGTAAGACAATGGTTCTAATAAATTTTTAGCAGGAATATGTCCAGAGAATGAAAATGCGTTTTGTCACTGTTATATTTGCACCAATGGCCCGGAACATCCGCATTTGGCTGGAACGCCTACCTAAAACTCTATAACGTAAAGAACATTTGTCAGAAATTCATGAAACTTTGAATACTTTGAACGTAAATGTTAAAGGTCATGACGGAGGATAATTTATGTACTGGGAAAAAGTGTATTTCGTCTCTTCCTGCAATAGTTAGTTCTCAAATATCTGCAGATTAGTAGGATGTAATCAGGAGAAAGAATGGTGTTGTCTATTGTTTTACAACTTTGCTGAGATAATTTCGTCTGTTGGATTTAGAGATCCGACTTCATCACGGCCTCTGGGTCACCTTGAGACTATTGGACGGCATAGCGAACCCCATTCAGAAAAATCTCATAGTCATTTCTTACATCATGCATGGCACCTAATAATGTCGCTATCTTTTCTCCAATTTTGTGTCCGGGAACGTACTGGCGAATAGTCTTCATTTATGCTTATTTGCGAAACACAAAACAATGCATCACGTGTAATAAGGCCACACTCGGGAGCTACGTAGCGTAGTGTCTAAGCTGTTCGCCTTGTGAGCAAGAGGTCATGAGTTAGAATCCAGCTCGCGGGATCCTTTTTTTTCAAAGTGGATTTTTTCCGAGATCTCTTGTTATTGTTACTTGAAACTACGGAGCTACGTGTTATGAATGGTACTCTCGACAGGTGTGTGCGGTTCGTTGAGACGGACGTAGTACATATAAAGAAACGCTAGCACAATTAAATCAATTCTCTAAGCATTTTGGACTTTTTTTTAAACCACACTGTTTCCATGTTTTATTGTAACTTAGGGTTGCTTATTCAGTGGATAATAATGAAAACATTAATTTTATACGGTCTTTTAGTGGTTGTTACCAAGAAAATTTTCCAAAGACATCTCTCAAGGTGAAGTCAATCCTGATTGTGACAGTATTGGCACCGTACTCTAGCCGCCAAAGCTTTTCACAATATAGAGAACCCTTCACGTAAGGGGGTTTCACAATAAGAAGTGAGAACCCTTCGCAGATAGCGAGGGATTTACGGCGTTGAATGCAAACGTGTGTTTATCTAAGAACACGTCTTACCTTTTGTTTATAGTTAGATGGAATTATATCAGGTAGAAGCATTCTGATTGGCCTGAAGTTGTCAAGATTTCCGAAGTAAGTTATGAATGTGCAACGTATTGTTATTGAATGACCAGATGGAAGCATTTTGATTAATCAGAAATTGTTAGAATTTCAAAAAAAAGTATGAAAATGCAATGTGTGTTTATTGTATGACCAGATGGATCGATCCTGATTGGTCAGATGTTTTCCTCTAGGCAAATGAAGGATTTTGAGTGGGGGAAGGTTCGCGAAGTTTGAAAGAACTTGGGAGTTGAGACATTGGACGGGATTCGATCATCGACTGCCGAAAAGGACAGTCGAGTTTCCAGACTGAAATAAACAGCTGCACGGTTGTTGAGGAAACCACAGAGACAATCATAGGGCTGTCTAGGACTTCGTTTCGAGACTTCAGTTGGAAACTCGAGAGAAACGAACAATCAACCATAGTTGAGATTAGTTAAGAAGCATTGGAACAAAGTGAGATTAGAGCAGAGTAATGGGATGGTCTATAATCTCATTAAGTTTATATTATAACGTGAGATTAAGTCTTGGATGTGCTAGAGTTAATGTGTGAATACCCTGACATTGTACTTTTATATTGATGACCTATTGTACGTCACATAGATAATAAATACTCCGGAATTTGATGCTGATTTGTACCATTCTCTTGTAGTTCATATTAAACCACATTTTATATCTATGACAAGAAGTTCCTCCCCATTGATGTCAAGAAGAGATGAAAAGGTTTAGACCTGGTCACAAAGTTGCAGAAAGTTGTACACCATTGTGACGTCTCCAACATTGGTATACTGCCACACTCCTAGGTGACGTACTTAGTGATTCTATCACACAAGTTGTCATTGTCACCATTATTGTGACACCCACTCGACAGACAGTCTCACTGTGGCACTGTCAGATGTCATTACTGTCACGTTACTGACAGACATCACACTACGTTCAGAATTTGTTTCTGTCACATATGTAGTATATCTTTGTTAACTGAGATGAGAGAGTGTTTAGAAGTTATATAGAACTAATTTTGTTGTATGGAGGTGAATCTTGGACACAGCAGAACAATTAGTAATTATATTTAGGCAGGAGAGATGTGGTTTTAAAGAAAAATGTTCAAGAACACCATGGACAGATGAAGAGTTTAGTGTTGATAACTTGAAAGAATTAATTCTAAAAGCTGCTTACGAAAGAGACAGTCCACAGTTTTGGACACATCGTGAGAAGAGGAAAGATGAACACATTGTAACCATATGCAAGTTGAAGAGCAAGACGGGTAGGGGAAGACCAAGAGAAAAGATACTAGACAATCTAGCATTGTGGCATAGGAGAACATCAGGATCGGAAATGATTGACAGCACACGTAATAGACAACTGTAGAAATACATGATAACCAACGCCACACGGCATGAACCATAAGACGAAAGACGATTTCCATGATTTCACCCCCGTAGATAAAGGGAGGGGCTGGGGGTGTTGGTGACCCAAACTAATGTGGTCCCTCCCTTAAGAAATTATAATATAACTTTTAAACTTAGGAAATTAGAACATAACTTTTAAACTTAGGAAATTGGAATATAACTTTTAAACTTGATAAATCAGAACATAACTTTTAAACTTAGGAAATTGGAATATAACTTTTAAACTTGATAAATCAGAACATAACTTTTAAACTTAGGAAATTGGAATATAACTTTTAAACTTGATAAATCAGAACATAACTTTTAAATTTAGGAAATTGGAATATAACTTTTAAACTTGGGAATGTAGTAAAGAAAAAACGGATAAACCCTTCTTGTTTTTAAACGATTTTTCAAAGATAGATCGCCAAAATAACAGATTTTGCACGAAAATGGACAAAGACATTTTTTTAGAGTAAAGGGAAGCACACACTCACACTCCCTCCCCAAAAAAAAATTATAATAATTCCTTTTCCATGGCAACTTTCATCTCCAGGACAACTTGACTTATTTTCTGTTGTTTTAGAAATACAGAACAATTGGTGTCGTAGATAGAACTTGGCTAAATGTTGGGCGGGGAAAGTTGATCAAACTATTTATTATATGTACAAATTATTACTTTTACGTACAGTCATATAAATGAGAATTACTTTTTATTACATTTATATTACTTTTAGGTACAGTCATATAAATGAGAATGGGACTGTATTCTCAGAAATTGTCCATGTATGTCTGGAATTTTATTAATGTCCCTTACCCCCGACCCTCGCCTGCTGTTAGATAACCTACGAACAACATACTATAAATGGAATGAAAATAGAAATACTGAGATACAAAATATCTTCCACAAAAACACGTATATAAATTAGGATTTTTTTTTCATTTGACCTGCCAATGAAGTACGCTGGCACGTATGTATACCTCACCTATATTTTTGTATATTCGAAATCTCAATCCGTCTTAATGGCTTCCTTGATTTCATCTTCATTTTGTCGTCGGGATATACAGGGTTTCTCATTATGTCGTATAATCATTTATTTCTACGACATGACTAATGATGACTTTTGTTTGCATGAAAGTTGAATTTAAACCAAGACAGGGATTTGTCAGGTTTTCTTCATGTTTCCTCTAATTTGTCAACAGTGTTCTTCCATTGTTGATTTTTTTAAAGGAGCCTTTATATTTTCCCAGGATATATAGTACATGTACATGTGAGCGGAGATGTAGTACATGTTTAGATTAGAAAAGATTTAGTATATATTTATATAAGAGATGTAGTAAATGTTTGTATGAGAGATGTAGTAAATGTTTATATGAGAGATGTAGTAAATGTTTATATGAGAGATGTAGTAAATGTTTATATGAGAGATGTAGTAACTATTTATGTGGGAGTGGATGTAATACATGTTTAGATGCGAGGGGATTTAGTACATATTTATATGAGAGATGTAGTAAATGTTTATGTGGGAGATGTAGTAAATGTTTATATGAGAGATGTAGTAAATGTTTATATGAGAGATGTAGTAAATGTTTATATGAGAGATGTAGTAACTATTTATGTGGGAGTGGATGTAATACATGTTTAGATGCGAGGGGATTTAGTACATATTTATATGAGAGATGTAGTAAATGGTTATGTGGGAGAGGTAGTAAATGTTTATGTGAGGGGTCGACTTAGTAAATGTTTATATTAGAGGTGATGTAGTAGATGTTTATTTTAGGAGGATGAAGTGCATCTTTTGTGCAAGGAAATGGAGTAAATGTTTATGTGAAAGAGATGTAGTATATGTTAACTTGAGAGGAGATGTAGTATATGTTAACTTGAGAGGAGATGTAGTATATGTTAACTTGAGAGGAGATGTAGTATATGTTAACTTGAGAGGAGATGTAGTATATGTTAACTTGAGAGGAGATGTAGTATATGTTAACTTGAGATGAGATGTAGTATATGTTAACTTGAGAGGAGATGTAGTGTATGTTTATGTTAGACAGAGTGTAGTATATGTTTATGTTTATGTTAGATAAGGTGTAGTATATGTTTATGTTTATGTTAGAGAATGTGTAGTAATTCTTGAGACTAACGGTAATTGAACCAGTCCGTTCAACGGCACCAAATCGCCTAGCAACAATTGCACACGCGTTGCTAGGCGATTTGGTGCCGTTGAACGGACTGGTTCAATTACCGTTAGTCTCAAGAATTTTTAAAATTGTCCTCTGGCTCCCTACTTAAATTTACTTGTATACACAAGAATGTGTAATATATGTTTATGTTAGATAATGTGAAGTATATGTTTATGTTAGATAATGTGAAGTATATGTTTATCTGAAAGAAGATGTCGTATACGTTAATGTGAGAGGAGATGTAGTGTATCTATGTGTGAAAGTGAATGAGAAGTAGTACATGTTTGTATGGGAGGAGATATAGTACATGAGTATGTGAGAGGAGATGTAGTACGGGAGTATGTGAGAGGAGATGTAGTACATGAGTATGTGAGAAGAGATATAGTACATGAGTATGTGAGAGGAGATGTAGTACATGAGTATGTGAGAGGAGATGTAGTACATGAGTATGTGAGAGGAGATGTAGTACATGAGTATGTGAGAGGAGATGTAGTTAATGATTTATGGGAGGAGATGTAGTACATGAGTATGTGAGAGGAGATGTAGTACATGAGTATGTGAGAGGAGATGTAGTACATGAGTATGCGAGAGGAGATGTAGTACATGAGTATGTGAGAGGAGATGTAGTACATGAGTATGTGAGAGGAGATGTAGTACATGAGTATGTGAGAGGAGATGTAGTACATGAGTATGTGAGAGGAGATGTAGTACATGAGTATGTGAGAGGAGATGTAGTACATGAGTATGTGAGAGGAGATGTAGTACATGAGTATGTGAGAGGAGATGTAGTACATGAGTATGTGAGAGGAGATGTAGTACATGAGTATGTGAGAGGAGATGTAGTACATGAGTATGTGAGAGGAGATGTAGTACATGAGTATGTGAGAGGAGATGTAGTATATATTTATGTTAGGTGATACGTAGTACATACTTGTATCATGGAAGATCTATCTAAACATATTTATTTTTAAGGGCATATAGAGCATAGTTATGTTAGAGGAAGTACATATATACGTTAGGGGAGATGCAACACATAACACATGAATCTATTTTATAAAATAAATGTGACATGCGACCTCCATACAATTTACATAACAAAATAATTTAATAGGAGAAAAAATAGCGAATATATAATATTGTAGTATATATATATATATATATATACTTTTAAGCTACGGTATATTTCTTATATATTTAAAACAATGGTTGAAATTAACCCTCGTAAACAAGATTATAAATTTCCGGTTGAGTTTTCGTTATATCAATCTCATGTCATTTTCATTTATTTTTAATGAAGAGGTGTTGAAAATTCATTCTCACAGAAAAACACGAAAATGACAATAAAAATCGCATGAAAATCAAAAGTCCAATTAGTAATATCGACTAGTGAATTGGTAATCACTGATCTCATTACATTATCATCCATTAACCCATCTTGAAAGCGGAAATACTTGAATAGTCAGGATATTATTGGAAAAATTAGAGTACACCACAATTATAAAAACGGATAAAAGCAAATAAGTTACAGTGAAGACCAACGTTTTCTAAGATTACCACACCTGGATACTAGTCTCGAAGATGAAATATATAATTAAGAATCAAGATGTGCAGTAGACAGGTTATAGAAAGAATGGGTATTGTATCTACAGCAATTCGCTATCGCAATTGACTAGTGAGAGAAAGGAATCGTATGTGCAGTAAATAACTTTTACAACTGACTAGGGAGAGAAAGAAACATGGATTCTGCTAAGAAACATTGGATAATGAAAACTAAAAGACAGAATGGACTTCTTTGTACAGATTGATGCTTTAGGATGTGGGCACATAGATAAATTTGAAGAACAACGAGAAAAACAGGGAACACTTCGTATGAAAAAAAGAACTATTAAAGGAAATAAAAGTCAAAATCAAAATAGTATTTTGGGCATATTAAAAGACATGACACAATGTTGAAGACTTTACTTCAGGGTAGAAATTAAGAGAGGCAAGCACGAGGTAGACAGTTATACAAATGGGATGGAAATATCACCAGATTGACATGTTTACATTTCTGGCAGAGTACATACTAAAGCTAAAGAGAGACGATGTTGAAGGTCCGTTGCTACCAACCATCGCTGAGGAGGTAGTACTTAATGATGATTATAATCTGCAGAAATAAGCCTTCACAACTGGCGACGAAGAGCAGAAGAAAATATATATTGAATATTATAGATGCAGAATACAATGTTGGTATGAATATTCTTATATATTCTATTGTAGAGCAACAGCAAAGCTATGTATTGAATTCTGAATAATAAAAAACACACTGTATATTTAGAAAATAAAGGCTTTTTAAAACGGTTATGCAGTGAAAACGAAACAAAGCAATACGAAAAAAAGGTAAAGTGACAATTTTAACATTTAATCCGTTATTTTCTACCGGCCCACAACTTTTACAAATCGAATCGTTATTTCATATTATCGATTACTAACGGCTGTGTTTCCTGTAAGTAACTAACTTCTTTTTTCATCCGCAGTGTCTCTTGTGTTCTGTGAATGATAATGGCATTTTTAAGATATTAGCTTTCTTTTCTGTTTGTTCTTATTTGTGGCCTACAAAAAAAAATGGTATCATTCAAAGGCTAATAGAAACATCTTAGATATAAGAATATAAGGTTGCTAAGTAATGTGAGATTAATTGTATGTCCTATTGAGGGCATATCGATCAACAAAAATTTTCTTTTTACTATATTTATTTCTAGGCAATATGTATGTTCAGTATGATTCCATTGCTTTATGATTAGTGCCAATATAAAATTGTCTGTTGCTAAAAAAAGATACATTGGAAGTCTGAAATGCGCACTGTAAATCTCAACCTAACTTGTTTTGAGATATAAGTTTCAGTGTATGGTAACAACTCTAAACAGGAAATGGGTGGCTGGGGTAACAAAGGGCAAATATCAAATTGACCAAAATTAGGTATAAGTGTTACCAAATCAAGTCGATAAAACAACCTAACAACGAGACATAGCAACAGAAGACATTTCGACTAAAAAGCGTTCATCAGGACAAACAAAGGAAAACCAATCTTACATAGAGACACACATGCTGGTGATAGAAAGGGAAAAAAGGAAAGGGGTCAGTAGTGAGGAGACGACGGAGTTGCAAAGATAGGACAGCAAAACAAGGAAAACGAGACTGTGAGAGGAAGATGAAAATGATAAGTAAGTGAACAGAAAAAGTGGAAATAAATAAGATATAATGCAAATAAAATGAAAATGATAATGGAAGTGACTTAGCTCAATAGTAGTTTGTGGTGAAAAGAGAGTGGAACTGGAGACAATTAGTTAAATAGCAAATTGTGGCCTGTTACCACACGTTCAATAACGCAGAAACAGAAAGACCATCCGCGGGCTATAACAGGCAATAAAACTTGATTTGACGAAGGCAAAATGAATCACAGACAGTATAGAGAATACTCGGCAAACAGGAACACAAGCGTAAGGCAGGACCGTAGTCGTTAAAAAAGGTGCGGGCTTTCCGTAATCATGACTCGAACAAAATAGTCTATAATAACAGATAAAAAGAGAGAAAGGGGGATTGAGAGAATGAAGGAAAACGAAACTGGGGTAAATGAAGAAGCGGGAGAGAAGAAGAGTAGTTAAAATGGCAGATAGAAGTGGGTCCGAAACTAAAACGGAGATATGTCACACAGGGAAGGAATGCGGAGGTGGAAGGATGTCCTGGGGAAGCAGCAAAGGCAGAGGTGAAGGTAAGTGGAGTCATAACAGTAAAGTGCGTCGTAGAAAGGTGTGAAAAAGAAGAAGGTTGAAATAGAAAGACGTGGGCAGACTTTGCCGGAGAAAACGGCACTAGTGAAGGTGGCGAATAAAGGGACAGGAGACGAAGACCATGGCGGAGAGAGGCAGACCAGGAACTACAACCAGCGCAAGTGAAATGTATAGGATGGAGAAAAGGGGAGAGGGTAGGGTTATCGTAAGTGAACAGTAGCTGTCAAGGAACCTCAATGTTCTAGTCAGTGTGGCCGAAGTCCCGATGAAATATAACAAAAGATGGATTGGGAACACAACAGCGTCAAGTACCTTTTCAATCCGTGTGCTTGGAAATGTGACCGGTCTCATAAACCGAAGATGTTATAAGATGGGCAAGCCGCATGTCGCAACTTCTATGTAGGTACTGCTCGCACTGTACACTGGCCCATCTATAAGAACAGCGATCAGCGGACAGAACCTAGAACCACCAATATACGATCCCTTAGTGCGGTTCATGTACAGTAGGGAAGAAAATGGATGAAACGAGGTTCATTTCTGTGTGAGACCAACCGAACGTTGCGACCCGTTTGCAAGCATTGCTCATACTGCATGCTGGCTCCATAGAAGGACATAAGTGGGACCACTGCCTTCGAGTCATCCTAGTTGAATGTAGCAGGCCGCCTGTTGGCACTGCAGATATAGCATAGTGGTAAAAAAGGGGGATGGGGAGCAAGTCAAAGTCAGTCATACAGTATTTACATGCTCGGCTGCTGTAGAGGTAGCTGACCCAACAAGGTCAGTGAAACAAGTCAGAAAGTAGACAAGAGCGGTGGTAGACCCAAACGTGATAGTGTGGCTAGAAGGGGCGCTCATGGGCCACTGTGGGTGACAAAGGGAAAAGATCAGTGAGATGCATAGGTGGTGAGAACAGATAAAGTAGAGAAAGTAGGACGGGGAATCGTAAGGAGAAGAGATGAGGGAACCATGGGTGGATCGACCCATAGAAGAAGAGTGAGTGAGTATGATTGCGAGGATGCAGATGAACCAACCAAACGACGCGCCACACGACAACAGGCCCACACCGGATCTAGCCACGCCCCACAAAACCCCAAGGTGTGATCACCTACCGGCACAAGAACCACACGTGGCGGGTTGCCGTAACCCAGCCCCTTAATGCCGGCCCAGGCCGAACTGTTACAATGGACTGCAACAGTATATAGAAAAGGAGACGAGAAGAATGATGGATAGGTGAAGGACAGTAAGAAGGAATGAAGGGGCGACAGAGAAGAAGAAGAACAGTTGGACGAAAGGAGGTAGGAGGTTATTGGGTTTATAGCGTTGTCGCTGATGCCATGTGGCTTAAGAATATCGAGATTAAGAATCAGTCGATTCTCTAACGAGAAATGCTGCCGGTCACCAGAATGGCAGGAGACCAAGCCAGTGACCTGTACTAATGTCCAACAAGTGCTCAGCAAAACTTAGCGGCTGAAAATCTCCCCGTCTAGCCGATGTAGATCAGGTTTCATCGTTTGCAAGTAATAACGTACACGACGTTGCGGGAGACACAAGAATAAGAGCGGTGGATATGGAATACATACTTAGCATGCAGAAATATCCAATGAACTAGACGATTAATCGTGGAGGATTATGCTATGGGAAAGAGAAAAGAGGCAATCCAAGACGCATGATATCGGGTTTTATATAAGTATCAATATGTTCAGCCACTAGTTGCCAGGGTTTACTGTAAGTGTCCGGCTGTCCAGCCAGTGGTTGTCAGGGTTTGCTATAAGCGTGCAGCTGCCCAGCCGTGGTTTCCATGGTTTTCTATAAGTGGAAAGATACCTAGCCAATCGTTGCCACGGTCTCCTATAAATGTTCAGCTGTCAAGTCAATGGTAGCCAGCGCTTACTATAAGTGTTCAGCTGCCCAGACGTTGGTTGCTAGGGTTTCCTAGAAGTACCCACAACTGGATGCCAAGAAACTGACTAGTGTCGCTATCATCACTTGCGTTGAAGCGTGAGCCCTGGTATCCTTTTTCCGGTAGTAGATATACGTTGGGAGTTGTTTCTTTTCTGCGAAGCACGAGCGAGTTCTAAACCCTAATCACCTTAACGCCATTCGAGAACATTAGACGCTACACTACCGCAGATCTTAAAAATCGGTGTCTCGCATTAAATAACACTTCCTCGTCATTATCGACGTTGACAGATTTCCTTGCATAGTACTTAAGCAACTTGCCTTGTGCTCAATATGTCAGGGATTCGAGTACGGCTAATATTTATGAAATGATTATTGAGATCACCGATTGAAACTACATGTTTTGAGTGGTACTCTTCAGCTGGCAAAGTGCTGCTTCGTTGAAAGGGACAGGCTATATATGGGGAAATCCGAGTACATTGCGGTTAATCTACTAAGACTTTTGAACTCGTTAATGACATGAACATATCACAACATTTCCTGCACAAAATATGCTTCATTTTTTGGACTATTGCTTTTACCTATTTCCTATTTTTACTTTATAGTATCTATATTGCTCTATTTTATTACTTATACGTGTTCTTTCATCACATGTTATCATAGTTCCTGGACACTTTAATTGGCGGACATGTTTGCAGTTTACAAATTTTCTTTAGGAATCCAATCCTAGACGGGAGTTACTAGCACTTGCATTTGAATACTAGAATCAAAACGAGAAGTTAACATCCTACGAATGGTAATACTACAGTGGATACCATCCCAATGTGTCATACCAGGAAATGAAGAGGGAGATGTGCTGGCAAAAAATAGAGTAACATAAAAAGACCAAGAAATCACCTACCAGAAAAAAAGGACCCTCATCAAAGCAATTAGTAAAATCTACCATCCACATACATCTATCACTTTCGTGACAAGGTTGAACTGGTAATCTTCCACATGAGAACACGTCACAATAGACTAAACAGTCACTTAAATAGACAAATACTGGTTCCATCACCTCTGCGTTTATGTGGGCAGGCAGGACAGTCCGCTGAATATATACTGCAAGACTGCATTTTCACTAAATCAGCTAAGGGATGAGTACTGTCACACAGAGATAGATATCCACAGAAACTGTATGGGAGCACTGTGGCGATTTCAAATACAGCCCAATTTACCAAGAAAACCGGACTTGTTATGTAGAGATGTTAAACTACGAACGAGAATCAAACACAAGAATCAAAGTTCTATGGGACCCTGTATGAGAAGGAAAAGACTGTAAAGTTTATTGAAGAGATACAATTTCAGATACAGACATACATTAAGCGAACGAAAAGAGTAAAAGAAGAATCACTGAGCTGACATGGTTTCCGAAGTGTTATAACAGAGGACATCAATGTTTAATAAAGAAATAGCTTACGATCTATTTTCAATATCTACTTTTAGTAGTCGCCAATAGATCCTTTTCAGAACTGAAATATTTTTAAGATTAAAAAAGGATTTTTAAATTCATTTTGACTGAAAGATAACTTAGATCTTAAAAAATAGTATCTCCCTTGGCACATAAACCAATCGATAAATGTCTCATCCTAAGTACAATACTCACTCGTCAACAATCTTCCTGTCCTAACACTTTACAACGCGTGTTTAGTGTAATATCTCAATCTTTGACAATCTAGACACGTGAAAACAAAATCTATACTAGAACAGCCATACTATAAAGTTTTCTTTAGTCTTGTCTGGAACTTTACTTATTAAAAAAAAACCCCGGTGTTTGGCCTCGTTTATCTGTAAATTACTCCAGCACGGCGTTCTATAACTTCAATTACTTCTTTTCATGTGATTGTAACCATAACAAACGACATCAAATAGTAATGTCAATCCCAGAATAAAATATGACAAGAAACATGAATATGATTAGTGAGAATTTCTCCGTAAGTACTTGTCATTCTCAACTGAGCAGCACAGTACATGACAAAATTATACTCTTAATTACCTTATCATTTTTCAATAAATTATCTCCATGTGGAGGTGGGGTAAGAATGAAGTGTGTAAAGTATAGTAACGTGCGGAGAGAGGCAGCCACTTTCTCTTCTGATGAAGATCTGGATCCTATTTGGTAAATTGACTCAATTTTGTTTTACTTATGGCTCCTCGTGTCTTCTTGTGTCCTCACTCGATTCTATCTTACTTATGGCTCCTCGTTTCTGCTTGTGTCCTCACTAGATTCTATCTGCCGTATGGCTCCTCGTGTCTGCTTGTGTCCTCACTAGATTCTATATGCCGCATAGCTCCTCGTGTCTGCTTGTGTTCTCACTAGATTCTATCTGCCGTATGGCTCCTCTGTCTGCTTGTGTCCTCACTCGATTCTATCTTACTTATGGCTCCTCGTGTCTGCTTGTGTCATCACTAGATTCTATCTTAATTATGGCTCATCGTGTCTGCTTGTGTCTTCACTAGATTCTATCTTACTTATGGCTCCTCGTGTATGTTTGTGTCCTCACTAGATTCTATCTTACTTATGGCTCCTCGTGTCTGCTTGTGTTCTCACTCGATTCTATCTTACTTATGGCTCCTCGTGTCTGCTTGTGTCCTCACTAGATTCTATCTGACTTATGGCTCCTCGTGTCTGCTTGTGTCCTCACTCGATTCTATCTTACTTATGGCTCCTCGTGTATGTTTGTGTCCTCACTAGATTCTATCTTACTTATGGCTCCTCGTGTCTGCTTGTGTTCTCACTCGATTCTATCTTACTTATGGCTCCTCGTGTCTGCTTGTGTCCTCACTAGATTCTATCTGACTTATGGCTCCTCGTGTCTGCTTGTGTCCTCACTCGATTCTATCTTACTTATGGCTCCTCGTGTCTGCTTGTGTCCTCACTAGATTCTATCTTAATTATGGCTCCTCGTGTCTGCTTGTGTTCTCACTCGATTCTATCTTACTTATGGCTCCTCGTGTCTTCTTGTGTCCTCTCTCGATTCTATCTTACTTATGGCTCCTCGTGTCTGCTTGTGTCCTCACTCGATTCTATCTTACTTATGGCTCCTCGTGTCTGCTTGTGTCCTCACTAGATTCTATCTTAATTATGGCTCCTCGTGTCTGCTTGTGTTCTCACTCGATTCTATCTTACTTATGGCTCCTCGTGTCTGCTTGTGTGCTCACTAGATTCTATCTTAATTATGGCTCCTCGTGTCTTCTTGTGTCCTCACTCGATTCTATCTTACTTATGGCTCCTCGTGTCTGCTTGTGTCCTCACTAGATTCTATCTTAATTATGGCTCCTCGTGTCTGCTTGTGTTCTCACTCGATTCTATCTTACTTATGGCTCCTCGTGTCTTCTTGTGTCCTCTCTCGATTCTATCTTACTTATGGCTCCTCGTGTCTGCTTGTGTCCTCACTCGATTCTATCTTACTTATGGCTCCTCGTGTCTGCTTGTTTCCTCACTAGATTCTATCTTAATTATGGCTCCTCGTGTCTGCTTGTGTTCTCACTCGATTCTATCTTACTTATGGCTCCTCGCGTCTGCTTGTGTGCTCACTAGATTCTATCTTAATTATGGCTCCTCGTGTCTTCTTGTGTCCTCACTCGATTCTATCTTACTTATCGCTCCTCGTGTCTGCTTGTGTCCTCACTAGATTCTATCTGCCGTATGGCTCCTCGTGTCTGCCTGTGTACTTCTTCTTCTTCAGCATTCATTCTCAAACTCCAACTGGATCTTTCTGGTAGCTGAACAATGGCCGTACTCTATTTCCAGCACGATGCAATCTAGAGAATGGAAATACATTGTCACTGGGGGGGGGGGGGACTGATTAAATATATCCGACTTCGACAGAATATCATGATCTAATGATAAATAATGTTTGATCACATAACATGTTTGTGTAATATAATGTATGGAATGATGCCAGATCAACGAAAGATGGTATTACACGAAGAAGATGAACGCAAGCTATTAAAGATTACTTTATGTACTAGATGTACATGAGTAAACATGAGACATACATGAGAGCTAGACGGTATCCATGATATGCTACCTGATGAAGATAATGACGATCTCCATATATTGTCAAACCTAATATACTTGTGAAAAAAACGGTGTGTCTTCAAATTCAGGTCCACGGTCTTTACGAGAATAAGGGGAATGATTTAATATTTCGCCATCAAGATGGAGAGTAAAGTATAAATACAATGAAGTGTCATTGTGTTATTTATTGAAGGCAAAAGATCCACAACAACAACATGGAGTGGTAAACATCCACACAGATTACTTGACCCAGGAACACATTCGTATGTCTTCACAACAACAACATGGAGTGGTAAACATCCACACAGATTACTTGACCCAGGAACACATTCGTATGTCTTCACAACAACAACATGGAGTGGTAAACATCCACACAGATTACTTGACCCAGGAACACATTCGTATGTCTTGACAACAACAACATGGAGTGGAAAACATCCACACAGATTACTTGACCCAGGAACACATTCCTATGTCTTCACAACAACAACATGGAGTGGTAAACATCCACACAGATTACTTGACCCAGGAACACATTCCTATGTCTTCACAACAACAACATGGAGTGGTAAACATCCACACAGATTACTTGACCCAGGAACACATTCGTATGTCTTAATAGATTATTCGCAACGAACTTCGAAATATAGGACACGGTTTTCGATTTCATGATTCATTATGTTTTCCATTTCTGCTCGCTGATTCGGAAAACTGAGATTATTTGTCATGGTCTCTGCTTTGATCCTCATGAGTTACGAGCTATGAAACTGTATTTCCTCTGTGTGTGTGTGTGTGTGTGTGTGTGTGTGTGTGTGTGTGTGTGTGTGGGCGCGCGTGCATGCGTGCGAGTGCGTGCGCGTGCGTGTATGCGTGTGTGTATATATTCCTGAGGTGACTTTGCCGTACCAAGTTATCTTCAGCAAGAGTTGTGACTCTGGGGGTCTTCCACTTCGCCACCGGTCAGCTACTGAGCCAGTTTGTTGAAATAGTCTTCACATGCGATTAATGATGTTTCTAACCACATTAAATTGTCTGGCCACTGCACCTTGTAAATGTCCAATCTGGAAACGTTCAGTAATGTTGTATTGTTGTTCTGTAGTGAGATGAACCATACTTCCGCGTTAAATTTTGAACTAAATGTATTTGAGGACCGTCAATCTTTTATAGGAATTTAATGACATTGTCAAAGAGCTTTGTATTCAGTAAGATTCATGGGATTCTTAGGAACTTGTCATGAGTTATTGACAAAAATGTAGTTTTGACCTTGACCTCTATCGTGACCTCACGAATTATGAGGTGAGTACAATTCAGGTAGCCACGAGAGGTTCATGATATGGTGTACATAGTCGATTGGTTAAATGATGTCCAATCTGTGAATATCTTTTATAAAAGTACCAACAACAAAAATGTGCCTGTCCTTTTTTGGAAAAGAACAGTTGAGATTCCCAAGATGTTCTATCATACCCGGAAGACATTCTACTCTCAGTGCTATGCAATGCTTTGAAAAGAAGCATTCTACCTAGGGATTGTCCATACATGACGTCAACAATTATACAATTTAGTTGATTTTATTTTATTTGGGGGAAGGGGGTATCGGAAAAAGTGCGGCAGTTGCTTAGAGAATGGGGAGGACGGGATGAATTTGACAAACGTTGACGTGAATAAATGTTTTTCTTACATGAATGACATTAATTTAACTGAAACATTTTTCCAGAAATCTTAAGCAAAACATATATCAGCTGCACACCATTTTCTGCTAAAATGTGTTGTTTATGTGGAAGGGAGGAGAAAATGTTAATTATGTGCTGTTTTATGTGCGTTGTTTTGTGTGCTGTTTTATGTGCTGTTTTATGTGCTGTTTTATGTGCTGTTTTATGCGTTGTTGGCTTTACTCGTTATACAAATAATTGTAATTTTTCTGATCAAATTTCTCTCACTGTCCTAGTCTGCTATCAGACACATGCCTCTCTATTGCACAAAATATATACGATGTCAATGACGTTGTTTCTGGGCATCCAAACTCCAACTGCTAGTGGTTTGCCGTGGTCCGAAAGTGAAGCAAATGATAGTGGCTTTATTATGTACCATGTACGTCGTAAGAGACGACTAAAGAGGTTCTGGCGGTTGTGTTTGTTTTCTATCCCATAGAAGGTCATGTGACTCAAAAGCCATGCTGAAGTCAGATATGTCATACCAAAACCTGCAGATTTCGCAGCCAAGCTGTAAACGATGACACAACTCATTGTGTTCTCTAGACTACATCCTGCTAGAAAGCGGAAATGTTTGAGAACGAACGTAGAAGAAAATGAAACACCAACAACAAACAAAAAACGATAATAATGTTCTTAATATCTTTTTCACTGCATGTACACGACAGACACTAGAAGTACTCTAGTACTGACAATCCATTCCAAGCAACTCATTGCGAGATAGGCAAGATAAACACGGAATGGCGAAATATATAGTCAACATCCAGACACTTGCCTTAGATTAGAAGTAAATAACCAACTGACCTTGTCACAACTCTCGAATGGGGATACGAGATAAGGTGAAAACTAGAAGGATCAATATAAATTTAGGGATAAACAGTGGTGCAATAGTTAAAGGAAATTAAATCAGCTTTGGAAAAAGAGAGTCGTCTGGGACAGAATATTGGTGAATGTTTGTTTCTGCTTACAATGTGACATTCGTCACATAATGATGATGCAGATGATATTAGATGACAATAAAGCGCACAAAATATTCGCCCACTCGTAGAATTAAACGACATTAAGGCATGTAATAAAACTTAACCTGTAAATTAAGAAAACAACAGCTTTAAATAAAGGTGGATCCAATGGCAGAAATCTGCCGTTGGGGATGAAGATAACTTTTCATGTACTAAGCAACTATTAGGTGGGCAGTCAGTTCCAGTCATTGCTGTCATTATCCCCCATATCACATGCACCAGGTACCCATTTACAGCTGGGTCGACTAGAGGATCAGTCACGTCAGGCGAGAAATTTGTGTTTTGTTTGTACGTAAGCCCTATCCCATTTAATAGAATTTGGTGCTTTCGCACAGCAAAATATATCATTGTTTTTATTTCCACATAGGTCTCCGTAGATGGCGTGATTTTTAGTAAATGATGTCACTGCGCTGTAAGGGTCGCAATACTGGATAATTTTACCAAAACCGGTGTTTTCGATATTGAAGTTTACGAGTAAGCCAACAGGGATTTGGTATTTTCGATATTGAAGTTTGCGAGTAAGCCTACAGGGGTTCGGTATTTTCGATATTGAAGTTTGCGAGTAAGCCTACAGGGGTTCGGCATTTTCGATATTTAGAGAATTTTTCATCGTGATTAGAGATGACGATTTATCACTGAAATAAACACAAGAAAAAAATCACATTTTAATGTTTAATACGCTTTTAACGTTAACACAAATGTCTTAACTTCATACTTTAATCAGAAAAATAAAAATAATATTCGTAACTTTTTAATTTAAATGATTTTGTTAATTAAATGTTAAAATAATCTGTTGTGAGCTTTTCTTAATATTTGGACAAATTTACATAATCAGTCTAGCTCTGTGGCACAGGGCGCGTCTGTGACTGTCATTAAACATATGTAATGTTTACACAATTGAATATATATATATATCGCTGTTAATCAATTTTGTTTCTACAAAAAGTCATGCAACATATCACATATTGTAAAAATGTATTATTCCTACATCTATTCCTACCGAGTTCGATCCCCGCCATAGACAATTGTTCAGAAAGGAATGGAAAATTACTAAACGTATTAATATTGCCTAGAAAATCCCCACAGCCAACAAATGCTGGATTGATTGCTAAGTCTTGTAAAGGATATGCTACCAATTTATTTTTTTTACATAATGAGATTGTAAAAATGCCAACGTATCTAATTTCTTTCTGATAGCTAAATTTTAAGCGCAAATACTTACAAAAGTAACCCGATGACGATAACATCCACTCACAATCCACAATGATCAGAGAAAAAGTTATCATACGTAATTTCTACGAATGAATTTCTACACGTCAGTCGACACACACTACACACGCTCGATGTGAAAACAAAATTAATAGCAACTTATGTTTCCTTGAAGCATCATTTTTATTACGGTATACCAGTATTTTCAAGAACGGAGATCCTGGTTTAAGACCCCTATTACGCAGTACATGTGTGTGTGGTGTTCTTTACTTCTGGTATAATATAATACGAGTAATGGCTATAAATTTTCAGTCCTCTGGAACAGTTTGAAAATAAGAGATTAGAGCTAGGGTAAGGTTTAATGTTAATGTTAGAGCTAGGGTAAGGTTTAATGTTAATTTTAGATCTAGGGTAAGATTTAATGTTAATGTTAGAGCTAGGTTAAGGATTAATGTTAGATCTAGGGTAAGGTTTAATGTTAGAGCTAGGTTAAGGATTAATGTTAGATCTAGGGTAAGGTTTAATGTTAATGTTAGAGCTAGGGTACGGGTTAAAGGTAAAACTAGGATAAGTTTAAAGGTGGTAGATCATTCCGACGCTAAGCTCCGTAAAGCATGGTTTAGGCATTATTAATTTTCTAAGCAATGATTACTTTGTAGTAAGTTGTAGTTTTTGTGTGAGCTGTCCGGGAGCAGAACTGTCTGCGATGAAAACTGAACATGATACATTGACATACCGAGACGTAATATATTGAAAAGAGACGATACAAGTTCAAATTCGTGGCTCTCGGCGGTACAAGTCATCTAGCTGAATTAATGAGGCCTTCGTTAATTTTCTTGATTATTCCCGTATTTTCCGTTGGCCAATATTTATATACTTGGAATCACATGCCAAAAATAGCCAAGGATACTTGAAGTATATAAATAGTAACCACTGGAACGCGTGACAATAATTAAAATCGTACGGAATGAAAGCCTCATTAAATTCAGCTACATGTCATGTACCGCCAAGAGCCACGTTAAAAACAAATGAAAGTGTACTAAATGAAGATGGACACCAAATGAAAGCTTAATTTTTAAAAGTTAAAATAATACCTGTAATATAACGCACTCAGTGATGTTGCTACAACATGCCATGTTCCATGTGGGTATTAGTTGTTAGAGAAATCTGGACGAACAGATGTAAAGATATCCTGTGTTCATTTAGATCCTTCTTAGTAGTTGTTGCTGTCGTGCAAAACGTCGTTCTTGTCCTACAGCAGAGAAAGAGAATGTGAACATTAAATCATGTTCGGCCATGTGTTCTTGGTGCCTGAAAAGGAGGCAAAACATAGCAATAATGTTTACCTTCCATGCAAGTCGTCAGAGGTGATTATAACGTTTATGGTGTGGTTCTGGCTGATGCATCTCATATAGGATCACAGTGACCCAGAAACCATGATGAAATCCGATGTGTCAGGCCGAAAGTTTCAAATATCACAGCTAATCTGTAAACCAAGATACAACACATTCCATTCTCAGAACTGCATCCTGCCAATCTACAGGAATTTGAGAACGAACGCAGAAGACGAAGAAGAATTCAGATTGAAGCTTTGTATTTAACAACCGACATCTTGATATAACAAAAGACAAGAGTATAATCATCATAGAAAGGGTCTTCTGTTTCAAAAATTGCCGGTATTTCCCATACATTATTTGCCACGTCCTTATTTCAAAAATATCACTGCGTGCTGGTCCCCCACATTATCACTCATATAGATAATACCGCAGATGATTTGTCGCTTTGTGTATACTATAGCGTCTGCTATTGAAAAGCATGAAAATAATAAGATATACCGAGATAAATGATGCTATGGTGGCAGCGCGCACACTAACTCTAGAGAACTACTTTCTTCTTTGCTATTCTAGTGAAAATTGGTTCAATACGGAAAATCCCGAAGGAAAGACCACCTAACTGTGACATCATAGTTTGTACTTTACTAATACACCTAGATGTCTGTGAATTAACAGAATCGTTTCTATTTCTATAGAAAGAAATCTAACTTGGTATTTGACATTTGCCATGGAATAAATATCAAACCGACCTGCTGGGAGCACTAACTGTTCAATGACCCAATATATACATTATCGAAGAATATTCCTGCTTACGATTCCTGTGCCGTCCCAGTTACGTACACGCATTCTTCACCTGAAATTGCAAGTTTTATTCGAAATGTCTTCAGGCATCTTATGTAGTATAAAAACATGAATAATTTCAATGTATTTATTCTATCAGAAGATTATTTCTGAGCGAGTTCAGTGTCTGCTGATTGTGTCCACATCATTCCTCATCATCATCATTATGTTCTGCAATTGTATAGAACATTTGCAGCGGACCTTCAACATCCTCTGTCTTACACAATAAACAATAATACTAACATACGTCCTCCTCTCACTTCAATAGTTAAACAATTCATTAAAATTTAAATTTTCTTATACGCGGAAGGCGAATGTGTCGGGCCATCAGCGCAAATAAACCGACGATACAACGCATTTCAATTCTCTGTATTACATTCTGCTGGAAATCTAATATGATCATTGTCCTGTTACAAGAGAGATCCGTCGGGAGTTTGAGAATTAACGCTGACGATTAAGACTAAATCATCCTCCTACAAATTGTATTTCTCCTAGACTTTGATGGCAACTCTAATGGAATCAACCAGAAGACTAAGTCTAAAACCAAATTAGAACAGATTCAAGCGTATATACATAAATCACCGATTCTCTGTCCATGATTTACAAGTCGGAGACATGAACATCATGACTACAGTGTTTCACTAGCTGAATTTAATTTTCGTTACGATCACTGGACTAGAAAATTGATGCCGAGTTAAGGGTATTATGGGAGAATTGGACCTACTTAGGGCTATTTTTGAGTAAAATACATACCTTTGTCTTCACATTACCAAATTATTGTCGTGCTTCGTCGTTCTTCTGTCAAACAACAGATATATCAATAGAAGTTATCATACAGTTGAACGATTCTTTTAGGTCAACATTCTATCAAGGGACAGGACAAAGATAATTGAAATGTGTTTTAATTTTTAATGAATCCGCTTATGTTATATTCTGATACTTCTTCTTCTTCAGCGTGCATTCTCAAACTCCCATTTGATCTATCTTGTGACAGGACAATGGTCTTACTCGATTTCCAGCAGGGTGTAGTCCAGAGAATGGAAATACGTTGTGCCGCCGTTTAATTTGCACTAATGGACCGACACATCCGTCTTCGGCAAAATTCTGATACATTGCCGTTTAAAAATATTTCGTTACTTTTCGCTCTTTTTCGTTTTTATACTGACTGCAGCTATGTTTGAGACGATAATCAATATTGCTCAGGAAACCCCAGCAGATTATTTGTTAATGTACTGCCGTCGTGTAGTTGAAGGGTTCAAGATCAGAGCCGTCTTTACACCATTTTGGGCCCCTGGGCAAAGAAATAGTGTTGGGCCCCTGGGCAAAGAAATAGTGTTGGGCCCCTGGGCAAAGAAAAAGTGATCCCCCCCCGCAGGAATACAAAATAACCCTACAACATATTCGCATGGGGCCCCTATGCTCGTGGGCCCCCGGGCAAATGCCCAACGGGCCTATGTGTTAAGACAGCATTGTTCAAGATTCCAACTCCACTTCAAATAGATAGTTTTTAAAATTATCAGCGCCTCCTATGTTAACTACCTAACGAAGAGTACCATGTCCTTTATGAAAATAACGACTGTGGATGCGAAGCTGACAACGTCGTCTCTATGTATGTCGCTTATCTGTGAAAAATGCAGCCTACAGTGGATTTCAAAATATGTGATCCTTTTTGAAAATGTGAAACTTTGCATCTATTTTTTCAGAAATTTATGAAATTTTCTGTACTGTATGCCTATACAAGTTCCAATAACACAACATACATTTTTAACAGTTAAAATAAGGAACACATTTTCATAATATCGTTTATGAGCTATATATCATAAAGCCCGAAACAATATTCTTAAATATTTTAAGTTCTACAGTAATCTCTATAGGTTTTTCATCCGTATATGATAGGGAAAAACAAAACCGAAGGTTAATCTTGAGACGAGAACATGGAGGACTACTTTAAGTGCCAGTTTAAACTGAAACTTCCTAAACATTTGTTCAATGTTACACATTTATAAAGTCAGTGTCAAATGACGAACCAGTAATTCGTAGGTGTATATTCAATTGAAAATAAATGTTGGTAATATAAAAATATGCATAATGACAATAATAATAATAATAATAATACTCATGATAATGATAATAATAATAACACTTATGAAATCCGTAACCAGTTAGGCTGTAGGCATGCCCCATCGGAACCATCAGCACAAGAATCCTGTCAAACATCACTATTCTCAGAAATTCTCACGAATGTGGTAGGTAACATCACGCCAGGACAATTTCTTTATGTTAGCTCAAAATCTGTGGATCACCTCTTCTCCTTGCACCCTCAACTACTGCATGTTAGACTAATCTTTGTAATTGAATAGTGTGTTGTTAAATGTCTAAATCGGGTAATCTTGTATGTTTCACTACTGTCAACCGTGCTTTCTGCTGACCTGCACGCTGCTGAATTTTGTCTCATATATAATGAGTCGTATGCTCTTCTTTTCTGTAACTGCAGTGAGCGTCAAACTCTGACAATCATAATACAGAATAGATAGTACTAGTGATTCGTATAGTTCGATCTTAAGAGACAATTTTTCCATATTTCTCTCAACCTTATCATGGCAAGTATAACTATTTCGAGTTTGTTTATTCGTAATTTCCACGCAAAAACACCGATGGTTGCACATCTTGGATTCAATGTATTGAAATGGTGAAACTATTCATTACTTATTCTGATTTTAAGGGACATAATGGATAATAAAAGACCTGATACTAGCAATTGTGCCGCCGTATGCAAGCACTTTCATTGAGTTACTAATATGAATGCATGATAATATCCATGTTACAGCAGACATGGCAATGTCCCCGACACATTATTTATCTCCATTGTAAATCTATCCCTGGTTGTAGTGAAAGCAACACTGGATTATGTTAGTTTTACCACCGGTTCATACAGACAATGTCCACGCACAGTGTTAGTGAGGATTGGGGACATTATTACAGAATTTTCAATATACATAGTACTTCCATTTCTGAACTCGGGAAGATGGCGATGCTCAATGTCACAGCAGTAAAGACAATCAACGATAGATTTCTTTATGCGTGTCGATGTCTCATTTCTAGACTATAGGTCTAATATTGATCTATGCTTTTATACGCGTGTGATAGTTGGACACTCAATGCAGATACAGAAAGAAGGATTTAGACCAGTGTTTCCCAAAGGTGAGGCATATACCCCACAGGGGGGCAATTTGATTGTTCATAAGGGCAATTCGTAGGTGTATATTCAATTGAAAATAAATGTTGGTAATATAAAAATATGCATAATGACAATAATAATAATAATAATAATAATACTCATGATAATGATAATAATAATAACACTTATGAAATCCGTAACCAGTTAGGCTGTAGGCATGCCCCATCGGAACCATCAGCACAAGAATCCTGTCAAACATCACTATTCTCAGAAATTCTCACGAATGTGGTAGGTAACATCACGCCACGACAATTTCTTTATGTTAGCTCAAAATCTGTGGAACACCTCTTCTCCTTGCACCCTCAACTACTGCATGTTAGACTAATCTTTGTAATTGAATAGTGTGTTGTTAAATGTCTAAATCGGGTAATCTTGTATGTTTCACTACTGTCAACCGTGCTTTCTGCTGACCTGCACGCTGCTGAATTTTGTCTCATATATAATGAGTCGTATGCTCTTCTTTTCTGTAACTGCAGTGAGCGTCAAACTCTGACAATCATAATACAGAATAGATAGTACTAGTGATTCGTATAGTTCGATCTTAAGAGACAATTTTTCCATATTTCGCTCACCCTTATCATGGCAAGTATAACTATTTCGAGTTTGTTTATTCGTAATTTCCACGCAAAAACACCGATGGTTGCACATCTTGGATTCAATGTATTGAAATGGTGAAACTATTCATTACTTATTCTGATTTTAAGAGGCATAATGGATAATAAAAGACCTGATACTAGCAATTGCCTATTGCCTATACCTATGCAAGCACTTTCATTGAGTTACTAAATATGAATGCATGATAATATTCATGTTACAGCAGACATGTCAATGTCCCCGACACATTATTTATCTCCATTGTTAATCTATCCCTGGTTGTAGTGAAAGCAACACTGGATTATGTTAGTTTTACCACCGGTTCATACAGACAATGTCCACGCACAGTGTTAGTGAGGATTGGGGACATTATTACAGAATTTTCAATATACATAGTACTTCCATTTCTGAACTCGAGAAGATGGCGATGCTCAATGTCACAGCAGTAAAGACAATCAACGATAGATTTCTTTATGCGTGTCGATGTCTCATTTCTAGACTATAGGTCTAATATTGGTCTATGCTTTTATACGCGTGTGATAGTTGGACACTCAATGCAGATACAGAAAGAAGGATTTAGACCAGTGTTTCCCAAAGGTGAGACATATACCCCACAGGGGGGGGAGGGGCAATTTGATTGTTCATAAGGGCATTTCAAGAGGCAATTATTCCCTAAATTGTAGGGAGTAATTCAATTTTTGAATATATAAATTACGTATATGTTACATAGGAGGACATCCGAATTTTAGAAACACTTAGGGTGGGGCCTGGTAAAAAAAAAAGGTTGGGAAACACTGATTTAGACTATTGAAAACAAGTGCTAAATACGTTTATTAAGCATTGGTTGGTTGCTGATCCAGAGGTCCATGGGGTAATGCCCTTTGACCCATTTATTAAGCATTAACTATATGGAACACATGACAAATATATCTGTCCGGCGGCAAATAAACAAACAAGATATGAAGAAACAGATTTGGCAGTTATGAAACTGCATAAACTAGTTTGCTGTGAACATGTGAGACACGACTCGCTGTCTAAAAATTTTCTGCATAGAAAAGTCACTCGAGGGAGGAAGGAAGAGAGAATGATCCTGAATTTATAACATCAAAGAATGGTCTGGACATGAATTTTTTCTACACTCTTCCGAATGGCTGAGGATAAAGTTGTTTGGAGAGCTTGTTTTTTGGCTGATGCATCCAGTTTGTTCCCTCTACGTCCATAACGGTTTATGGCTATTATTATTATTATTATTATTATTATTATTATTATTATTATTATTATTGCCCGTGTGTCGCCGGGGCCCGAAAGGGGAGCAAAGAATAGCAACACTGTTTACCTTCCACGCATGTCGTAAAAGGCGACTAAGGAGGTTATGGGATGGAGTTGGCTGTCCCATCCCATAAAGGGCCAGTGGCCCAAAGCCATGCTGAAGTCGGATGTGTCAGGCCGAAAGGCGCAAATATCGCAGCAATGCTGTAAACCATGACACAACACATTCCGTTCTCCGGACTGCATCCTGCTAATCTGCAGGAGTTTGAGAACGAACGCTGAAGAAGAAGAAGATTATTATAATATTATTATTATTATAATCTATTATTGATTACTTGACTAGACAAGTCATGTAAACAATTATTGAAAGATGATGTTTAGTATAACATTTATATATATGTTTGTAGAGCCTTCGGTATTATAGTGTGCTTATAAAGTACGTGCGCACTGAATTTTATAGCAGTATATGTACTCAATATTTCATTGAAAGTTGTGATTTCCCATCGCAAAACATACAGTTTCATTCAGCAGATTGCTGTTAGCTGGAGATTTTTTTTTATTCGCTAAATAAGAAATAGGCCAACTGTTGTGTTAGGCGTCACTTTACCCGATACATGATAGACATAAGCAGTATTGCTTTTTTGTCATAAATGATGTAGCGTCAATGACGTCACATTGTGTCATGTGACGTATTCCTTCCAGAACGTTGTCTTCCCAATGAACTCTCTGAACCTCTCTCTGTCTTGCATTTTCTAGCGATGTATTCATGTTATCTTTAATGTCGTCAGTCCATCGTCTTCTTGGTCTGCCCTTTCTCCTCTACCCATGTACTCTTCGCTCCATTATTTGTCTTTCTAAATAGTTATGTCTCTTTTATGACCAAATAGGCATAGTTTTCTTTTTGTTATTGTGTTAGTAACCAACACTCTGGAATATTCAATGTGTTTATAATATCTGAGTTTCTGATTTTATCCTTCCATGGTATTCTAAGTATCGTTCTGTAGCATTTCAGTTCGAAGGCGTTGATCATCTTTGCCGCTGTTTTACTTAGAGTCCATGTTTCACAGCCGTATGTTGCAACCGGAAAAATAAAAGTTCGTAACATTAGCACTTTCGTTTCTAATTTGTTGTTTTTCCATATGTTTTTCAGCCGTATTATTTTGCAATATGCCATTGCCAATCTCTTCCTTATTTCTGCCATGCAGTCTCCTGCACCGTTGATGTTTGCTCCTAAGTATTCAAATTTATCCACACATTCTATCTCGGTATTGTCTATTCTGATTTTTGGTTGTTGTGTTGTTATATCTGTTGACATGATTTTTGTTTTCTGCGTGTTTAAATACAAATTTTGTGCTTCGCTATATTTCTTTGTGTTCTTGATTAGTTGTGTGTCGAAGCACTGTGTCGCCTGCGTAGCGTAGTTCCGGGATTAGGAATCCACCTATGTTTAAAGCGTGGTTGTCAGTGTTGTGTATGTCTTCTCTCACGTTCCTCATTATACTTTCAGCGTAGATGTTGAACAGGTATGGGAGAGTGTGCATCCTTGCCTTACTCCACTCTGCACCTCAAACCACTCTGAGAGATCGTCCTCTAACTTCACTGCAGCCTTTTGATCTTGGTAAAGTTCCTCTATTAGATGAATCAGATGTCTTGGGAAACCCATGCTGTTCATTATCTCCCATAGTTGCTGGTATTGGCAGTCGAACGTATTGAGTAATCTATGAAACACATGTGCAGGTCAGTTGACAATTCCCTACACTTTTCTATGATCAATCTCATGTTAAGAATGTGATCTCTTGTTCCTCTGCCCGATCTGAAACCAGCCTGTGTTTCGTTTATCTCCATCTCTAATTTCTGTTTGATTCTTTGCATTATGATGTTTAACATTATTTTACTTGCTTGACTTATAAGGGCTATAGTTCGGTAGTTGGATCATATCTGAAGGTCACCTTTTTTTGGGAGGGGTATTTATAATGATTTTTGTGCATTCACCCGGCCATGTGCCGCATTCCCATATTTTGCAGCAAAGTTTGTGGTAAATCTTGATTCTGGCCTCGCCGCCTGCGTGTATCATTTCTGTTTTTAAACCATCATTGCCTGGGGCTCTACCTTTCTTTAAATTTTCTATTGCGTATCTTACTTCTTCCTTTGTGGGTTCTGGCTCCTTTTCATATTCGTTTATTGTTCTGTTTTTGGTTTTTCTTGGGTCATTATACATCTCACTGCAGTATTCCTTCCATCTATGTATGATATGCTTCCCTTCTGTTAGTATGTTTCCTTGTTTATCTTTCAGCACTTTTAATGATGGTTGTGGTTTGTTGTCTCTTAGGTGTCGTACATTTTCGAACATCGTTTTACTGTTACCTTGTCTTTTCTGCCCTTCTTTTTCCAGGTATATTTTGTTTATGTAGTTTTGCTTGTCTTGTCTAATTCTTCTTTGTATACCTCTTGACAGGATTCTATAATTTGTTCCGTTTATACAACTATTTTTGATGTGTCTTCTTTCTTGGATAATGCTCATAGTTTCTTCTGATATATACTCTTCCTTCTTCCTGCTCTTTTTGTGTAGCATGTTTTTTGCACAGTCATTGAAAATGTCACTTATTTTGTTTTTAAGTTCATTTGGAGAGTATTCTTCTTGTATTTCTAGTAATTTGTCGAATTTGTTTTGAATTTCGATGTTGTATTCTTTCGGTATTGACGTCATATCGTATCTGGTAATCATTGAAGTTTTTGTTGTCTTTTTTATCTTTACCTTGAACTTTGCGATGAGTAACTCATGATCAGTGTCGCAGTGTGCGCCTGGTAGTGTCTTGCATTGAAGAATGTTTGTTTTCCATCTTTGATCTATTAATATGTAATCTATTTGGTTTCTGGTCTTTCCGTCAGGCGACGTCCAGGTGTATAGTCTTCTAGAGTGTTGTCTGAAAAATGTTTTCATTACAGCTAGGCTGTTCTCTGCACAAAAGGCTAGCAGACGCTCTCCATTATTGTTCATAATGCCTAGGCCGTGTGTACCTTTACACGGGTCATGTTGATTGATCTCTGACCTGACCTACTTTTGCGTTGAAGTCGCCCAAAACTATTTTTATGTCGTGTTTGTTTATTTTTGCAAGCGCGAATTGTGGTTGCTCATAAAAATCATCAATTTATATTTCGTCTGCCGCTGATGTTGGGGCATATATCTGTGTAATAGAGATGTTTCTTGTTGCTCCCTTTATTCTGGTGGTGATTATACGCGCCTTTATTGGGTAATATCCCAATAAAGAAAATTTAATATTTTTGGAGAGGTAGAATCCGACACCGCTAAGCCCGCCATTTTCTGATCCGGAGAAAATACACAGTTCTCCATTTGTTAATGTGAAATTACCTTTCGTTGCCCATCTATGTTCCGCTATGCCCAGTATGTCTACTTGTTGTTCTTTTCATCTCTTCTATTACTGCGTGTTGTTTCCCATGTTTTAAACTTCTAACGTTCTATGTTCCTAATTTAATGTGTTTGACCTTTCTGTTTACGTTGATATCCATAATGTTACATAAAGCCTATTACTGCTCACCGGCAATTTTCTATGAATATTCATGCTAATTGCTACACCACAAGACCACAATCCTAGAGACAAAGTTCGATTAATCCATTGGAAATTTCTAGGCACAATATTCCCGTAGGTTGCCATTACTTTCGGGAAGGAACAACCGTTAATCGAGCACCGTAAAGAGAACACATTCGTTCTAGTCGTCACACTGATCTGAACTAAATACCAACAATTCAGATGGTGTATTGTTACCAGCAACGTGAGTGAGTGCACATCGCCTTTATAGACGCCATGTATGCACTCTAAAGCTGGAGGCGACACTTGAAATAAAGTGAATTTCTACAGGGTGTCTATAAAGTTCGTGTGCACTCATTTACCTTCATGGTGACATTAGGTTCGATGAATTGTAGGTATGTAGTGATGATCTGTGTTACGCTATCAACGCCTCAACGTTATTGAAAATATAGTTCTGTTCTTGTCAGCTGCGTATTGGATAACTTGAGTCGTAGACCAATTAAGTGATTTCAACAGCGGATGCTAGGAAGTGTCCACAATTAGTGTCTAGACATATTGTAAAGAATGAAAGGTTGTCCATACATTACGTCAACAAGTAGATACAGGGGAGATCTGAAAATGTTTAGCAGTTGTTGACAAGGAAAAAGGTTGATCAAAGTTCACGTCAAGACAAACAGTATATTTCAATGAAATTGTTCGACATTTTTTTCCCAAGAATCTGAATTCTTGACAGTCTGTCTATGAAACGTATGTATGAATGTGGAGGAGATGACAAATGCGGGGGAGGGAGGTGACGTAATTTATGGAAAGCTAATTAATGGTCTTTTAGAAAATATTTACATATGGACACATATTTTTCTGAAACTGTAGCAGATTGATGTATATCATTTGCCTGTGTCACGGATCGGATTTATTCGTATGTATCATCTGCATGTGTCACGGAACTAATTTATTCATGTGTATCTTCTGTCTGTATCACGGAACTGGTTTATTCAATTTCTAATCGCCTTAGGATTTCGGTAGCCTAGGATTGATAGTAAGCATGTTTTCTTTTGGTGCGATGTTTGAAACCATGTCCGAACAACAAAAATCCGCGTTGTACTGTCTGTCATGACCGCCCGTGCAGTTGACCTTACTGTAGTACCGGATAGGTGAGTTAGGGAAGGTAAAACATAGCAAAGAATGGAAATGGCCACCCCAACTAATAGTTGGTGTTTTTTATTTCATTAAGAGTTATCTTCCTTTCAGACGATAGGCTGCTGCCATGGGACATACCTTACTTTTAACCGCATTACGATGTTTAAATTATGATTAAGGAAACTTCTGCACAAATTTTACAATAATATCCTCATAATAGTTAACCTCATATACCAAGACTTGTTCTACTACAATTACTCCTTATTCACTAATTACAACCATTTTTCGTTAGCGAATAAAGGTTAATACTGCATCTAACATCAATCTGTGTAACGTTGTACACTGAACTATAAGAATACACAACTTGCAATGATGTCATACTGAGCGTATGAGCGTACTTCATTTCAACTCGGTGCACAACGACTTTATAGGTATGTCATTTTTTAAATATTAGAAACAACCTGAACTGACTTTTAATATTAATTTCCCATAAAGAATCAAGCGAAGTTATTTTAGTCCACGGAAACAGAATTTACGGTCCTTTTCACGCGTATTTATTTTAATTCGAACAAAGTAAGATTTATATTGATCTCTTTAACAATTGGTAATATACACGTTATATTTTACATTTGACAATACGTCCTATATTTGTTCTGTCAAAAGCCTTGTTGTCTTCTTGTTGTTGTGTTTTTCTATTGTTTTATTTTATTTTGTCCTGAAAAATGCTTTATGTCCCTTATTTTAAAAAAGGTGGGACATGATAACCCAAGGTTAGCCATTATTCCAGTGAGATCCCATAAAACACAACCAAAATACTTTTCCAGAATAACACAATATAGGCTTATTCCAAATATAAACCAATTGAGGTAAGGAATTTACAATGAAAAAGTAAATACAATTATGCATACTTACGTTAATATTTAGTCACATGCAAACAAAATTCCTCTGCGATAAACAAGTTTGAAACGATTTTATGTCGATCAAAAGCTCAGGTTATTGATACAGAAGACGTGGACGAGAGCTCACTATCAGGGAATCTTGTGATACGGGGAAAAAAGTGTTTCTGGTACCAAGAGACAAACATTTAATGTTAATATGGATATAACATCCATTATGGGTTTCAATACTGTGCTATTATAAGCAATTATTCTTGGTTGTGAAGGTGGCGTCGCACTCTAGAAGTTAGCTGAATCAATCAATAGATTTATTGGATTAGAACAAGACGGCGCGTTAGAGTATACACAAACTGGTAGCTAATGATAGAAAACCCGGTCAACGTCATTCATCTTGGCTGATCCGACAGATTCCATTTTTTGTTGGTTGCAATGCGTATACTTTGTGTCACTCGTTAGTGGAAGAGTGGAAATTGTGGATCATTCAAAGGTCAGTCCACTGATGTGATTAGTTGAACGGCCGTAAAAATTCGGATAAAAATTTACGATAAGAACGTTCACAAACCCGAGACTGCACAAGAAAGCACAACCGACATCATAAAAATAGGAGGCAGCGGAAATAACAAGTATAGCAGCCATTGTTGTATTTCATAATAAGCATATAGAACAGCGGTTGTTACACTTTCTGCTGTCGATGGACCGCTCTAAATATATCTTTTTCTCTTTCAAACCACCTTTAAATAATTATTATCTGCCGAGGACCCACAAAATATTCCATATTTGAAAATGTTTATGAATTAATTATATATGAGTTATCAATAGCGAACAATCGAATATGTAATTGTATTGTGTTGTTATTAAAACAATAACAATAAATCTGACCATGTATCTTGTTATTACAATTGTAAAAGTTCATAATATTTCTTCATGGCTTCGCGGACCCCCTAAGAAGACCATGTGGTCCCAA